>BJKM01000532.1:0-393821 GCA_015082035.1 Chaenogobius annularis
TGCTGCACACAATGGGTCTGAGTGGAACATTCTCTTTGTGAATTTTGGGAAGGCCATAAATGCATGGAATAGCTTCCCCAGGATACAGTCTGTAATACAGAAGCCTGTCTATCACCTCCTGTTTTTTAAGCTTCTGTATACAGTCTGTCACCTTCTTCTTGTAGCCACTGGTCGGGTCTCTTTTCAACCGTTCGTATGTGGTCCTGTCCTCAAGGAGGCTGTGGACCTTGGTTTCATAATCAGCTGTATTAAGACTCAAAGTGCAGCGACCCTTGTCGCTGCACTTTGTTTAAGCTATGGTCTTTTTCCAGGCCCATCCCATTTGGTTTCGATGGCCCATCATCCGGATGTCCCGCCCTGTGGGCAGGGCTTTCACAGAGTAGGATATAAATCCGAGTTCTCAGACTTGTTTCATAGATTGAGAATGACTATTGGATGAGAGTCGAAACGTTTTGTTTTTCTTAAACAGAGTCCAGATGCCTACAACTGAATATTTTTCTACAATCTAAAAGTCTTGATGTACATTTGTCCACAGTAAGACAGACTGTACAAATGGAGAAAGTTAGGCACTGTTGCTACTCTCCCTAGGTGTGGCCGTTCTGTAAAGATGACTGCAAGAGCACAACGGTAGCACAATAGGTGAAGAAGAATCCTAGACTGTCAGCTAAAGACTTACAGGAATGTCTGGCAGATGCTAACATTTTTGTTGACAAATCTACAATAAGGAAAACACTAAACAAGAATGGACTTCATGGGAGGACACCACGGAGGAAGCCACTGCTGTCCAAAAAAAACATTGCGGCACATTTGACGTTTTGAAATTTGCAAAAGATCACCTGGATGTTCCATAGCACTATTGGCAAAATATTCTGTGGACAGATTAAACCAAAATAGATTTTTGGGGAAAAAAA
Source organism: Chaenogobius annularis (assembly GCA_015082035.1). NCBI lineage: Eukaryota > Metazoa > Chordata > Actinopteri > Gobiiformes > Gobiidae > Chaenogobius > Chaenogobius annularis. Next base: position 912 of record BJKM01000532.1, read on the forward strand.
CACACAACGCTATGTGTGGAGAAAAAAGGCACATCACACCAACATCAAAATCTCATCCCAACTGTGAAATACGGTGGAGGGGGCATCATGATTTGGAGCTGGTTTACTGTCTCAGGGCCTGGACGGATTGCCGTTATCGACGAATTCCTAAGTTTATCAAGACATTTTGCAGGAAAACTTAAGACCATCTGTAGCTGAAGCTCAACGGAGGATGGGTGATGCAATGGGACAATGACCCTAAGCATAGAAGTAAAACAGAATCGCTTCAACAGAAGAAAATGCAACTTCTGGAGTTGCCCAAAGCTCAATCCAATTGAGATGCTGTGGCATGACACCAGACATCCCAAGAATATTGTTGAACTGAAAGAGTTTTGCAAAGAGGAATGGTCCAAAATTCCTCCTGACCATTGTGCAGGTCTGAGGAAACGTTTGGTTGAGGTTATTGCTGCCAAAGGAGGGTCAACCAGTTATTAAACCCAAAGGTTCACATACTTTTTCCACCCTGCACTGTGAATGTTTACATGTTGTGTTTAATACAAATATGGAAAAATATGATGTTTGTGCAGTATTAGTCCAAGCAGACTGTGTTTTCCAATTGTTGTGACTTAGATGAAGATCAGAACACATTTTATTAGTGATTTATACACATTGTTAGAGACATAATTTGATTGTCTAAGAGAAGTAATTTTTCGTTTAAGCATGAATAAAGTTTTGAAATAATGTAATCACAATTCTAACATCCAAGTATAAATTCATAGTTTTCTAATTATTAGTCAAGTTTAAGCCTGAAGTTATTTGTGTAATTTACGTTTAACCCATGCATCGGTATGGGGCGGAAGAGGGCGGGCCAAAGGGAAGTAGGTCAAATTGAATTGGGTAAAATGGGGACAGGTGAGGGGAGAACTAGATTGGAGACGGAGGGTGACCGACACGGTCTTTGACCGCACATCTCGGCGCACATCTCGGCGCACATCTCGGCGCACATCTCGGCGCACATCTCGGCGCACATCTCGGCGCACATCTCGGCGCACATCTCGGCGCACATCTCGGCGCACATCTCGGCGCACATCTCGGCGCACATCTCGGCGCACATCTCAACGCACATCTCAACGCACATCTCAACGCACATCTCAACGCACATCTCAACGCACATCTCAACGCACATCTCAACGCACATCTCAACGCACATCGCACATCGCACATTTGATTGTTCCAAAAATAAAAGAAATGAAACGCTCTGCGGACTACGTGAGTCAAAAGGCGGACGCCTAAAAGATGGCTATTCTGCTGTTTTTCAGCTAATATACATATAATTCACAATACGTACTATGTCACAAATGGTTTTGAACAGTTTAAAGTTATGTTAAAAGAGTTCAAAACATGTCATGAAGCAGTGCAAAGACTATTACCTCCAGAAAAACAAGAAAACGAAACAATTGATTGGTATGAACCTAAAATGGAAACATTATGATGGAAGCTGAATCATGGATTATGAGTCCAGACCAACAGGTTTCAATAGAGCCAAAAGACAGTGCATCAAATGTGTCAAAAGGGTCTGTTGGATCAGGAGGTAGCTCAAAGTCTGGAAAATCACAAACTTCCAGTGCCTCTAGAGAGCGCCTGAAGTTAGCTTCTGAAAAGGCTGCTATGGAGACTCAGATGGCTGTGCTTACAGAAAAACATGCAATGGAAGTTGAGAAGGCAAAAATACTAAACTTGAGACAATGGAGCTGGCAGCTAATATTGCTGCATCTGATGCCATGTTTAAGGTTCTGGACGGTTTCACTCAAAATCCTGAAGAGGCAATGTCACACAAAGTACTGAGTGAGAGCAAAAGAAAACATGATCAAAATGGCATAAGCATCAAAGAACACGATGTGTCAATTGGCATTTCTAAGAGATCATCCACTTAATTATCCTGACATCGGTACAATACCCAAAACCCCTCTTCCGTTATAAATCAGCAACCAGATGGAGGAACATCTACAAATAAAACCTCTAACTCTACACCTGCACATGTGAGAGCCCCATCTGGAAGAGAAAGTGACTCTGAAAGTGACTCAAGCACAGGCTCTGAATCATTAATTTCCAAAGAGCTGCTCTCTGTTATTCAAAAACAAAAGGACATCACCCGTCTCCTAATGTCGCAGCAGCAACAGTCCTCACTCAATTCCAGACAAATCCAAGTGTTTGATTGCAAACCCTTACATTTTCAAACATTTATGAGAGCATTTAAGTATGGCATTGAGAATAAAACAAATAATGATGATGACAGACTCTACTATCTGGAACAATATACAAGTGGTCAAGCAAGAGAGCTTGTAAGGAGCTGTTTTCATATGGATATAACTCTGGGATATAAAGAAGCACAAAAGCTCTTGAAAACCTATTTTGGAGATGAAATCAGAATATCAAATGCATGTATAGGAAAAGGCTCTCAACTGGAACAATATCAAACCAGATGATGGAAATGCACTGCATGAATATGCACTTTATCTGAGAGGATGTTGTAACACAATGAAACAGTTGAAGGCAATTCAAAAGTTGAATATACCATCTAATCTAAAGTTGATTCTGTCAAAGCTGCCCTATAAACTCAAAGAAAAGTGGAGTACAGTGGAACATGAGCTCTTGGAGAAGAATAAAACCCGCGCAGGTTTTTCTGATTTGGTGGCATTTATTGAAAAACAAGCTAGTATTTTACTGGACCCTCTTTTTGGTGAAACCCAAGATGTCTCCAGAAAAACCTATTTAAAACCCACTGTGGCAGTAGACTCCAGACCTCAGCTGCGTCCACTGAAAAATAAAGCAGTAGTTTTGTCATGTCCATAAACAACTGTAAAACTGTGTGTTGTATTTGTGGAAAAGCAAATCATTCTCTGGATCAGTGTGAAAAACTAAAAGAACAGACACATGATGAAAAAGTACAGCTGCTTAAAAACAATGGCATCTGCTTTGGTTGCTTAAATAAGGGGCATGTGAGTAAATTATGTAAAAGAAGAATGACTTGTGAATACTGTCAGGGCAAGCATCCAAGTGTACTGCATATACACAGCTCAATGGACAGTTCAAACAATCAGTCAGTGGCACATTATTTTCAATGGAAAGGTTGTGATACTGGGGCTGGAAGTGACTGCAAATTGTCGATCGTGCCTGGTTACAGCTAAAAGCAGCAAAAGGAGACAAGGACAATCTTGACATATGCTTTCCTTGACCACTGGAAGTACAGCTACGTTCTTTACAGAAAATATCATGACAACTTAATATCAATGGAAAAAAGACAACTGTTTTGTTGCAAACAATGGGACAAAGAAAATCATAACAGCTATGAATAAGTGATTTACAAGTTGTAAGTGGCAATAACTTTATCGACCTGGAAAAAACATATCTTAGACAAAATATCCAGTGACAAAAGGAAACATATTCACACAAACTGACATTGACAAATGGCCTTACCTAAAGGAAATACAAATCAAACAAATTGATGCGGATGTGGAATTCTTGATTGGAGTAGATGTGCCGAAGGCAATGGAACCATGGCAGATTATAAATAGCCAGGGTAACGGCCCCTATTGCTGTAAGAACTTTACTTGGATGAGTGGTAAATGGACCAACTCAATTCTGCAGCTGTGGCAAATATTGTAGACCTGTGCATCACTAACCGCATTTCAATTGAAACTTGGAGACTATCTTGAAGCAACAATATAGCCATGACTTTCCTGAAAAAGAATATGAAGAAAAGCCCCAAATGACGCCACATTGAAAGACAATCACTATTACTTACCATTGCCACTCCGCATCAGGGACGGTCATGCCTAATAACTATCACTTGCTGAACAAAGAGCTCAATATTTGGCCAAAAAGTTCAAACACAAGAACAGTTTTGCAAGGAGTACATATCATTTATGGATGACATCATATCTAAAGGTTATGCAGAAAAGGTGCCATCAAAAGGAGCTGCACTACAAAAAGGCAAGTGTGGTACATACCCCACCATGGAGTGTACCACAGGCGCAAAAAGACTTTGCGACTCTGTTTGATTGTATGTCCTCGTTTCAGGGCACGTCTCTCAATAAAGAGTTGCTTCGGACCTGATTTACACAAATTCACTACTCGTGTGCTGCTAAGATTCCGTCAAGAACAGGTCGCAGTAATGGGCAATATGAAGAATGTTTCACCAGGTGAGAGTGAATGAAGAAGATTCAAATTTGCTAAGATTTCTGTGGTGAGCAAATGGAAATGTGAGTCAACCACTGCAGAACCACAGGATGAAGTTCATTTATTCGGTGCCATCTCCTCACAAAGCTGCGGCAATTTTGCACTAAAAAGACCGCAGATGACAACAAGCAAAGTTCACAGCGACAGCAGTAGATACAATCAAATCTAACTTCTTCGTGACGACTGCCTCAATCTGTTCCAACTGAAAAGAAAGCCATTCATCTAGTCAAAGAGTTTGCGTGAGCTGTGTGCTAAAGGTGGATTCAAACTAGACTAAATGAGTCATAATAGTCGTTCTGTTTTGTTTTCTATTTCAGAAGAAAATCAAGCAAAACAGATCAAAGAGCTGGACTTGGACAGAGACAAACTACCAGTTGATAGAGCCTTGGGCATGACGTGTATATAGAGAGTGATACCTTTGGGTTTCAGATTTGAGTTAAACTAAATCATCTACATTGAGCAAATTCCTCTCCACTGTAGTTCTGTCTATGATCCCTTTGGCCTTGTAGCACCATTCGTGTTGAAAGCAAAACTTATTCTGCAAACACTCTGTCAGCTGAAATTTGGATGGATATGATCATTCTCGGCTGGTGCAGAGGATCCGGGCGGAAGTCGACAGCAGGGTCTCGACGACCGGATCCCCGGACACAAGACTACCTCTGGACATGGAACGTCACCTCCGCTGGGGGGAAAGAGCCTGAGCTTGTGCGGGAGGTTGAACGGTACACGACTAGATATAGTCGGCCTCACCTTCAACGCACAGTTTGGGCCCTGGAACCCAGCCTCTTGAGAGGGGCTGGACGCTCCACTTCTCTGATATTGCCTACGGGGAGAGGCGGCGGGCTGGCGTGGCTTGGCTTATTGCCCACAGCTCAGCCGCCATGTGTTGGAGTTTACCCCAGTGAATGAGAGGTCGCGTCCCTACGCCTTCGGGTTGGGCCAGGTTCTCCCTCACTGTGTGTCGGCCTACGGGCCGAACAACGTGCCGAGTACCCGCCTTCTTGGAGTCTTGGGAGGGGTACTGGACAGTGCACCGACTGGTGGTCTCTGATTGTTCTACTGGGGGGACTTCAACGCCCACGAAGGTGGCAACGACAATGACACCTGGAGAGGGTGATTGGGAGAAGGGCCCCCCCGATCTAAACCCGAGCGGTGTTCAGTTATTGGACTTCTTTGCTAGTCATGGATTGTCCATAACGACACATGTTCAAGTACAAGGTGTCCACCAGTGCACGTGGCACCAGGACCACAATAGGCCGGAGATCAATGATCGACTTTGTTGTCGTGTCATCTGACCTCCGGCCGCGTGTCTTGGACACTCGGGTAAAGAGAGGGGCGGAGCTGTCAACCGACCACCACCTGGTGGTGAGTTGAATCCGCTGGCGGCGGAGGAAGTCGGACAGACCTGGCAGGTCCAAGCGTATAGTGACCGGACCGAGGAAAAGCACAAGGAAAGTACGCACGACCTCAAATGCATAATGAGCAAATGAGTAGTGCGCAAGCAAGCTGTATAGATCAGAATCAGAAAGGTTTATTGCCATTGTCAAAAATATTCACAAGCTAGGAACTTGCTTTGGTGAGTCACTGCAACATACAACAATGAACAATAATTAAGCAAAATATATCAAATAATGAGGCCTAACATCTAATACCTGAGATTAACTTCATCCCAGACTCACCTTCCTAAAACCTCTTCGAGTTCATAGAAGTCCTCCACGTTCGCTGGTTTGAAGAGGGTCATGTTCACTCGCGCTCTTCACTGCTGGAGGTGCAAATGCTCGCAGCCTTTCCATCCGGGACGTTCGCTGACAATCTCTAAACCAGAACAGACACAAACAGCTTCTTACTCCCATTGTTTCATGAGGATTTATCACAAATAACTGAAGCAGATGGTTAGTTTAGTGTACAATCATGAGCTGTGAGTGAAATAAGAAGTCTTAAAATGAAATTGGCCAGAGGAGACGAGGAAGGACCCCCAAGTGAAAATACAACATAATATTGAGAAATCAAAATGAGATCAATGCAATTTAAGGCCTTTATGGACTACCATGTCCAAATGTGGGAAATGCAGTGCTGTGTAACACGTGAGAGGACGGTACACTGACAGATGATTTGACCCCATCTGTTTTGATCAGAAATGTAACGTCCAGCAATTCTGTTCCGTTCCTCCTCCTCTCTCATCTCATCTGTCTACTTTTATATAATCACAGATGGTCCAAATGAGACTGTAAAGGCCCAGGCTGTTGTACAATGTACAAGGCATAATTAATATGATAACAGTGTGCTAAAAGTAATTTTCACCATAGATCAAGACCAAACCTAAACTTTATTGTGAGCTCATTGTTATTTTTCTCTGGTTATGTATGTGTCAGTCTGTGGTGTGTGGGGGAAAGAGTATTCACAAAGTTTTATTTAGTTTTATTCAGACCACATCCACACGGAGACAACACAGTGTCCAAAACGACTTGCATAAACATGGCACTGGTGCAGTAAGCACGGAGCACTCAAAATGCCTCAAACCACTGTAATACATCTAACAGGCCTGAGTGTGGTGCTGTGACACTGGAACAGAATGACACTAAAACAGAAGAGACGGCATGGAGCGTGGAAAGAAAAACTTAGGAGGAGATATTTTTGAGTAGAAATTCTAAATGTACAGCCTGGATGTGAAATCTACAGAAGAGACGAGGAAAGCAGACGTGTGCTTCATGTATCACTGGAATATAATGTCAAATCTTCAAAACAGAATGGAGATTTTTAAATTTTACAAGTGTCACCTGTTGCTCATGGAGCAGAGGAGGAGAGATTCTGTAAATTCAGTAAACATCATATAAATGTCAGTAATTTATGCAGTATAGACGTAACAATGGCGCTGTGATGTCATCAACTAAAAAACGTGACGGATATGCCATAACTGCGGAGACGCCTAAATGGCGTTTTGAACTCTGCATTATTGGACCTGGTTTCAAAAAGTTCAGTGTTTAAACTCCTGAAACGCCCTATGTGGATGATACCGATTGTAGATAAAATATCTTTGCAAATTTGACTGAGTTTCATTTCATGTGGACCGGGACTCGGTGCCAAACTTCAAAGAGACGAGAGATCTATCCATTCACTGGGACGCTGCATGATCTGAGGCTGCCTCTCAGTTCTTGGGCTCAAGGAGTTTTCAAGTTGATTCCAGGCCGTTTCTCCACCCCTCAGCTCCAGCCACCTGCCCTCACCGACAATCTAAGTTTTGGCTGCTTAAACAAGAATAATCTATACAAGAATGATGCGCCATATTTCCGGGTCGCGCAAAATTAATAAAGCTAATATTAATTAATGCACACTCCGAACCTAGTTTTGATGATTTAGTATTTTTAACTTAAAGATCAAATTGAAAATTTAAAACTTGTTTTTGAGTTTTTCATTTCATTTCAATTGGGGTCATTTTTGACCCCATTCTGTCTCTCTAATAACTCTATATATATATAAATAAAATATTATAAAATAATATATTGACCAAAGGAAAAATCAGCTAAATAAAATCAATAAACGACATCTAAATAAATCTGTTAGTTATAATGTCGGTCCAGTCCTTGATCGTAGATACAGTTTGAATCAAGTTATTTTTGTAACTGCCTTCTTTACTGCAGCCAGGAAGATATCCATTTATTATGTCCATGGCAGTGGTTTTAAGACCCATATACATACTTCCAAAATCAAATGGAATGGCAATGTCAAAAATAGCCTGATGCTCTTTGTTGAATTCAGTCCAATATTTCTGAGCAACAAGACAGTCCCAAATCACATGGAAATGGTTATGTTATGAAAAAATGTGTCCATCCAATTCCCTCCAAACATGTCATTTTGTGGTTCCCCACTGATATTCGCATATATTTTCTCCGTCAGTCAAAACAAAACTACCCTCTATATCCCATTTATTTTTATTGTAAAGAGTGGCTGCAAAAATTGTAAATAAATGTATATAATTTTGATATTATTCTCCTTGAAAGTATTGATAAGCTTTAATAAATATATCAGTCAAAGGGTGACAGATGATATAGTTTATTTTTAATTCTTGGTTAAAATAACTCCTTGTTTGTAAATACCTATAAAAGTCCTGTTTCTCCAGGTCTATGGATTCTTTCAACATATCAAAGCTTTTTGTGTGATTTTCTTTTACAATCTGGTAGAAAACCCTTTATACTTTTTGTTATCCAGACTTTAAATCTCTGTTAGGTACAAAACTTTTATCATATGCCAACCAGTTTCAGATTTTAACATTTTTGTTAAACATTTAGTTATTTCTGGGTCTTAAGTACAGATCTATCTGCCATTTTTGGGTTTATATTCAAAACTATGTTCAAAAGTTATTCGGTTTGAAGTCAATATTGCAAGTCCCTCCTGTGTTTGATGTTCTATATCGCTTAAATGTGTTTCAATTCAATTCAATTTATTTTTGTAACGCCCAAAATCACAGCAGCAGTTGCATCGAGGCAAATATCTAGTAAATATTTATATTTTTTCTTTTCTCATTTTTGTAAATATTTTTGATCGATCGATTGGGTTCGTTTTGCCGTTAACGTTAAAGAATGCTACTCGTAACAATTCTGATGCCATTGGGTTGATGGTATTGATTTTGTTATTGTTAATTTACAAATTATATAAAACTCTCTGGTCAATAACAACATACAAAGACAAAAACTACAGAAACATGTGACAGATGAAAAGATTTTAGTGCTTTGATGGTAGAAAGTGCTCTATAAACGTGACCATTTTACTTCTCTCCCATGCCATCTTCTGTATATATTTTCCCACAAACCCATTCTCCCACATTTAGCACTGTACAAAACAGTACAAAACATAACGTCTGATGTCAAAAACAAATAAATCATGTTAAAATCACTACTCTCTTAATGTCTTATTATGTGACCATTACCCGAATTCACATACCCCACGAAATGGTGGCTCCATTTCTTGCTGCAGTTCAGTTCTCTGCGTTTTGCATTTTCCTGAGGGGCATTCTGCTGGTGTTTTTACCTTCAAATGTCACCAGAAGTGTCACTGGGAACAAAAAGCCATGCCTCAATTTTCTCTTCTTGAATTCCTCACAGACATGGCGAAACTTTTGTTGATGAAATTCGTATGGAATACCCTTGTTGTCTTTGTACTGAAAGTTTCCTTTAACTTTTGTGGCATTCATGACGCTCTCCTTCACATAATTGTTAAGAAACCTCATGATGAGGGACTCCCACAAGATTTTTTTCAAATCCAGGATCTTGCTTTTCAGAATCAGAATCAGAATCAATTTTCATATCTTGTTCTCTATCCCCAGTGTTGCTACATCACGTAACATCCATAATGTCAAAAATATGCGGCTCCGCCTCAGTGATGTGTTCTCTGCCTCCACCCCCCCACTATATCTTCTTCGATTGTGTCGAGCCTGGCACATGCAACATAAGGGCCACCTATTGTAAAGTTATGTCCTCCTTCCGATCGGGATGGGCCTGGGGAGTGTGCACCAGCGTCTGGTTTAGCAGTGGGGGCGGGCTGTCGGGAGCGCTGGGCTTGTTAGCCATGCTTCTCTCATTAGCTTGTGAGACAGTGAGTTTTCCACTGATGCCACGGTCCAATAGCTTTGATTGTTTAGATCCCATAGCATTACCTGTCTTGTGTTTTCTCTGTTAACTCATCTTGCTCCTCATTTCTTGGGATTATGTGGGTGAAACTGTGATGTTTAAGGCAAATTTCAGCAGTAATGGAGCGAGTGCATGTCTTTAGCAGACACACAAAAAAAATTTGTATCTGCTTTTCACTATTTTTACAAACATTTTAATGTGTTTTTAAGCTTTTATTGATGCATGTGATACATATTGTATTGTGGTTTTAATGTGTTTTTATCATACTTTGAATTGCATTTTGCTCTACAAATACAATGTGATTGATTGATGTTGTAAGCGTTGATAGGACTCAAATCCAGTCTGCCATCACCCAGGACCTCAAGTCTGGGCCCACCATCAGCTCGCTTATAAAGAAGGCCCAGTAGATTATTTTTACTTGGTCAGTTTTACATGGTCTTTATTGAGTCCATTTTCACCTCCTCCGTCACCGTGTGGTACGCTGGAGCCACAGCCAGGGACAAACAGAGACTACAGCGCATTGTGCGTTCTGCTGAGAAGGTAATTGGCTGCAGACTTCCATCTCTGCAGGACCTGTACATCTCCAGAACTCTGCGACAAGCAGGTTGGAATATATTAAAAACAAAGAATAGGTTATCTTGTTTTGATGACGGAGAGTGGGAAAATGTTTGTACATCCTTGTGAAGGACCAGAAAATCACATGCCTGGAGGGAATTTTGCTGGAAAAATGTATCACGTTTTTTCATAACACAACGTCAAAGTGTCCATAATTCACAAGCAGATGCGAACTGCTTGAGAAAATGTGGTAGTCAGGAGGCAAACCACTATCAAGTGTTTGGGAATGTCCTGTTGCCTAGAAATATTGGACTGAAATCAATAATGCACTGCAGACTGTTTTTGACATCACCATCAGTCTCAATTTTAGACTCAAGACTCCTGCCATGGGCACAATTAATGGATACCTTTGGAACATACTTTTGTCAGCAGGGAAAAAGGCAGTCACAAAAAAATTATGGCACAAACCTCATCAACGATCAAGGACTGGGCTGACGCTGTAATAAACATCAGATAAAATGACATTCAGACTTAATTAGGATATTGACAATTTTGATCAGCTTTGGACTAAATGGGACTAGACTGTTGGACTTGTTGTGCCTTAATTGTATTTATGTTGGTCATATTTTACATTATGATTATTTTTCATTATTTCTATTATTTTTTTTGTCCTGCTCTCTGGTCCTGTTTCTTGTTTTTATCTGTATATATGTATATATATATATATATATATATATATATATATATATATATATTTATTTTTTTAAATGAATGAAGCTAAAGCCTCAGCCTCACTGCACATGTATTTCGCTGCACGAAGTCTTGGATAGGAAGTTTCCCATGGGTCACTGATGTGGACAGCTCTGTTCATAGAACAGGCAGACACACAGCAGCGGCGGCGGCGGCGCGCAGCGGCGGCAGCAGCAGCAGCAGCAGCAGCAGCAGCAGCAGCAGCAGCACCTCTGCGAGAGGAGGGAGAGGCGGTGTGGGTACCATATTAACTCGGGTCTATAAACGGCACATTTTGATGGTGCATCAACTTTTCTCTTAAAAAGGAAAAAAGTTTATTCTTTTTACTGAATAATCATTTCCAAAAAGATTTGCAATGTTTTTATGTAAATTAAAACTGAAAATATACAATAACAATATACAAAAATAAATTACTATGAGACACTGCTGAATATGACTGGTGGTGAATAAGTGAATATATTTTCTAAATGAATAGTTAGAAGATAATCTTTGATTACTACAAAGGGTTACAAAGGATATTGGATTGCCACTGCTTCTTCCCACTATCTATTGATACTACAGCTGTTCCGATGTTGTTCAAAACATGAAATAGATATTAATATATCTTGAGTTATATTCTAACCATTAATATGTACAGCACAGTCTAAATCGGTCTCATACAGGCCACCTTAATAGACCTTATTTTGCCCCGCCCACTTTAGCCTCTTTTTGTCACTGATCAGCACTTCCGGTCCAGTGGGAACTCCGTTTGTTTAAATGGAAAACAAGGGAAAAGTCTGGCCTCTAAAGCATGCTCTAAAGTGATTTGTGGAAAATGTCCCATGTTTTTTGTGTGACCAACAAGTCAACACTGCACAGATTCTCTGGGCGGCCCGAAAACAGCTTTTTAGTCTGTGTAGAACTTACTTTCTCTGGAGGTCACAGCCCTATGTTAAATAATACAACCGGAAGAAGGATTACGTGGTAGGATTACGTGGCAGTACCCAGACGGGCTTCTGGAATAAGGTGAACATCAATGTTTATTTGTGTCTCCGCTTGTGAGACAGGCTGATGAGAGAACAAAAGATTATTATAATTATGCCTACAATAACAGATATGGTGCTAAACCCCTACCAGAACTTCAACAAGGACTCAATGCTGCAGTAAAACTGGACAGAGAAAATGGATGAATAAAGCAATGTGACTCGCCGATGTCATACTTGGTCTAAATGGAAGGAGGAGTACTGAAACACCTGAAACCCGGCTTCACTGAAAATTGAAAACTAAAATGTTCACTAAAAAGTGTGATAGGGAGGATTACATGAAAAAAAAAAAAAAGAGACAAGTCAAATATAGTTATAGGGTTACACCATCTAGTGGTGAAACAAGTGAACTGTAGTTGTATTCACTACCGGTCATATTCAGCAGGCTCTCGTAGTTATTTATTTCTTATTTATTTCTATTTTAAATCGACATAAAAAACATAGCAAATATTTTCGTACTTCATTATTAAGTAATAGCATGACAATAAACACTAATAAACAAGTACTTTTTAAGCGCAAAAGATATAGTTTCTTCGTCCAAATGTGACGTTTGCAGACCAGAGCCCACAGCGGCTCTGGGTGTGCGCAGTAAAAATGTTAATGCAGTCATTCATAATTAATTGTCACCTCTCGATTATGCGATTTTTGTAATCGTCAGGCATAATAATTGTATCCATAATTGAAATTCGGTTAATTGCACAGCCCTGGAGATAAGTGGTCTGGTTTTGAAAAACTAACAGTTGTTACTGTATTACTTTAGATTTTTAAGAATACTTTTTTGAAGTGGTGGCTCATTTTATATGAATGTTTTGAGCCAAATTGAGGCCTTTCAGCTAAAATGAGCCACCTTCATATGTGTTTGTACATTGTATATTACTTGTATGTGTTAATGTATTATTATGTCAAGACTGTTTGGGAAAGTCAGATAATGCCAAATTATGATTGGTTTTACAGTATGCAAAGAAGCATCAATGGATGGCAATCAAAGATGAGGGGAAGAAATGAAAAGAGAGGTGGGAATTGGAGGAGCCATGAGGAAGAAAGCAAAAAGAAAAGCTTCAGGAGGAACCAGCGATAAGAACCAGAGATCTACATAAAAAAAATGAAGTCAAGGGTATAGGAAAAAAACATGAGGAAAAGAAGGGAAAGGGAAAAACAATGAGTGGAGCCATTGAGGAATTTAAGGCGGAAGTAAAATTAAGTGTGTGCTTCCTTTAGCAAGCAAGAAAAACTCCACGTGCAACATTACAGAGGAGCATAAAATGCAAGGTGACTGGTAGTGACCATGTCTCCGGAAGAAAACTGTGCCAAGAGAGTTGGATTCCCTCTTATGAAACAAGACATACAGAGACTGGCATTTCAATATGCAAGGAAAAAGGGTTTTCTCAAAAAGCTGAATGTGCTAGGCATTATTGATTACAGAATATGAAAGGAATATGAAAACATGCTCCACATTCTTAGACTTCAGGGTGTTCCGTCGCATTTATGGAACTGTGATGAGTCAGGTCGCCAAGACAAGTTTTCTCCAGCCAGAGTGGTCAGTCAATTTGGCAAGTTTTGTGTTGAGGTCATAACCATTATAATCTATGTACTGTAATGTAATATGTAATCATGCGTTTGCAGCAGCCTGTAACCTTCAGTGACCTCTGCCCCATCCGTCTGTAACTCGCTCACCGCTTTGTGTTCATTAATGATTGATTTCTCCATAAGGAATGAATGGAGCAGGAAGTGGAGCTCTGCATTTTTAAGGCAACCGGAACTAGCTGGTCGGTTTCATGAAGAGGGCCTGCTGGCAAAATGAGGCTTAGTAGGAAAAGGGAGAGAAGAAGAAGCGGTTTGGAAAAGGCCAAATGGTAAATAATTATCGTAGTTTTTCATCAGTCAAGTTGCCGCTTGTGAAGAACAGTTGACAATTAAAACAAGAAAATCACAGGAAGTATTGCTGAGTTCTACAACAGAATACCTCCAATATGTCATCAAAAAGCACCATTCCAAAATATATGCAGAGAAATTTTGCATGCAATCTCCACATTTTTTTTATGATTGTTTAACAAAATATATAAACAGTCAGATGTAATTATTATATGCATGTGTAATTATATGTCAAATAATAACTTTTGGATGATTTAAATGGCCATTTCGGTGTAATCCCTTATTCATCCAGGAGTGTTCCATTGTAGGACTCTCATCCAAGAGTCATTCTCAATCTGTGAAACAAGTCTGAGAACTCAGGTTTATATCCTACTCTGTGAAAGGCCAAAATGACTTTTGGATGAGAGTCAAAACGTTTTGTTTTTTCCAAAAACAGAGTCCAGATGACTACAACTGAATCGTTTTCTACAATTAAATGGCCATTCTTTGCCATCTGGTTGCTAAATAACAGTTGTGGAATGACCTATGTCTTATAGACTTTAAGAGCAATCAATCACAAATTGTGGAACCAAATAAACCGCTTTAAAACAAACAAGCCCACAGCACAGTACAAATGTTGCATCAGTTACAAACGCCTCAAACTAAGAACAGAAAACGTCGTTTGTCAGAAAAGAAATAGTCTTAGAAATGAAAAAAAATTGTTAACAAATGTCTGTTTTATAAAAGGCATACTGTTAATTTTGGCTAGTCTAAAACAAAATATTATTCATTAAGTTGCCAGAGAAAGCTGGTTTAATAAAGGTTCTGAGGCCACAGTCCAGCAGGAGCGCAGCAGTCCTGTTGTGTGTCGTTGTGTGTCGTTGTGTGTCGTTGTGTGTCGTTGTGTGTCGTTGTGTGTCGTTGTGTGTCGTTGTGTGCTGTTACCTGCGGCTGGAGGACTTTCCTTTCCCTCGGGAGGTGGGCAAACCCACCGTCAGACGTGTCGGAGTGATCACAGGCCGAACACAAGCGGGATTCGCAGCCGACTCACAGCCCGGTACGGCGCGGTCCGGTGCGCACTTGGCACGTCTGTCTGCGGGAGACAAGTGCGAACACGACGCTCCGAGCGCACGGAGAATGCGGAAACTTCACTTCCTCCAACCAAACAAATGAAAGATAGCTAGAGAGTTGTGGGATACTGTTACCGTGGCAATTGCGGCGGCCATCTTGTGATTGTGAGAGCTGCGAATTTCTAAAACAAAATAGCCTAATGTAAAAATTGTGTTTACTTGCACCACTATTAGGCTACTATAACATAATTATTTATAACAGAAACATGAAACATATTTTGTCAAGTATTATCAAATTATAATTAAAAGTGCAGCTCCTTCCAGTAGTCTACAGTGAGAACCATGGATTTCTTAAAATAACTGTATAGGGTATTTATTACAGGTTTGTAACTGTAGTGTTATGCAAAGTCAGGAACCAGCTCACCATTAAAGTTTATGTGCTTTAATGTCATACATAACAAACAGCGCATTTTGCTACATGAAGTGCATTAGTGTTTCTGGCCAGTTCATACATTCACAGTGGTTCAAATGTCTATATTTATAACAGTAGTAATTAAACTTGCTCTTAATATTAAACACAACATTTAAAAAATGCATTTACTTTAGCTTAACATATAACATACTCTGCATATTTGCTAGGTGGTTTCACAACAAGAGAGTGTGGCTCCCTACCATGTTCGACCTGTTGCAGTCCATCTTTTGCAGGTGCGACTGAGGCAGTGAAGCCGGGTTTCAGGTGTTTCAGTACTCCTCCTTCCATTTAGACCAAGTCTGACATCGGCGAGTCACATTGCTGCAGAACAGTAGCTGGCTTTATTCATCCATTTTCTCTGTCCAGTTTTACTGCAACATTGAGTCCTTGTTGAAGTTCTGGTAGGGGTTTAGCACCATATCTGTTATTGTAGGCATAATTATAATAATTTTTTGTTCTCTCATCAGCCTGTCTCACAAGCTGAAGATCAGGCCACGCTGATTGGAGCAGGCCAGGATGGTAGTTTGAATCTGTTGCCCCAACATGAGCTGAGCTGGGCTCACACTAGTAGCTTGGATGGGAATCGATATGTAGACGCTCAAAATACACCACAAAGACGCTGGACGCCCTGGACGCCCCGTAGACTTTGAAAGTAAACTGGACGCTTCAACGCAGCGGTGTGAATGCTCCTTAACAGTTCTGCAAATGTACAGGAGGCACATTTTTAAGGTGGTCACTCAGACCAGATTCTGACTGTGGAGGGGACCATCCCGGACTCCTTGTTTATAATCCTGGGAGATTTTTACAAGGGAAATCTGAGCCATGAACTACCTAAGAGCCACCAGAGAGCAGAACACGCTGGATCGCTGTTACACAACTTTCAGTAACGCCTTTCGCAACCTGACTCACACTGCTGTGGGTTCTTCAGATCACACCATGGTTCACCTGATCCCCACGTACAGACAGATCCTGTGCACAGGGCTGGTGAAAGAGAGCGCTACAAAGATGCAAAGTATGGATTTAGCAAGGAGATGTCGAGAGCTATATCTAAGTACAATACACGTCTGAAGCAGCAGTTCTCTGACAACGACCCCGCCTCTGTGTGGAGAGGGCTCCGGCTTCTCACCAACTACAAGCCCAGAGCCTCCCACACTGCAGACAACCGAAGAACTCAACAGCTTTTACTCAGGGTTTGAGATCCCCCTTCCCTCACCGTGGCCACCTCAGCAAACCCAACCTGACCCACCTCCCTCACCACTTTCTCAGTTCAGAAACAAGATGTGAACAGGCTCTTTCAGAAATCCAACCCCGAAAAGCTTCTGCTGTCTCCCCCAAGAGAAGGAGGAGAAGGACCCGGGTCACCCCTGACACGGATCGACAGCTAGAGCCAGGAATGCCTTTCCTTTTCTATTTTAGCACATTTCTTTTTTCAACAGACTTTTATCATGGCTTTAGGTTGTTTAATGTATGTTGCATTAGTCACGCCTATCTTATAGCCCTCATCCAAATTTTATCCCATAACGTCCATTCGGCCATTTTAACTGCATTTAATTTACAATTTTACCCAATAACCCCAGCTCATGTTACAAACATACCTTTTCATTCCCACCTAGTACATTAAAGGCAAGTAGTGTGTAAATATGTTTAAATGTTAACACAGGGTTAACATGTAAACATATTTACACGTGTTGACATCAGCTCATCGAGTTACAGTGCACTCACACCAAGAGCGACGTGAGCGACCCATAAATTCCCAATGCAGGCTCGCAGAGGGAGGAGATTTGAGGAAGTGATGAGGAGAGTGGTGCGATATCGCTCTGAATTTGCATAAAGTTTACTTCAGTTCAACTCTGCTGCTCTCCGGTCACCTGCATCGCCCCTCATCACTTCCTCTAATCTCCTCCCTCCACGAGTCTGCAATGACTGCACATACTACCTGCATTTGAATCTGCGGCACACACTGGTTACTGCAATATTCACGCTCCTGAAGCTGATTCCGTTTTTTACTCATGGAACAGAAATATTTTCTGCTACAAATGATATTGGCGTGTGTCGCCAGTTTTTGCCTTTAGCGCTTATGTGGAGGATTTTTCCGCCACTGCAGTTCCAATGATTGGCCATTAGTCCAACTTACAACAAGTTTAAGCTAGCAATACCCTATCCAGGCATTTTAATAGATCCATGTTTCAATTGACCAACATGTAAATACTGATTAATAAGTGTCTGCTCCACTCCCCTCATTTCTAAACTGTATTGTCCCCCGAAAGGAAATTTGTCTTGGACTCACAGTGCACAGGTTACAGTCCACACAACACCCAGACACACACACACATCAGGACTGCAATCAGCTGGTCAGCTGATAGCATCTCAAATCTTTATTTTAATACAGCATATTACATTGTAATGTCCAAACATTTAAAGACAGTGTTTGTCATTTGGTGGGGCACTTTTTTTGATGCCACGCCTGTAAAAGCTGTGGTCGTCCCCCTGGCCACCATGGCCGAAAATTTTTTGGCTACGCCTCTGCCCTCAGGCTAACACAACAGACCTGTCCCCGATCCAAAGGTGAGTTGAATAATTCAAACTCTTTGTGAAGACTAACCGAACTTCAGACTTGAGAAGTTTAAATGCAATATAGAGTCTTTATTGGTGAGCCACACAAGATGAACAAACACCAACAAGAACTGGACAGTTTCTGCATAAAAAGCAGCTGCTCCAACAGTTCCACGCCATTATATCTCCCCTTGATTCATGAATATTGGCCTCGACACTCCCCTCGTAAGATAACCTTATCCTATAGACTCCGTTTAGACATGGGCACGCGTTGGTCGCACCACTCGCACCATGTCCGAGAAACTTCATCACTGTCTATAACTTTTGTGGCGGCCCCACAAGTGGTAATATCAAGACTTGCCTACTGTACATTGAATTTCCTGTTAGATAATAAAATTTTGAATAGTAAAAGAAGCATTAATAAACAAAATAATAAACATATAGGCGTTTGCTCTAAAGTTTTAGCATGAACTTTAATGCAAAATAAAAATTCCCTTGATGTTTTGTACGCCCCTTTTTTTTTCCTATTTTTTTTATAAAGCTTTTTTTCATACATGTGCGGGGGGAGGGGGAGGGCTTTTTTTTTTTGGAAAAATGCTTCATCAAGCCCCCCTTGGACGTCACAAAACATTACAAAAGCTGAAAAAATGCAGGTGCAAAACTTGATTACTGAATAAGATCAAGAAAATATAGTCATGAAGAAAAATCAAGAATTATGAAGAATATAGGAAACTATAATCACAAGCATGAAGAAAGAAATCCCAGCATTCATCTGTATAAGTCACTCAAATCAACTTACCAAGTGCTCACATACACCTTCACAACTAACTGGTCTTGGACTTCTACAAATGTTGTATTTAATTTGTTAAAGTCACATTGCATGATTTACCAATAACATGATCATGAGTAAACTTTCACCACTCTCCAATATTCTTATCCACATGAATGCTTAGACTCCTTGTGATTTCAAACAAAGAAACCATACTTCTACTACTTAAGGTACATAAGAAAAAACATTCTGGTCCGGTCATGATGAACTTCCAAAGCACCTTCCAGGGATTCCCTTTCATGGCTCAACGGGTCCCATAACCATTTTGAACATAGATCCATAAATGTTTTTATCTTATTTTCATCTCCAACTCTTCCCTTTTAGTTATAGGAGGGGGGGAAAACAAATAGGGATTATCCCAGTTGATACTTAAACCATTCATCACCGTCCCCCCTCCTGCTCATTGTTGATGTGCTGATTCAGTTCATGTCCTTTCACCTTGTTGACAAAGCAGCTGCAGATGCTGCTGTGACATGAACTTAGTTCCATTCTGATCCATGTTTTTGCCATCAGCAGATCTCACATCCACGCAGCCATCTCCTCTCATCAGCTCCTTGTCCAAACAACCTCCCATAAATCCCCAACATGATCTGAAATACAGTGTGATGTAGGTTAGACATGAGCGGTTTGGAGAGCAGTAAAAAGGTTAAAAACTCAAAACAGAATATGTGGTCCTCATTTTTTCTTTACTTTTTATTTTATTGAAGCATATTTACAAAGTGCAAGGTGCAAAAAGTGCAAGGTGCAAAAAGTGCATCAGGCGCAGCAGTTTCCTCTTCAGCAGCAGACCAAGATTGATGGAATGAGCCGCCTTTTATCTGTTTCCATTAATTGGACAAAACCACTGTGGCTAACACAGGGATAACCAATTTACCTTAGCTCTTTTAATAACATCCTAACCACTTTTTACAAAACAAAAACCCACTAACTAAATATAAAACCCCACAAAATATAAATCCCTAAAAACCCAAACACCAAATATACTTAAAACCCCGAAACCATTAAAACACCTATGCCGCTTCCCATATACATTTCTTCACATGGTCTGGCCCGGAACCTTAAAAAGTGAATGTCGTGCCTCTGTGGACCCATTTGCCACCTGGACACAAGAACATGAGTAAGTACTAAAATCAACATTCACTAAAACACAACACTTAAAACCATTCTCAAACAGATATGGCACTATATAGCACAAACACAAATTATTGTAGTTGGTAAACTAATGTGTTTTTCCTTTCCCTCCAGAGACCAGCAGCTGCCAATTCAAGTGCCACTGTGCCTTGGATTGAAAAGTGGTAAAAAGGAAAACAAATTATGGGCAATGTAGCTTTTTTAATGTGCAAATTATGTTCAAAAGTGCTGTGTGCCATCCAAAGTGCCATGTGTAATTTTAAAGTGCTCGAGTGAAGGTGCTAGTACTTAGGGTAACAAACTGCCTGTTTGTTACATACAGCAAATATTAGCTATTGTCAATTTGTAAATCAACATGAAGCACCATTCTAGTCATCATCCTACCCATAAAACAGAGGTCTCCAATTATATTTTCCAGGGGGACAGATTTTTCGAAGGGCTCAGGTTCGGGGGCCGGACCACAAAATCCCACCACAATTTAATGTTTTATGTCTAAGATCCACTAACAAGTCACAGTGGCACAATTCAACAACAGAAATCAACAAAGGACTTTAAGAGAAGTAAAAACATAATAATACATGACTAAAAACAGGACAAAAGCACTAAAACCCAGTGTTTACCAGAAATCTGACTCGACTAGTGCAAAGCAGACCTGGACCAAGACCAGGTTTAAACCAAGACTAAACAAACCATATAGTCCAAAGCGGGTCCAAATTAAAATAAATGTCATTAGAATATTTGGTTCAGTAGCTGCCAAAAAAATGTCTCTTCACATTTAGTTCATAAGAAGAAACGCAGCTGTCCCGAGGCAACATTCACAGTATCATGCATGTTTTTGGAGTTCTCTGACCTGCAGCAGTCGATTAAAAATAGCCCAGACTGAGCATTGAAATATGTGCAACGTAATGGACAACGAGAAAAAGTTCCTGAAAGCACTAAACTGGTGACAACGGATCTGCACCTGAGAAATCATGTATTTTTATACTTTCCTTCACCTCCATAGTCACGATCAGTAAAATGGTGTGTGTTTTATTGAGTCTACTGCTGCGGGTCTCTCTGCTTGTGCACGGGAACTCTCACCCGTGCCTTCTGATTGTGTAGACATCTTTGCAGAATACTACCAGTAGCACACGAAGTTAGCAAGACAGGAGACATGTTTGTCTTTCATAATCGGTAGCCACAATGTCCAGCCGCTCTGACTGTTTCGGAGAGTGAGACAGGAGGCTCCGCCTTTATTCTATACAGCACGTAACCAACAACAATATAGTACTGGTAAACATCGCCCTTTAAAACATCGCCCCCTTTACCCCCACTCGATGGTGCCACTCACATTTTCATAAACATTAGACACCAAACATATAAGAACAAAACTTTTCAATTTTGGCTCTTGTTGCAGATTTTGTGAACACATCTGCATCTGCAACCATGTTTTCAGTAGGACAGTACACAAGGACTATTTTACCCTGCAACACATTTGACCTGATAAAACGATATTTTAATGTCCACATGTTTGCTCTGCTGGCGGTTTACAGGTTTTTCGCAAGGCGTATAGTCCTTGATTGTCCATCGAAAACTTTAGTTGTTAGGCTCAAATTGGGATCCATTGTCCTCAAAAAGTGTGTGGGTTCAAAAGTGTTTTGAATAGATTGTGAATCCCCCACATCACACGCACCCATTATATAATCTAGCTTCACTGACACGTTGACAGTGCAACAGCTTTGCTGCTGCTTTGTTTTCCATAGAACAATTGCACCGTTCTGACTTAGACTGTAAAGCAGTAGCCTGTATATAGCTATTTCTGTCCACCGGGTTGTTGACCCAGTTTGCATCAGAGTATCCCATTAGTTTAAGTTTAGTGTCACATTTGTGGTAACACAACTCAGTCTTTTGTGTCCAGTAGGTACCTGTACACATGCTTTAAAGCGGTCATGTGTTTTTCTACAGGATCAGACATATATTGTGACAATCTGCTCACATTCCAACTCATATCAGGCCTAGTACAGGTCATGATATAGATGAGGCAACATGCAGTTCTTTTTGCCTTGTAGTACTGTACCATGCTTTAAAGCGTCATGTTTTTCTACAGGATCAGACATATATGTGTGACAATCTGCTCATCAATTCAACTCATATCAGGCATAGTACAGGTGATTGATATTAGATCGAGGCCGCCTAACATACCACCCTGTGTATTCTTTGAGTTTTGGGTCCCCCTTCTGGAGTTAAAATCAGACTTTAATTTCACTAGGAGTTGCTCTGGATTTGCAATCAGACAATCAAATCTTTCCAGAATTTTGGTAATGTATCTGTTCTAGTTCATTTTGATAGAACCCTCTTTTTGTGTGAAATCAATTCCCTAAGAAATGGGTAAATTGCCCAAGGTCTTTAATTTTGAATGTACATTTTAGTTCCTTCCTTGACCTCTTTAAAACCTGTTTCTTTGTTTGCAGCCAACATATATCATCAGCCCATACTTACATACAGTGGTCAGCCTGACTTTGCTCAAAGTTGTTCTCAAGGAAGAAATTGTGAAACGCATAATATTCCAATTTCTGCCCGATTGTTTCAGCCCATAGATTGATTTGTGTAATTTGGACACCAGTTGAACACCATTTTTTGGTTTCGCCTGAAAACCTTCCGGGTTGTTCCATGTATATTATCTCAGTCAATAGGTGCATTGCAAGTAAGCTGCCTTAACGTCCATTTGGATTAGTGTCAAATCATGCTGTGCTGCCAACTGCATCAGCACACGTAGGGAAGTCAAGTTAGCTGTCGGTGAGAATGTCTCAGAATAGTCCAGTCTCTCCACCTGATTGTATCCCATTGCCACATACCTGGTTTGTATGTCTCATTTCCTTGTCAATCTTCTTTGAGGGCATACACCCACCTTCCCCCCACTGTCGGTCTACCCTCTGGTAAGTGTGCAAGTGAGAAGGTGTCATTTCTTTTAAATGTAGCCATTTTGTCTCTCATTGCTCTTTTTCCAGTTCTCAGCCAGTGGTAATGCCAAAGCTTCTTTAAAAGTTTGTGGCAGCCCAACTGTAACTCGGTAACAGTAGTCAAGTAGTTAACTCATTGCTCTGCACTGCACATTCATAGTCATCCAAGTCTATTGGTTTTTTCTAAATTACTGTGGTTTCTTTCTAACTCTACCTGTAAGTGGAGTCAGTCTTTACGTCACTGCCTGGGTTTGAGTCTTGCTCATTGTTCGTTTCTTCCTTTTCAATCTGTGGCTGAATCACTTCAGTTGGTGTCGTTACCCAATCCATGTACCAGTCCTCTGCTTGGTCCATGTCAGTCTGTCTGACTCTCAGTCTCTTCTTTTGTTATGAAGTGGATCAGCCTTGTTTGTCTCTGGAAAATAACTGGTGAATGACGATCAAAACTCACAAAGATTCCCTTTTTGCCTTTTGGATCTAGCTTTTTCCTGTTTTTGTTCATTCACCACACAATCTGAACCGAACTTTTAAATTTTTGACAAATCCGGTCAGGTGTCTCTCCTGTTCTCTTACAGTAACAAAAGTGCACATGTCCGGGACAAGGCAACCTTTCATAACCCGACCTGTGAAACAATCCGCACATCGCGCACAGCGGTCTGACGTATCGTGCACTCAAGCAGACCTATCAATCCAACGACGAAGCCCGGAAAACACGGCGTCCTACGGTGCCACGGCGCGTAATGTTCCTCGTTAACGAGCAGACTTCCAAACACGCGGAGCACACGGTCCTTGCGCATGTTACATTTACACCAAACCATCAATGAAACTGTTTACTGTGTCTGCAGCATCACACGTTTGTGCTTTGACAGAGCAGTGTTTCAGAGGAACTGGGGCTCTCTGGCCCGCCAAGCAAAGCAGCGCCATAGATTTTGAACTTTAAGAAATTTCTTTCTTTCAATTTTTCTAACTTTTGATTAATATTTCCATACTTAAATGTTCTTATCATCTATTACTCTATACTCCTAGAAATTATAAAACATAATTTAAGTTTACACCCAAGCACTGTATATTAACAATTTTTAAGTTCCATAACCGTTGCAAATGTATAATTAAAGTGGACCACATGAGACGGCAGAAAAGAAAACCAATCCTCATTGTTTTGTTTCAAATCCAAATTCATATCTGGTACCTAAAATTTACGTTTCCCCTATTTAAACTCACTTGTTGAAAACCTTGTTTTAATTCCACTGAGTTCAGTGGTTAGATATCCAATATAACTTTCAATCATTTTAAAACATCTTTAAATTTACATGCATGCTTAAGTTTTCAAATAATTTACTTTTTTTCAGCTTTCTTTCTGTTTTTATTAAATATGAATTGAGTTTTACTGTCTTATCCATCCATTCATCTTCTTCCGCTTTATCCGGGGCCGGGTCGTGGGGGCAGCAGTCTTAGCAGGGAACTCCCAGACTTTCCCCTCCCCAGACACTTTCTCCAACTCCCCCGGGGGGATCTCGAGGCGTTCCCAGGCCAGCCAAGAGACATAGTCCCTCCAGCGTCTCCTGGGCCTCCTTCCGGTGGGACATGCCCGAAACGCCTCCCTAAGGAGGCGCCCTGGAGGCATCCGGAACAGATGCCCGAGCCACCTCAGCTGGCTCCTCTCGACGTGGAGGAGCAGCGGCTCTACTCCGAGCTCCTCCCGTGTGACTGAGCTCCTCACCCTATCTCTAAGGGAGCACCCAGCCACCCTGCGGAGGAAACTCATTTCGACCGCTTGTATCCGCGATCTTGTCCTTTCGGTCACTACCCAAAGCTCATGACCATAGACCGGTAAATTGAGTCTTTTTATAAAAAAAATGTCAAAGTATCAAAACAAAAACATGATATCATGGCCCATTCTTAAAAGTGACAAAAAAAAAAGTAAAAACAGAAAAATGAATAAAGCGCTTTTTTAAAAAAAAAAGGAAAATTAATGCCATGGCACGCTCCACGATCCTGCTTCCCTTCACCCGGGTTCACGCTGCTAAGAAATGACAGAGAAAAACCAAACAAAAAAACAATAACAAGACCTAGCATTGTACGTTGGTTAATGGGTTCACTTGTGTCATTAGTTTAGTAAAGATAAAGCTGTAACTCACTTATTTCCAGTCAAATCTATCATTCTGGGAATCTATCATTCAGGGTCAGTTTGTACTCCAAACCCACAAAGGAAAAAATGAATAGGACTTTTATATGGATTCCGCCTGGACATTTTTTGGACATTTTATTACAAGTCCCTACAACTTATTTTACACGACACACGACTGACAATACGATAAAATCACAATTTTGCGATACATACGACAATCGATATATTGTGCATGATATTCTACAATATATCACCATTTTTTTAAACAACCCAATACACATTTTAACATTTTCTTTGTCAAACCACGACCTTTGACAACTCAAAATTAAATAAACCAATCTGTTCAAGAAGGGGGACCGGAGGGTGTGCTCCAACTATAGAGGGATCACACTCCTCAGCCTCCCTGGTAAGGTCTATTCCAGGGTACTGGAGAGGAGAATCCGACCGATAGTCGAACCTCGGATTCAGGAGGAGCAGAGTGGTTTTCGTCCTGGTCGTGGAACACTGGACCAGCTCTATACTCTCCATCGGTGCTCGAGGGTTCATGGGAGTTTGCCCAACCAGTCCACATGTGCTTTGTGGATCTGGAGAAGGCTTTCGACCGTGTCCCACGGGGTGCCCTTTGGGGGTGCTGCGGGAGTACGGGGTCCGGGGCCCTTTGCTCAGGGCTGTCCGGTCCCTGTATGACCGGAGCAGGAGCTGTGTTCGCATTGCCGGCAGTAAGTCAGATCTGTTCCCAGTGCGTGTTGGACTCCGCCAGGGCTGCCCTTTGTCACCGGTTCTGTTCATTGTTTTTATGGACAGAATTTCTAGGCGCAGTCAGGGGCGGAGGGGGTCCGGTTTGGGAACACAGGATCTCATCTCTGCTGTTTGCAGATGATGTTGTCCTGATGGCTCTATCAAACCTGGACCTGCAACATGCACTGGGACGGTTTACAGCAGAGTGTGAAGCAGCTGGGATGAGAATCAGCACCTCCAAATCTGAGGCCATGGTTCTCGACCGGAAAAAGGTGGCTTGCCTCTCTAGGAAGGTGGGTAGTCCCTGCCCAAGTGGAGGAGTTTAAGTATCTCGGGATCTTGTTCACGAGTGAGGGAAGGATGGAGCGTGAGATTGACAGGCGGATCGGTTCAGCGTCTGCAGTGATGCGGTCGCTGCATCGGACCGTTGTGGTGAAGAAGGAGCTGAGTCGAAAGACAAAGCTCTCGATTTACCGGTCAATCTACGTTCCTGCCCTCACCTATGGTCATGAGCTTTGGGTAGTGACCGAAAGGACAAGATCGCGGATACAAGCGGTCGAAATGAGTTTCCTTCGCAGGGTGGCTGGGCGCTCCCTTAGAGATAGGGTGAGGAGCTCAGTCACACGGGAGGAGCTCGGAGTAGAGCCGCTGCTCCTCCACGTTGAGAGGAGCCAGCTGAGGTGGCTCGGGCATCTGTTCCGGATGCCTCCTGGACACCTCCCTAGGGAGGTGTTTCGGGCATGTCCCACCGGGGGGAGGCCCCGGGGAAGACCCAGGACACGCTGGAGGGACTTTGTCTCTCGGCTGGCCTGGGAACGCCTCGGGATCCCCCCGGAGGACTTGGAGGAAGTGTCTGGGGATAAGGAAGTCTGGGAGTCCCTGCTTAGACTGCTGCCCCCGCGACCCGGCCCCGGATAAAGCGGAAGAAGATGGATGGATGGATGGATGAATTTTAATCATCAACATTGTTTTTTGCGTGAATAAGTTTCCTTTCTTTAAACAAGCATCAAAATTGTCGTGCGGTCACAAAATAATCTGGGAAATTATATAAAAAATTACTCACGCCGATATATCGATACAGCAGCCCACGATATCGATACTATACTGCCATCAACCACACAGTCCCTTTCACCACGTTTGGGGTCACCCTTTCCTTCGTCAAGGGTCGTTGTCTTAAATCCAACTCGTTCAAGTGGCTTTTCGCAAATCACCCCCCTCTTTGTCAAGATAAGTCTCAATGATATATCAGGAGATAAAGGTGTCGTAAGATCCAAGTACAAATCCACTGGCAAGAGCAAGGTGGGTCCCTCTTTGCACCGCGGATCGGCATCCCCTGATTACTAATTACTCAATTTAATTCGTGGCATGCGTGATAACGTAGACGTCGCCCTCTCTGACCTTCACATCTACTTGCGTCGCTTCACTCTCTGGCGACTACTCTTTGTGCACTTTCTCTATCATTTGCACTTTTCTCCTGACGAACAGATGCAAGACAGGCCTTTGTGCACTCTTGACTTGTGCAGTCAAGAGCGCAGTCTGTTCACTAGATTCCCACCTCCTCTGTTTGTCAGATAGTAAAATTAAAAGTAAGAGAAACATTAATAAACAAAATAATAAACATGTAGGCCTTAAAGTTTTAGTATGAACCAAAATGCAAAATAACCCTTGATGTTACACTCTTATGTTTCTAACACAGGCATGTCCAAACTACGGCCCTGAGACCATTTTTTGTTCCTGCTAAGTTGGTCCAAACAGCAAAAAGTTGTCCTTTTACTGTAAAATTGGAGAAATTCAAGAATTTTGATGTTATAATAATGTTCCAAATCTTAAAGTTGCGGAGGCCCATCGAAACTATGTCAAATGCAAAATTTCGAATGATTCACTTCATTGTTGGCTTGCGTGTGGCCCTCGGCTCCATATAAGTGTGAGGCTTTTTGAAATTCTTCATTACTGGGGTGAACACCAACACTCTCCCTGTGGGCAACGCTAGAGAAGTGGAGTTTTGGCTATAGTCATCCTCTTCCTCAGTCCATGGCGCGTGATGTCAGGGGTGAAGTCAGGTGATCGATAGAGGGATTGCCCCCCCTCTTTTTATAGGTTGGTAAAAGCAGCTCATCAGCGCACAAACCACCACCTCACTACACATTTACTGTTTTTGTCTAACCCATTCACTCGACATCATTTTCAGAGATTACAGAATTTCTGGCCCAGTCAGAGTTGTTTTCACTATTAAAACCATTTGTCTCCATGATCAGGCAGCCTCTTTCAATTTTTTTTTTTTTTTTTAGCATTTGGATATTTAACTGGAAAGACTTCGATTTGACTTGTCAGCACATGATTGTGATATTTGTCCATAATTGAGCATCTTTACATGACATGTTCTGCTCACATTGCCCCAATGATACACTTCATAACAAGAGTCAAGTATTAGTTTCTCAAATGTCATTAAATTCATGAGTTTATTAAACAAAAGACGACCAAAAAATCAATTGCCAGTTAAAAAGCAAAAAACACATTTTGCAAAACCAATATAGACGGTGCCCAGTGGCTGACGACATGTGCGGCCTCATCCTGCTAAAGATTCAGTCATTCATGTGTCAACGCCTTTACACAACTTTGTATTGTTTTTATAGTTTGTTACACCAAATGGCAACAGAAATTATGAAAACATTACTTGATCTTTTCCCCTCAGACTCGGATGAATTTTGTGTGGCTCACACTTATTTCCATTTCCCTGTATTGTCCTGCATTTAACACTCAAACTCTCACAAAACTAAAGTCAGGGTCATACACAATGTTCAAAGCATTTTGCCGTTAAGCGTTAAACTGTAAAACTATTTGGAGATGCTCCTGACAGATTGCCCCAGCAGCTTTGAAGGATCGGTCAAATGCAGAGGATACATTTCCAGACAATAAAGATTAACCTTAAAAAAAAGAGAGACTCAGTTCTGCAGTTTTAAAACAAGAACTAAACCAGTATCTAAAATACAATTCTTAATTACTAAGTACAAACTGAAATTCTGAATAATTGCGTTTCATCGTTCATTTATTTGTCTGAGCCTTTTGTGCTACTATGCAGGTTTACAGAGCTCAAAAGTAGGATGAAAAACGAGACTTTCGTATTGCTAACAAAAATTAACATTACTGTATGAACATGCGAATGAGGGACTGGGTGGGTCCTCCGACTGAATGGGGAGTGGGGATGGTAGGGACTTACTGTTATGTGTGAAAAGATCATTTAACGCAAAATAAGTCTACTTATGAGACTTCTTTTAATAGGATTTATTCCATGTACTATACGTGTTCCCAAAACAAAATTTTGCATAATACATCACCTTTTCACGCCTTTTGTTAACATTAAAAAGAATGGGCATTTCACTCACTCTTTCACTCACTCTTTCTCCCTCTCACACACACACACACACACACACACACACTCCCTCCCACAAACTCTCTCTCTCACAAACTCACTCTCTATAGTAAGGATTGGTTTTCTGAAGTTTTCAATTTCTTGAAAACATGTCCAGAGGCCTCTTCAGATGTGTCCTGAGGAGAGTGTCCATCCATGTGTCCTCTGGGTTCTCTCGGTTGAGAGCCTCAATTCTTCTTGGCTTTGGACGAGTCATACTTTCGTTTGCTGGAATACCAGAGCAGCAGGGGGATGCCGATGGAGGGCAGGGTCATAACTCCGAATGCAGCCCAGTCAAGCTGCAGTAATCAGAGGCAGAGAGGACACTTACTCAGAGAGGACACCTACTCAGAGAGGACACCTACTCAGAGAGGACACCTACTCAGAGAGGACACCTCTAAGAGAAATTCAGATAATGAAACAGTTTTGAGACAAGCGTTTGAAAAATGTCTGAAAGAATAAATCCTATACTAATTGGTATATTAGAAGAATGTTGTGTTTATAAATACGAAAAAAAAAAAGGGTCTATACTGCAGGCCTGGAAGCAGATAATCTGCATAATGAATATTGTGACACATCTTGCCACTTAAACTGATTTCTAAAAAAGGCTTTTACTGCTATTCACACTTTTGTTTGACAATGAAGATAACCATTGTGTCTCAGTATAGACAAGCAGGTGGCTTTCAGATTTTATTAATGTCTATTTGGCTTTGTTATCAATATATTGGATCCTTGATGTACTCTTTCGTTTATGGATCAATATAATTCATCAGTCCAAAATTCCAACTGATAATTAACAGTATTTTGCAACCAACAAAGTGAATCCAAAAAGGTGTTCTTAGCCTGACACTTGTCCCTCGGCCTTGGAGCTGAGCTGTGGGTGCGACACTTACGTAGTGGGGCGAGAAGCGGCGGTCGAACTCCCTCTGGGCCAGGATGCCTCCTTGTCCAGGAGCACTGGTGTAACCCACCTGAGCAGAGTGAGAGAATGAATGAGAGAGAGAGAATGAGAGAGAATGAGAGAGAGAAAGAGAGAGAATGAGAGAGAGAAAGAAAAAGAAAGAATGAGAGAGAGAAAGAAAGAGAATGAGAGAGAGAAAGAAAGAGAGTGAGAGTGAGAGTGAACCGAGTGAGAGGGAAGGGGGCGAGGGGAGGCATGAGCACCGAGTGAGAGGGAAGGGGGCGAGGGGAGGCGTGAGCACCGAGTGAGGAAGAGCGAGAGGAGGCATCAGCACCGAGTGAGAGGGAAGGGGGAGAGAGATGGCATGAGCACACAGTGAGGGGGCATGAGCCAGACTTACCACCACAGGTCCGCCCTCCTGCGCCACATAGCTCACTGACGCCGAGGTGAAGTTAAAGTACCCAGCCTTAAGCGGCCGCAGCACCACAGTGTGAGACACGTTACTGGCTCTGAAGGACAAGGTCAAGGATCAAGCTCAAGGAGCTCGGCTCTTAGATGCACTGTCTTACATTTATGGTGACTGGAGATCACAACTTCATGGAGGCATTATTGGTTAAACAGGAATGATCCACAGTATGGTACATTATATTATTAAAAATAATATAGAAAAGGAAGCCCACCTTTTTAAAGTTTAAACTTTGTCCAAGCTATCTAGATATCTCTCTCTACATTATATATCTCTCTCTCTACATTATATCTCTCTCTCTATCTCTCCTCTACATTATTTATCTCTCTCTACAAACACAGCACACACCTATATATCTCTCTCTACACACCTATACATCTCTCTACACTACACACCTACACACACACCTACACACACACACCTACACACACACACCTACACACACCACCACCACACACACACTACACACACACCTACACACACACCTACACACACACCTACCTCCTCCACACACCTACTACACTACACCTACACACACACCTACACCACACCTACACTACCTACCTACACACACACACACACACACACACACACACACACACACACACACCTACAACACACCTACACACACACCTACCTACACCTACCTACCTACACACCTACCTACACCTACACACACCTACACACACCTACACCTACACCTACACACACACTACACACACGATACACCACACACACACCACACCTACACCTACCTACACACCTACCTACCTACACACCTACCTACACACTACACCTACACACCTACCTACACACACTACCTACTACACCACCTACACACACGCCTACCTACACACCTACACACCTACCTAACACACCTACACACCTACACACTACCACCTAACACCCACCACCTACACTACACACCCAACCTACCTACACACCCACTACACACACACAACACCTACACACACCCAACCTACACACCCACCTACACACACACCACCACCACACACACACCCACCACACCCACCACCCCCACACCTACACCCACCCACCCCCACACCTACACCCACACACCCCCACACACACCACACACACCCCACACAACCCACCACACACACACACCACCACCTACACACCTACACCTACACACACACACCTACCTACCTACACCTACCTACCACACCTACCTACCTACCTACACACCTACCCTACCTACCTACACACGTACCTACACACTACACACACTACCTACACACCTACCTACCCTACACACACTACCACCTACAACACACAACACTACACACCTACACACACCTACACACCTACACACCCTACCCTACACACCACCTACACACTACACACACACCCACACACACACACACACCCACACACACCCACACCCACCCACACCCACACACACACCTACCCACACCACACCTTTACCCACACACCTACCCACACACACCTACACACACACACACCTACACACACACACACCTACACACCACACCACACACACACACACCTACCTACACACACACACCTACACACACACACCTCACACACACACCTACACACACACACCACACACACACACACACACACACACACACACCAACACACACACACACCTACACACCTACACACCTACACACTACAACACACGTTTACACACCTACACACACCTCTCACACACACACACACCTACCTACACACCCACCACACCTACCTACACACCCACACACACCTACCTACACACCCACACAAGTACCTACTACCTACACCACCACACACACACACCTACCACCACACCACACACACGTTACACACCCACACACCTACACACACACACACACACCTACCTACACACACCCACACACACCTTACCTACCCACACCACACACCACACCCTACCCACACACCTACCTACCCACACACACCACCTACCACCACACACACACCCACCTACCACACACACCTACACACACACACCTAACACACACACCTTACACACACACACAACACACACACCTACACACACAACCTTACACACACACACACACACACAACACACACAACCTACACACACACACACACACACCACACACACACACACACACACCTACACACACACACCTACACACACTACCACACCACACACACACTTACACACCACCTACACACACCTACACACACCTACACACACCTACACACACCTACACCACCTACACACACCTACACACACCTACACACACCTACACACACCTACACACACCTACACACACACCTACACAACACCTACACACAGTACACACACACCTACACACACAACCACACACACCTACACACACACCTACACACACACCTACACACACAACACACACACACACACACACACACACACACACTACACACACACCTACACACACACCTACACACACACCTACACACCACCTACACACACACCTACACAACACACCTACACACACACCTACACACACCACTACACACACACCTACACCACACAACGCACACACACACCACACACACACACACACACACACACACCACACACACACCACACACACACACACACACACACACACACACACACACACACACACACACACACACACACACACACACACACACACACACACACACACACACACACACACACACACACACACACACACACACACACACACACACACACACACACACACACACACACACCACAGCACACACACACACACACACACACACACACACACACACACACACACACACACACACACACACACACACACACACACACACACACACACACACACACACACACACACACCACACACACACACACACACACACACACACACACACACACACACACACACACACACACACACACACACACACACACACACACACACACACACACACAACACCACAACACACAGCACACACACAGCACACACACACACACACACACACACACACACACACACACACAGGATAGCCTGTGTTTGTTTTATCTGTGTTGTGCTTTAACACAGATTAAAAAAGAACTCTCATTGGGTTTTAGGTTGAGAACCCAGCTATAGGCTTTATTCTCCAATCAGGATCTACAGAAACAGATTTTTGTTAAAACAACTTGAAGTAAACATATTCCATTACTTTTCCCCTGGCACTCTTCCTATTTTTCAGCCTCCTCTTAATTTAAGAAAGAGACACAATCGAAGTAGAGTGTGAACTTTCAGACAAAGCCCATGACTAAAGTTAAATGTTATATTTTGCTATCGCATCTGGACTGTACAAGGATACGGCGCAATCCTGTCCCACTTCACGTTCAGCATTCCCGAAACAATCCCAAAGTCCTCCGGAGGAAAAGAGTCATCAGACAGATCCACCTCCAGAGCAGCGCTGTAACATAAACACTTACTTTAGAACAGTGCTTCTCAATTATTTTCTGTTAAGCCCCCCTAGGAAGAAGAAAACACTTTGCGCACCCCTACTCTCCGCCGCGACTATACCCCTGCCATTGAAGGGATATCGCGATATGAATTTTAGAGTCATGATTCTACCTCACAGTGGCACAACAATCCTGCAGTCTTTCTTACCTGGAGCCCACGTTGTAGATGTTGTACTGCAGGGTGAGGTCGCGGCCCTCCACAGCGTAGCGGTTGAGCAGAGACTTGGAGGCGAGCAGTCGGGCCCCGTCCTCTGCGGAGCACAGGCCAAGCAGAGGCAGGAGGAGCGAGAGGAGCAGTGTGGTCACCATCTACATGAGACAGGAGAGCAGTGAGTGGTGCTCACGGACAGAAGCACAACTGCAGCGCCCGACATCACCACTAGGCCACGACTGGGTCAAGTCAGCCAGTCTCTTCTCAATTACTCGACTAATTAGATTTCTTTTGTATATAATGTATATTGTAAATATACATTATATACAAGGACTGAAGGATTCTATGTAAATAATTTACAAATAAATAGTTTTATTGATGAAAATCAAATTTCATGGGTTTTTAGTCCAGAGAACCATTACATTATGAAAATACAATTACCATTATTTTTCAACTTCGACAAGTCATGGCTTTTTTCAAATTGTCGCAATCCCTATGTGCACATCTGTCCACGAACGTCTGTGTGCGTCCACGAACGTCTGTGTGCGTCCACGAACGTCTGTGTGCGTCCACGAACGTCTGTGTGCGTCCACGTAGTATTAAGGCAACCGGAATTAGCCGGTCGGTTTCGTGAAAAAAGGCCAATAACTTTTGTACTTGGTTACTTTCCACCTCTGATACTGAAAGATGACTAACAGAATATAACCAAATTGTTATTACTGCTATTTAAATCAATAGACAAAGAATGATAGGTGTACGCGTACCAGGAGGTGGAAATGCCACATGTGACGTGCAAAACCTTCAACTCCACGATATATAGATCACATTTAGTGAGAATATTTTGCTCCTAGGTCATTCATTCAGTTACGCTTACGTGGACCTAAGCGAACGCGTCCAATACACGCGCACAGTAGCGTCAGATCCACGTTCTGCGCGTCAAAGAAACACTTGCTATTAATAATCTCTTGAACTGAATCAAAATAAACCCTCTGAATTATGTCAGAAATGCGAGAAAGGGCGCTTGCCGCTTACCTTCAGTTTGTTCACTTCACAGCACTGCGCAGACAGAGTTCACGTGGCGCATGCGCACTGCTTACATCCACTCCAAACATGACGTGTCATGGACGTGTCGTACTCTCGCTCCTCCTGGTGCTCCTCCCCTATGACTCCTCCTCTCCGGTCATGTTTCCGATCCGCCACAGCAGCAGAGCTCAGCGCCCTCTGAAGGTTAGGAGGCAAATCCCACTGGAAAACTTCCTGGTTTATTATCTCAAATCACAGATCTATTAAACATCTGGATAGGGTATTGCTAGCTTAAACCCGTCGTGAGTTGGACTAGTTGCCAGTCCATTCTTAACACCTGCTACTTTAACAATAATTTAAGTCAACAACTATTCATTACATTAGAACACTCCTGGACGAATAAGTACACCAATTTATTTATTGCACTGTTTACTTCTGCACTATTTCTGTAAATTTAAACGGTAAATGTTGTGTATATACTCAATCTAAGTCTATTTTAATTTCATTAGTATATTTTTAATTGTATGCATGCCTCATTTGACAAATGTTGCTATTCTTCTTTTTCATTGTTGTGTGTTGCACCTTAACGCCAAAGCAAGTTCCTAGTTTCTGACTTTTGTTCATTTACAATGGTAATATAACCTTTTCTGATCTGATTGGAACTGCAGCAAATAAATCCTTCACAGTCCAGAAAGCATTTTTCCCATAGAGCACAATGTAAAAACAAACTGCTTGTCAGAATCAAAATCAGAATCAGAAGGGGTTTATTGCCATTGTCAACAAAATTCACAAACATAGGAACTTGTCTCTGCGTTAAGGTGCAACATAAAACAGTGATCAATAATAAAAACATGTGTGAAATCAAAAGGGCATGCATTAAGAAACAATTTAAAATTACTATAGTATAAGATGAAAATAGACATTACTATGTACACGAGAATTACAGAAATTTACAGTTGTAGTGCAGAAAGTGACAGTGCAGTGAGTGATTCAATAGTTGCAGTTAAAGTGACAGGTGCTAAGAAGTGTTCATGAGTCCAACGGCAGAGGGAAAGAAACTATTCTTGTGGCGGGAGGTTCTGGTCCGGATGGACCGTAGCCTCCTGCCTGAGACCGTAGCCTCCTGCCTGAGGGGAGTGGTTCATATAGACCATGTCCAGGGTGAGAAGGGTCAGCTGTGATCCGACCTGCTCGTCCCAGAGCCCTGGAGACGTACAGGTCCAGCAGAGATGGAAGTCTGCAGCCGATCACCTTCTCAGCAGAGCGCACAATGCACTGTGTTCGGCTGACAGGCACCTACAGCTTTAACAAGGTCGGATTTTGTGTTGACCGTTGCCTATTTTCAGATCATGAACATTTTCTCTCTTAAATCATCTCTGGGCTGCAGAGGTTTTTTTTTTTTTTGCTGCAGTACCAATGGATTGGCCACTGTGGCCGACTCACAACAGCTTTAAACTAGCAATACCCTACCCAGATATTTTAATAGATCCTTGGCTGAAAACAACAACCGGCGCTTGTCTCAAAAAGGGATATTTCACAATAGGCCTGGCTAGTCCCGTTTGCCATAAAGCTTTTTTGTTTTTTACCTTCATTAGACGTAAATAACATGAAGTAAACCGTATCAAAATTAAGCAAAGGGATTACAAAGTGCAGATCTTCACTCCTCGTTCCATTTATTCTCTGTCAGAATTAGTCTTGCTCAAATAAATCATCGTGATCTCACAGCAGAGATTGAGTTACAGATGGATAATCACTGGAAGCATGTTAAAACTTTTACGTACACTGTGAATATGTCACTGCAGGAAACCTACCGTTGGCCTCAAAGCTAAAGGCTAACACACATTAACTTAAATAAAAAACAGACAAACTTGATAAAAGAACACAGAATGCAAAGTGGAATGTTTTTGTAAACAGGTTACTTCAGTTTGTGCTGTTATTATTGATTACATTTATTGTATGTTAGCATTAGTTTAGAGACAAAAGCACTTACTTTTATAAACATATAGATGTCTCCAGGTGAAGTATTTACATGGTGCATAAAGGGCTAAACATGCTGCTGTGATTATGCATATGGGACTCGCTCTCCCTTTTGCTAAAATAAATTAATAGTTAATCAAGACAGAGTCTGCTAATTCCCCAAAAGGAATGAATGGAGCAGGAAGTGGAGCTCCACATTTTTAAGGCAACCGGAACTAGCTAGTCAGTTTCATGAAAAGGGCATATAACTTTGTTACGTTCCACCACTGCTACTGGAAGATAACTGAATATACGGTAACCAAATTGTTATTACTGCTATTTAAATCCATAGACAAAGAGAAAAATTGCACTTTTTGCATCAGTGCAGAAGAGACAATAAATATTTTTTTTCCAATGTCCTTTGTCCAAAGAAATGTGGTCCAAACTATAACTATTTAGAAACAAATCATTCACCAGAAAAACACAAACATCAGATTATAAAAAATATTATCACATATTTCACCCGTAAAGATACATAATATCTTCATAGTCTGGAAAAATTCACATACATAAAGTTATGTTTCTCTATAATAAACCCTCATTTAAATCATTTACAACAGAGATACAATAGCCTCCTTTCAATCTCTCTAAAACACAAAATATGCCACTTATGCATATAAACCAGAAATAGAAATGCTTGTGATAAATTATTTCACCTGCTTATGTATTGTTACTTTTGATGTTGTATTTGTGTATAGCTGCCCTCCTTACTAAACTTGAGTCATTTAAGCCTCAAATGTTTGGCATTTCGGAACAATATCATTTTATTCAGTAACCTATTGTCTGTTTTTCTTCCTCTTAATATATTTGTATGTCGTATGTATGTTGTACCTTTGAATTTATTTGAATCAATAAAACAATAATAAAAGGAAACATTGAGGTCAGGAGCTATGTGTGGTCAAAATAATTTAGTATGACCTATTTTTTACTTCTTTGACTGTCACTGCAGCTACGCAAAGGCACAAATACAACACTTCATCTACTGAATTTGTCCTGGCATAGAACTCACTGCTTCATTACAGTGTTGTAACAGTCTGTTATAACTGCGGTTCGTGGGTGGAGTGTGGAGCTCCTTAGGGTGTGGCGAATCCACAGTCTGCAAACAAACTCCACACTCACACCAACCAGGAGCCAAACTGGTTCTGTTCCTCCTCTCTCAGCTCGCTCCCAACAGTCCGAAAAGCGCACGGTCCCAGGCTCTCGTGAAACTCGTTCAAACCCGTGGAACACCGTAGAACCTGGTACGCCTTCTTCTCCTGGATTGTACAGAGAGAGCAGCGCCCCTCAATACAACATGCCGCAGGTAGGAAACTGAGTTTTTATCTGTGGGCCCAAAACTTTACTGCGCATCTACTCCTAACGTAAAGGCGCGAGGTCCCGTTATGCGCGTCCTGCGCGTCCTGCTCGTCCTGACCCTGTGCTATGTCCGCGAAAGTCTCGTGTGGGGCCACAGCAGGGCCAGCTGCGTCTCGGGGTCGCGCACGGCTCAGCTCCACACGTGTTACATGCGTGTAAGACAGGCACGGGCCTAAAGTGTCTGAGCTCAGACCATGGATCTCCGACTCAGGGCTTGTCTCGGCAAAGCCACGTGACTCACAAGGCGCGGTCCGAAGTTGCCGGGCCACATACGTGGAATAACTGTCACGAACGTGCCAACACTAGCGCGGGGAGCATTTCACCCACAACTATGTGCAGTAGTGGAACGAGTACTGACAAAGCAAAGTGTACTTTACTTCTCAAAGGCTACTCGATTCTACTTTTGAATGTACTTTTGCATGGAAGATTAGTATTTTATGTTGATCAGTCTTTTAAGGTCACACTTCGAACTTAATGGGTGTGTTACCTGGTTAAATAAAGGTTAATAAATAAATCATTTAACACTTTAATGCTGAATTACACATCTTGTCTGAGTTCAAAGCAGGTGATGTCGTGCTTGTGTTTGTGGGTTTCAAAACAAGCAGATACAGTGACATCGCCTGTACTCTGTAACTATTACTATTTTAAATGTAGCTAATTAGGCTACAATTGCGTGACAATCTGGTGATAGTCTAGGGCTGAATGATGATGATGATTTACCATTCACACCAAATAGAAATGTACTGCATGTCATTTCACGCTCACCTTTCCTGTCTAATGAAGTCTTCAAGCCAAAAAATAAAAATAAATTGAAAGAGTCATTGAATGCTTGGAATACATAAAGACAAGTATGTACGACATACATATATACATTCATATATACATATTGAGTGAGAGAGAGAGCATTATGAGTCTCACGCTGTGTGTATGTGTGTGTACTCAGTACTCGGACCTGGAGAATGCCATCCAGACGCTGGTGTCCAAGTTCCACTCTGCCTCCACTGACAAGAGCCCCACCCTGAAAACAGATGAGTTCAAGGGCCTCCTGTCAACGCAACTGCCAAACCTGGTAAAGGTAAGTCTCCGGGCCCCACAGTACCAAATCAGAATAAGAAAAAGTTTTATTGCCATTGTCTTCCTTCGACATTAACACCAGAACTCCTAATGCCGTCAATTTGACGGTTTTCAGAATTGTACGTCCTATTACTCTGGTTACGTTGCTCTTTCAGATTCATGGCCTCTTGACTTTTTCTTTACCTGTGTGGATATCATCCCCATATTGCAATTCAACTGAAATAAAAACGTTAAAACGAGTTCTGAGTAATTCTTCCTCTAACTCCCACACCCGTCAATTTGATATTAATTACATTGTAATTTTTCGCCGCTGGATGGCAGTGCAGCGCAAGAGTTGCGTAACCTTTGTGTCTCTCTCACAGCAAAGCAAAAGGTAAAATGGATTTGAAGCGATTATCTGTAAAAGAGGCCCTGGCAATGCTTCAAAACATTGATGAGGTTTGTCCGGGTGGCGATCAGACAAGGCCTCGTGGGTTTTGGACAGCTCAGCCAAATCAGACAGCGAGTCGGAGAACGACTGCGGAGGACGCAAAAAGAAGCCGGCAAAATCTCACTAGCAGTAGGTCTATTGTAAATGTTCAAGGTATTTATGACAAACTTTATTATATAGTTATGGAATTTTAGGCTGTCAAGATCAATAAACTAAGTGCCTGTTGCTTCAGTTGCCCCCGGTAACATCGCCGGGTGATGGGTCCAGATCAATTAATGAATATGCGTATATTCTCTGTAACAGCGACTTTGCTATCGCAGACAACCCTCCTCCTCCTCTTTCTCCTTCCTTCACTGATGCTGGTCAACTTCGGCACTCTGAATAATGATAATATTCATTAAAGCATGTTAGATGAATCATTCTTTTGATTACGTCATTGCTAGAGCGCAACCGTCAAATTGACGCAAAAAAAGTGAACAGTGGAGTGAATAGTTATTGGTTTAAATACTCGGTAAAGTGGCAGGTGTTAAGTGTTCATAAGATCACGGCCCCGGGTGTGGACCTTTTCACTCAGCTTACTCCAGAACAGTTGTTGTTTCTACATGAACTTTAATAATGTGTCACCTGGAGGTTTTTCTGACCCTCGCCCTGTCATGGTTCTTCTGGATTCTTCCTGTAAAGGTTGCGTTGAGTTTGTGTGAAGGTGCACTTATAGGATGTGTTTTGTGTTCGCAGGGCATTGGCTCAGAGCAGGGCCTGTCAGAGATCCTGAGGAAGATGGGCGTTGGCTCTGGAGAAGGCATCTCCTTTACCCACTTTTGGAACCTGATCCAGCAGCTGGCCACATCTCAGCACAACATCCTGAGTCAGGGTGCGGGCTCATCCTGCAGTTGTGCTCTGCTCTGAGCCCAGGGGCCCCACGTACTGGCCTCCCACACTCCTGACTCTGCACAACCATCAGCTTCTGCCCTTACAGCTTCTCACAGCCTTGACTTAACATAGGCACAACAAGCATGGCCAAATTTCAAGAACCAATTGCAAGTTTTTTTTTATAAATGTTTTCTTTTTTTTTATTATTTTATAATCCAGCTGTCAATTATTTCAATACTAAAAAAAAAAAAAAGAAACACTCCTGGTCTTTCTTGCATTAAATGTCTTTTTTTTTTTTGTCAAGTGAATAAAACTGTTATTCTAAACAACTTGTGAGTATTTGTCTAATGGGGCTAAACTAAGAAGTACAATGCATTGATTCAAACCTTGAATAGTGGTTAATAAAAATCATACCTAAGCAGATGCCTCAAAGTACAAACGGACTTAATAAAGCATTTAAAAGCAGAGAAGGTGTGTCATGGCTGATAGCAAAGCCACCGCTCCCATAACGCGCAGTGGATGCGCAAGGCATCAAGTGCTCCGAGGGGCACCAATCTGACCAGGCAGATTGGATTGAAGGACAGAATAAGTTATTTGTGCAGTAGCTGCATTGTTCCTTTTGCATTTAAACAGGGAGGCTACAGTAGACCTACTCTGTCTTTAGTTCATTATCAATTCTCTCTCCAAATATGAGATGCGCACGGGCAGCTCCAGAAGCCACAGTTTAAACAGACACAAAGAGCTCAGAACTGGGGACAGTTTGGTTCTGCAGATATATTCTACAAACTATAAGGAACAAAACAGTCTTTAGATGATGACAATTGGCCTCATATTCAATTAGACACCATAAAAAAGAGAGAATAAAACTAGATGCGTGAGGCGTCTAGCTGGTGCGGCGAACCACAGAGCTGACAAAGCGGCGTGTGCAAATCCAAAGTGGATCAACTTCTTACGAATGTCAAAATCATGTTTTCATAAATGCAACAGAAAGGGTGAATAGTTTTCTGCTTTTAGTGTTTTCTAGAGCCTTGATCTGTTCTGCAGAAGAGCAGGAGATGCCCCCAGATCCCACTTGTTATTTATGCAATATTTACAAAATTAAATTTATAAAAAGACATAACTTCAGAAATAATCACTTAAGGTTGTTTTACAGGCAGCAAACTCCTATGTACTTTTCACACGTTCGAAGTGGTTGTGGTTGAAGTCTGTGTGCTTCCACAAGTTATAGCTCACCAGCGATGCTGCAGAGACCGGGTGACCAGAATAAAGTCCAGAGCAGATGGACCAGCTGATCAGTATTGTGCTCCCTATGGTACTGGAGGGCCAGTCATGCTGCTTAGCAGAAGAAGACAGCAACCCCCTGATGAGGAGGGAGCCAAAGTCAGTGAACAATAGCCCATCCCAGTTGGTTTTGCCCTGTGGGCAGGGCTTTCACAGAGTAGGATATAAACCTGAGTTCTCAGACTTGTTTCACAGATTGAGAATGACTCTTGGATGAGAGTCGAAACGTTTTGTTTTTCTAAAATCAGAACAGATCTTCTTCTACAATGGAACACTGACGAATGAGCGATTACACCGACCCCTGATGAGATCAAACATGTTGCTGATGTTGAAGAGCTGATATTGAATTTTTTTAATTTTTTATCTGTGCAACCTGTATTCTCATACAGATAATATAGTCCTTAAATACAACAAGTTTAGACATTTTGAAGAAAGTCCTTTATGAAGTCCTGTCCTCAGTCCACTGCAAGTGAAGTGATGCGAGTGAGACTATAAAGTCCGAATGTCCTTTTTCCCATATTCCGTATGTTGTTTATAATGTCGATCCAGTCCTTGTTGTCGGTGCAGTTTGAATCATCCATCTTTTTGTAATGGCCTTCTTCCCTGTGGCCAGGAGTATGCTCCAAAGGTATCCATCGATTGTGCCTATAGCAGGAGTCCTAAGGCCCACATACTTCATTACATCAAATGGGATGTCAATGCCAAAAGACAGTTCATAAACACATGGATATGGTTTGGCTCC
Organism: Chaenogobius annularis; assembly: GCA_015082035.1. Lineage (NCBI taxonomy): Eukaryota > Metazoa > Chordata > Actinopteri > Gobiiformes > Gobiidae > Chaenogobius > Chaenogobius annularis. The sequence goes on from BJKM01000532.1 coordinate 43,989, forward strand.
TGGCTGCCACACCTTCTCCAACAGTCTGCATTTCCCTGTGAGTAATGGGAACTTTGACATGGGGTTATGAAAAATCGTGCAACACTTTTCCAACAGAATTCTCTCCAAACATGTGATTTTGTGGTTCTTCACTGAGAAGTACATATATTTTCCCATTCTCCAGTCAAATTCAAATTACCCTCTCTTTCCCATTTATTATCGAATATAGTAGAGTGGCTGCCTGAATCATCAAAAAATGCATATAATTTTTTATATTATTCCCTTTGAAAGCTCCGATTAATAAACTTTAACAAATAATTCAATCAGAGGATTACAGTGGTTGGTGCTTTGTTTAATTTCATGGTTATTGTTAGAGGGCGATGTTTACCACTGTACATGTTGGAACTATACTGTTGTGCGCAAGGTTACGTGCTGTATAAAATAAAGGCGGAGCCTCCTGTCTTTCTCCAAGAAAGAAGAAAACAGTCAGAGCGACTGGACATAGTTGCTACCGATTATGAAAGACAAAAACATGTCTCCTTTCTCATGTTTTGCTGACATCGTGTGCTACTGGTAGTATTCTGCAAAGATGTCTACACAATCAGAAGGCACGGGTGAGAGTTCCCTAACCCAGCTAACTTGACTTCCCTACGTGTGCTGATGCAGTTGGCAGCACAGCATGATTTGACACTACATCAAATGGACGTTAAGGCAGCTTACTTGCATGCACCTATTGACTGAGAAATATACATGGGACAACCGGAAGGTTTTCAGGCGAAACCAAAAAATGGTGTTCAACTGGTGTCCAAATTACACAAATCAATCTATGGGCTGAAACAATCGGGCAGAAATTGGAATATTATGCTTCACAATTTCTTCCTTGAGAACAACTTTGAGCAAAGTCAGGCTGACCACTGTACCACTGTATGTAAGTATGGGCTGATGATATAGTTGTGGCTGCAACAAAGAAACGTGTTTAAAGGAGGTCAAGGAGGAACTAAAATGTACATTCAAAATTAAAGACCTTGGGCAATTTACCCATTTCTTAGGGATTGATTTCACACAAAAAGAGGGTTCTATCAAAATGAACCAGAACAGATACATTACCAAAATTCTGGAAAGATTTGGATTGTCTGATTGCAAATCCAGAGCAACTCCTAGTGAAATAAAGTGTGATTTGACTCCAGAAGGGGACCAAACTGATCAAAAGAATACACAGGGGTATGTTAGGCGGCCTCATCTATATCATGACCTGTACTAGGCCTGATATGAGTTGGAATGTGAGCAGATTGTCACAATATATGTCTGATCCTATAGAAAAACACATGACCGCTTTAAAAGCATGTGTACAGGTACCTACAAGGGACAAAAGACTGAGTTGTGTTACCACAAATGTGACACTAAACTTAAACTAATGGGATACTCTGAAGCAAACTGGGTCAACAACCCGGTGGACAGAAATAGCATTACAGGCTACTGCTACAGTCTAAGTCAGAACGGTGCAATTGTTTCATGGAAAACAAAGAAGCAGCAAGCTGTTGCACTGTCAACGTGTGAAGCAGAATATGTGGCGCTAGCCGCAACTATTCAAGAAACACTTTTACCCCACACAACTTTTGAGGGACATGGATCCCAATTTTGAGCCTACAACTAAAGTTTTCGAGGACAATCAAGGGACTATACGCCTTGCGAGAAACCCTGTAAACCGCCAGCGGAGCAAACATGTGGACATTAAATATCGTTTTATCAGGTCATCGTTTTATCAGGTCAAATGTGTTGCAGGGTAAAATAGTCCTTGTGTACTGTCCTACTGAAAACATGGTTGCAGATGTGTTCACAAAATCTGCAACAAGAGCCAAAATTGAAAAGTTTAGTTCTTATATGTTTGGTGTCTAATGTTTATGAAAATGTGAGTGGCACCATCGAGTGGGGGTGTTAAAGGGCGATGTTTACCACTGTATATGTTGGAACTATATTGTTGTGCGCAAGGTTACATGCTGTATGAAATAAAGGCGGAGCCTCCTGTCTTTCTCCAAGAAAGAAGAGAACAGTCAGAGCGTCTGGACATTGTGGCTACCGATTATGAAAGACAAACATGTCTCCTGTCTCATGTTTTGCTAACTTCGTGTGCTACTGGTAGTATTCTGCAAAGATGTCTACACAATCAGAAGGCACGGGTGAGAGTTCCCGTGCACAAGAAGAGACCCGCAGCAGTAGACTCAAAAGTTATAACTTCTTATTTGTAACTACCTATAAAAGTCCTGTTCCTTCAACACATCAGAACTTTCCATGTGATTTTCTTTTACATTCTGGTGAAAAACCTTTATACCTTTTATTCAGACTTTACTCTGCTATCAATTTTGTATTGTATTGGCTACTATGATTGACGAATGTGAATTGTAATTAATTGTAATTAATGTTATCATTAGGTGTCACTGTTTCGTTTGGGTACTGAAATGTATTTTATGATATATTTGATGATGTTCTCTGATGTTTTTTCGAGCATCTGCTTTGGTGTTTTGGAGTGGCCCCTCCTATTCTTGCGGCCACTCCTATTTAAGCATCTTTTCCAGCCTCAGTCGCCCATTTGCCTGAGGAAGGCCTAGTAGCCGAAACGTTGCCACTTCACCTGCAGTAAATAAATTCACCTTGCAAGTTAGACAGTGCGCGGGATCTTTTCTCTCAGTTATCCAGATTTTAAATCTCAAATCTGTACTGTTAGGTGCAAAACTTTGATCATTGGTTCATTGGTCACAACCAACCCCATGTGAGCCCTGCCCCTGTGTCTGACGTGGTGCGTGCGGGGGCCGATGCTAGCGCCACTTTAGCTGCCACTGCCTCGGCTGCTATGGCTTTCGGGCCAAACTGAGGCACCACCTTGAGCCAGCGACCTGTCCAGACCCCGCTGAGGGCCGCTCGGCTCCACAATGCCCCATCTGGTGTGAAGAAGAGGGGGAAAGAGGTATTCCAAGTGCAAATCACCAGCCCGCCTCCTCATCTGCTCCTAACTCTCCTGACTCTAAGACCTTGGTACTGTTTGAGATTAACTTGTGCAACCTAAGATTGCCTTTACTGCGGAGTTCACGTGCCTCTTTGACGAGCTGTATTGCTTGACCTTCTGTGTCAACATTTGTTAATCCATCGTCAACATAGAAGTTGGTTTTGATAAACTTGATTATTTCCTTGCAGAAGGTTTCCTTAAGCACCCGGCAACTGAGGGCGGTAGTTGGCGCAATCTGGGGAGGAAGTTGCACCAAAAAGGTGAACTAATGTGGTGAGATAATTTATTTTATTTGAGTTCTGTACACGTAGTGCACTTCACTGGTGAGGTTTGAGGTTGACTGAATACCTGGTACCACTTGCTTCACGATGACTTGGTGACTCACTCCAAAGGCATCTCCGTAATCAACACATGGATTTCCAAAATCCACGATGCTCCAGCCCGGATCATTTCTTTGTGCAAATTACTGATTTGCCCTTCCGGATACCACTTGACAGGGAACAAGGACTTGAGGACAGTTGTAGCTAATCAAAAGGCCAACGTCACAACTTTGGAGTGGAGAAATCTCATCTGCAATATATTCAAGGTCGGGCAATGCCTTAGACGTACCAGGCGTTGGAATATGATCTCGATTTGCCGGAATGAAGTCTCTTGCATATGTCACTGGTAAGGTGATGATCTGGTTTGAGTAAAATCCTCTTATTTGTAAACCGGAGAGCTTGTGGCAGGACACAACTGTGTTTTTTGAAGACATAGTGGTAAGCTTTAGCTGAACTGATTCACTTGTAGCATGCAGAGCTCTTGCTGTTTCTTCTAAGATGAAGGTTGTGTCACTCTGCGTATTAAGGAGTATATACACTAGAACTTTACGCTCTGGTTCACATTCAGCTGAAACCCAAACTGGAATTATTGAGGATGTGAGAGTATACTTGACGTTCTGCATTACCCTGTTAGACGTTACTTCACTTGCCGTTGGTGTGACATTGGTGATTTGTGTAGTTGAATCTGGTTTTCTTTGTTTTGTTCTGTCACTGCCTTTCGCTTGATTGTTCTTTGTCTGAGTTCTTTCCTCTTTTGTTAGAGTGTCATGAAGACATGTTTTTTTTTCTTACAGTTGTCACAGATTTCTCTGCTTTCACAATCTTTGGAGCGATGGCCAGATTTCAGGCAGCCAAAGCATAACTTATTTTCTTTCTACGATGTCCTGATCCATGAACTTCCAACACTTTAACTGTGGCCTGTCTGGTCTGTTCTTGTACCTCTGTTGCTTTTCTGTTCCACATTGATGTGAGCCAGTCAAGACGTTTTGCAAGCATATTTTGGATTATTGTTCAAGTAGAACTTCCAAAACAGCTTCATTTGCAACTTCCGCAGTGGCATCTTGTCTTTTAATAGAGTGCCGGCTTGATTGTCTAGAATGAGAAGAGAAGTTACTGTGGTGAGACTTGACACTCATGTTTTCTGAGGTGGCAGACTTGAACACTGACTCCGTGTCCTTAAAAGGTTCTTTGTTCCCTTGACTGTCAACCTTTTCTATTTTTGGAGACTTCTCTGCTGCTTCAAAGATGCAAAGTATGGATTTAGCAAAGAGGTGTCTCGAGCTAGACACAGTACAAGGCGCGTCTGAAGCAGCAGTTCTCTGACAACAACCCCCCCCCTGCTGCAGACAACCGAAAATTGGCTGAGCAACTTAACACCTTCTACACTGACCTTCCGGTTCCGGTTGAGTGAACGCTGGCGCGCTTTTGCTCGCCGGCCAAAATACTTCACAGTTTTACAGTACAGGATCGAGTGACTGACTTGTGGCTAAAGAACTTTGAAATACCCACCTATATCTACATTCCTATCCCACTGTCAGTCGCATATTTCATACCTTCTTCATCTGCTTGCCTGTTTCGGACCCCATCTGCAGCCGCCTCCTGTCACTAATCTCCTGTTCCCCGCCAGAGAAACGATGTGGATTTACAAAACACTACAATGGATTCCACTCACCTTGCTCCCTTTATAACCTTTTCCACTCGCCAACCAAAGCACTTCTCCATTATTCTGTTGTTGGAACTGCTAAAACTCGGCATATCATCTCCACTCTTCAGCGCCACATCGCCTACCTGCCCCGTCGAGAAGATACACTCATCGTGGATCCCGCCGTAAATTCCAGTTCAATGACTCTCATTCAATAAAATCTTTATCTCTACAACTCGCCGTCGCTCCCATAATCCTGGTCGGGAAGTTGACCACGGTGTCGTCTCCCTGCCTCTCGGCTCCACCGGCTCGCTCCACACCAACTCCACCTCTGTCCGCTTCGGTCTTCTGAATGTCCGCTCTCTAAACGGCAAGGCGCAGATGATACCGGGACCTCCTCGTCGACCGTGGGCTTGACTTTCTGTAGCCTAGTGGAGACAGAAAGTCACCGGCCCGGTGATTTTCGCCCACTCAACGAGTCTGCTCCAGCGGGATTTGTTTACACACTGCCAGCCTCCGCTTGTTGGACGGGGCGAGGTCTCGCGTTGTTTCACGCAAGACACTGCAAAGTTCTACCGGTGTCTGGACCGTCCTTCTCCTCCCTTCGAGTACTCTGCCTCTCTTCCTCAGGACCCACCCCACGACTGTCACTACCATCTACCGTCCACCAAATATAATAAGGACTTTCTGAATGACTTTCTCTCATCTCCTCACCCATCTCTCTGCATTATCTGAAAATACTGTTATCCTTGGCGACCTGAATATTTCACGTGGACGTCTCTACTAACTCTCCCCAAAGATTTTTTATCCTGTCTTGATAGTTTTGGTTTTCAACAGTACATTCACTTTCCTACCCACTCACAAAGGTCAATATCTGGATCTAGTATGCTGTTCTGGTGTAACTCCATTTCAATGCAAACCTCACACTACATCCCCTTCACTGACCATATGCTTATCACTTTCAACATAAATCTGTCATTATTCCAAACTCTTCCTTCCTCGACCACACATTTTCATCTGAACATTAATAACTTCCCCAGTACAATCGCCTAACACCCCAACTGACGACTAGTCTCTCTCTATAATACAACCTCCGTACCCTTCTCAACTCCCACGCTCCACTAAAACCCGACCTGTTTCCTTCTCCCGCTCTGAGCCACCTGGTTTACACCCACACTCCGACTACTCAAAGCCAAAGGACGACAATCTGGAACGCTTCTCAAACAAAACTGGACTCACCATACACAAGGACATGTACACAACCACATTCAGCTCTATAAGGAACTATATCTGTTGCCAAATCCTCCTACTATTCTGGTCTGATCCACTCGAATCAACAACTCCAAGACTCCCTTCTTCTCTACCATAACAACAACCCGCCTGACTCGCTCCCCAACCATCTGCATTCACCTTGACTTCTGTAACTTCCCGTCATGTCCTCTTTTATCCAAGGTGACTACCGACCATACGACTAAGCACTTCATCTTACGATCTCACGCAAGCAGAATCAGTCTACCTGTAGTAGGTACTATCTCTTCCCCCTCTATGCTCACCTGTGTACATTCCAATTTTTCTAGCAATTCTCCTCTGTCCAGATATCAATCTCTGAATTCATTTCTTTAGACATCGCTCACCAAAACCTCTTCACCTAGTACCTTGACACAACTTCTTCCCCAACAGCCTCTCTCAAATCTTGAGCCTACTTCGACTTGCCCCATCAATTTCTAATAATCAACCACTACATCCTTTCACCTCCGGAACTGTTCCATAATATCACAACTATCAATAATCCTGCGCCCCATCTCTAATTATAACCCTCTTTATACCAAAATATATCTTCGAAAAAGTTAGATCGTCCTACTCAACTTCACACCCCATCTCAGTTTCCAAACAGTCTCCAGGACTGTCAGAAAAACTGCCAACGAATTTTTAACAACGATAGTTCCATGTTTATCTTCAACAGACCAGGCAACACGTTTAAGACAAAAGACATGTTCCTACACCTAAGGACAAGAAAGTCTTACATCACAAAAACCAGCAGCAATCGTAAGTGATATGATCTATCCAATGGCAGCTGAAGAACGTTGTAAAAGAGACGTTCCTAGGGGAGACTAAACAGCCACTTCACAAGAGCTATTATCGCACAGAAAGACACGCGCAGTTGACAGGGACCCCAGAGCGATGTGACATCTTCATCTAAAACGAGAAACACTTCCAGTATCCTTGAGGTGTATCTGATAAAGGCCGTGCTATTATAAAATAACTGCAATAATTAAAATATAATAATAATATATAATATTAAGCCAACAACACCACTGGCATATTGAAGCACAGATTGAGGTCCAAAGAGAAATTCTGAAGCAACCAGGAACCAAAGAATGGTGTAATGAAACTAGTAAGGATTAATAAGGAGGTCAGATATTGCTTATTGTCAGAAGACTATGCGGACTCAATATAAATCTTAAATGAAGGCTTTTAAGGATTCAATCAGATCACGTTTCTGGCACCGATGTTTATTTAATAATGGTCATGCTGAAGTCTAGCGCTCTAGAAGAGACGTTGATCCATCTGTGTCTATTTTCGGTATGCTTCTATATGACAATCTCGAATGGGTGAGGCATCCCAGACGAATAACAAAAAAATTATTAAACAATACCACATCCCGATCTCACCTGGCCTATTATAGCATGGGTACCCCGCCACCTTAACAGTGAATAAAGAGTTGTAGCCCACTAGATCCTAGCCTCCAGTAATGATTTTACCATGGACCCATGGCCCACCCCATAACTGATAGTCAGATCACGAGAGACCGACTCTACACACAAATGTAGATCCTAACCAAAACAAGGAGTTCTCAGAACTGTGATTCTCATCCGAATCCAAATGAGAATATGACTCCTATTGAATGAGAGCATTGACAGAAATAGCGTAGTCTTCTTTTATGCTGAAAGAGGAAGCGCAGCGAGTCCACGTATGACATACAAAACATAAATCCTCACTTTCTAACAATGTCCTCTATGAACATTCAATCTGGATTTCCGTCCACTTCACAGCACTGAAAGCATGACACTCTAAATCACAAAATGATCCCTACATAAGCTACTGACTCTAACGTACTATCTAATTCTCATACCTCCTCGTCTAACAAGCAGCATTTGACACCTCTACACAGCACTCCACTACCACTTAGCTCATATAACCGTTGGATACTCCTACATCCTCCTCATCACCTCTGGTTCTTCGCTATCACATTCTCCGAAACCGATCGCCAAGTCGAAGGAAGTAATACATACAAAACTTAAAACCACAAGCCAAATTCTCAAACCCACCAATTCTCTAGGTAAGATCCCAGCCATTGTGAATGCCCCAGGGCTAAAGAAAAATGAGTCTAGTAACACATGCGGTACTAAAGTGTGCCTTTCTAACCTTTTCTTCTTATCAAGATATCATCTTCCACTTTTGCTCCCTCTATGTTCTCCAGCATTCTCTTCCAGCATAAAGAAGCATCATATCAACGATCCTTCAATAAGTATCACTTAAATTTGCTATGCGGATGCCAAGGACCTCAGTCTCTCCTTCTCCTTACCTTAAACCGCCCGCTACATGCTGCAAATCACTATATCACATCCAGCGTCCTGCGTGTACACCCTCTGATCTAGCAGGAAAGGAGATACATACTCATGTCTGGTATGCGTCTTCGAAATTACTCTCAAAAACTCAACAGCCTCTAAAGAACGCAAACGGATCAGCGCCTCCATACTGGCGAGTAAGGGCTACCCGGCCTCCCACTCTAGTGACCATCAAGGAATCAACCCACGATTACAACCAATCTCTGCTAAACAATGACCTCACACTCGTCCCTCTCACACTCAAAGATGCAAGATGTCCGTGCATAAACCGTTCTCCACGATTCATAACGAATCACATTGATCTTCAATGTAATACAGACGAACTCCCAACAGCATCTACAAATCAACATGCGACTGACTCCTACATGATCCACCTTCCGCAAACATCTCTGCTCTCTCTCTTCTCTCAACTCCTACACAAACTAACACAGCCATAATACTCGTCAATCTAGTCACCTCCCGGATCGACTATAGATCAACTCTCTCCTCTGAGTTGTCAACCCAATAAAATCCCGTCCGGAAACTAATCAGCTTCTCCAAAACTCTGCAGCACCGCATTATCATCAGGACGCCCGTCTCCGACACCGATCACTCACCACCACTTCATACACAATCTTTCCACTGGATGCATCCATCTCCAATGAGGTAACATACGATATGACTCGTATCTTTACTAATACCTCCTAGAACACGATCTATCAAGAAGTTCATCATAATCTTAGAGTCATACCGACACCCATACAGTAACGATCTCTCACCATCGCGTTCACCATATCATCCACATCACACTCTCGGACACTACCCTCTGGTTCAAAACCTAACCTAACAGCCCACAAGCATCTCTAATGTCCTGACGTATGCTCGTACTTATTTAAACAGGGGGCAGAGCCTTCAAGCCAGCCATTGCTCCTCAGCTCTGGAACTCTTCTCCTCACTGACCTCCGCCAACATAGACACCTTCCACTTTTACAAATCCAGAGACTCAAAACTCACCTATTCATGACAATCCTACACCACAACTCAGTCACTACTCCAACACCATCATCCAGTTCTGTACTGTGGGTTTTATTCTGTTGTTTTATTCTGTTGTTTTATTTTGTTGTTTTATTCTGCTGTTTTATTCTCTTGTACAGTGTCCTTGGGTGCTCTGAAAGGCGCTTTTAAATAAAATGTATTATTATTATTATTATTATTATTATTATTATTATTATTACTCCAGATTTGATGTGACCACCCCATCCCCCATGGTGGCCACCTCTGCCAACCCAACCCCGGTCCCCCCCACCACTCTCTCAGTTCAGGAACAGGATGCAAACAGACTATTTCGGAAATCCAACCCCCGAAAAGCTGCTGGACCAGACGGTGTTTCTCCCGCCACCTGAAGACACTGCGCAGGAGAACTGTCCTCCGTTTTCACAGACATTTTTGACACCTCCCTGGAGTCATGCCACGTCCCAACCTGCTTCAAGTCCTCCATCATTGACCCTGTTCCCAAGAAGCCCCGGATCACTGGACTTAATGACTACAGGCCAGGGGCACTGACGTCTGTAGTCATGAAGTCATTTGAACGCCTGGTCTTGCCCCACCTCAAGTCCTTCACCTCCTCCCTGCTGGACCCCCTGCAGTTTGCCTACAGAGCCAACAGATCTATAGACGACGCCATCAACCTGGCACTCCACTTCATCTTGCAGCATCTGAACTCCTGGGAACCTACGCCAGGATCCTGTTTGTGGACTTCAGCTCTGGATTCAACACCATCGTCCCTGCTCTGCTCCAGGACAAGCTCTCCAAGCTCAACGTGACTGACTTCACCTGCAGGTGGATCACTAACTTCCTGACGGATCGGAGGCAGTGCGTGCGGCTGGGGAAGAATGTTTCAGACACTCGGACTATCAGCACAGGTGCTCCACAGGGCTGTGTACTTTCTCCTCTGCTCTTCTTCTGTACTCAAACTGCTGCACCTCCAGCTACGACTCCGTAAAACTAATCAAGTTTGCGGATGACACCACCCTCATCGGACTCATCTCGCAGCTCAACACGTCTGGAGTTCAACGCCCAGAAGACAGTGGAGATGATTGTGGACTTCAGGAAAGTCACAGCCCCCCAGCCCCCCCCTCATCATGACAGACTCCCCATCACCACCGTGGACTCCTTGCGCTTCCTCTGCACCATCACCCAGGACCTCAAGTGGGAGCCCCCCCAGCTCCCTCATCAAGAAGGCCCAGCAGAGGATGTAATTCCTGCGGAAGCTGACTCACTGCACTGTCACTTTCTGCTCTCACATCTGTAAATTTAATAGTAAATTCTTGTATACATAGTAAGCCTATTTTTATTTTATACTATAGTAATTTTAAATTGTTTCTTAATGCATGCCCTTTTGATTTCATATGTTGTTTTTATTATTGATAAGTGTTTGGCACCTTAATGCCAAAACAAGTTCATGTATGTGAATTTTGTTCATTGACAATGGCAATAAACCTTTACTGATTCAACAATGTTTCTCGTTATTGCATTGCATGTGTCCATCCTGCGTCTTGTGCCATTGCCAGGAGAATCAATCCGTCTCAGATCATTGTATGGAGTGAAGGTATTTTTGGCATTATTTGTTACCTTGGTGACATGCTCATGCAGAACATTGTTTGAGCAATGTTCATTGATAGCTCTCTTAGCATCTTTGCTGACAGCTTTCCACTTCTCATAGCACGTACTGAAACGATGTGTGGCTTTCTTTACCTACTAATCGTGCAGCTCTTGTCCTTTTTAACTTGCAGACTCTTGGACTCCTTTGTGCATCTTGTGAGGCAGTGGGGATATCATCTCCAGTGCATCCAGCTTCTTGTGGTTGCTCATTTGTCATGAGTGTCTCTTCACCATCTTCAGTAAAGTCCTCAAGTTCTGACATTGTTTAGTTTGTTTTTGATTTGCCTTAAATGTGATAAGTAGTAACTTAGTTTTGAAGTAAAGTAGTTTGTAGTAGAGGAATAACTAAATATTGACTTGGATTACTACAGCACTTTAATTTAACTTAATCTTTCAAATGTACACCTTTAAATATGAGCTTGAATCTCTGTAAGCTATTAGCAACCATTACATGTCGTGAATAAACCAGTCATTACTGAGAATCATTGACTATGAACAATGTGTAGGTTACTTAGCATAAACATAAATGTCATTACCCTATGAACATCACTTCAACTTGGACAGAAAGATAAATAGAGAAGATTATCTCAATCCTTTTGACCAGAAAATGATCAAAGGATTTATAACTCTTTTTAACTTGTCCTATTTTCTTATCAAATTATCTTAATGAAAGTCCTTGATGGAACATTCATTTGTGGGAACCTGGATCTTCCGCGGTTGTTGCGTCTTGTTGTGCATTTGGCCGTGACTATGCGAGGCGCTGTCGTCTCTCTCGACCCTGGCTTCGTTTCGTCCACCCATCCGGAGCAGAAGAGTTCTCACTGTAGCACCCTCAAGTATTTAGCATGAGCCCGAGGTAGAGAAAACTGGGTTTATTCTTGTCTTGACAACCTGTGAGAACTGGTTACAAAGGAAATACAATAAATAAAAATTAAAGCCATTTAGTACTTTACATCCATCTAATCCTTTTTGTTCTTATTTGTTATTTGCTTGTTATTAATTTATTTCCTTCATTATGTGCCTCAAAATATGCTGGAGATCTGCAAAACTTGGCAGCATCGCGCAGAAGCCTGAGTGCCCATCTAAATTAGAGCCGGGCGGAACCTTAATTTTAAGTTATTTTTTCTACATATAAATACACCACTAGATGGTGGAAGAACAAAGGATAAATGACAAACACTAACTTACATGCACAAAAATGAGGGACAGTTACATTCAGGTTTGATCAAATATAATGGAACATCGTCTATCATCCCATTGATTGTAACACCATTAATTGTTTCTGATTGTCTATTATGTTGGGCCAATGGTTCCAAGTACAAAACAAACAGGAGGGGGGCCAGGCACAGTGCACACCTCTTTTTCAACAGTAAGTGGGTCTGTAAGGTGACCAATGATTTAAATTTTTTATGTTGGACCATCATAAAAAAAAGATCATAAAATTTGACACTTTAAATAAATATGGCCAGCTAACAGAATCAAAAGCTTTTTCAGCGTACAAACTAATTAATACAGCTTCTTTTGGCTGTTTTTGTATATTTCAAATCTTTTATCTTATGTTTATGAAACCTATCTGGTCATTGTGAATTAAATTTGGGAGTATTTGATCCATTCTTTTGAACATAATTGAGGTTTACATATGATAGCCCACATTCAGAATAGAAATGGGTCGATAAGAAGCACAGTCATGCTGGTGACTGTGAAAATCAAACCAACCCGGGGCCCTGTGTAAAAACAGCCTCCCCTAGTGCTATTTCTGTAGTAACATCACACAGATGGGAAAACAAAATGCGAGTCAGACTGCCCAATCTGAGAAATTTGATTCATATTCCCTGTAAAAAGATAACGCCCAGTCTCACTGAAACTAGTCTGAAACTTGCTGTACTAAATGTCAGATCCTTATGTAACAAATCATTCTTAATTAATAATTTTATTTCTTCTTATAATCTTGATTTTATGTTTTTAACTGAAACATGGCTTGACAAAAACACAGGAAATTTAGTTCTAATAGAGTCTGCTCCACCCAACTTTATGTTTGAATCTGAAACACGAGAAAACAAAAAGGGAGGAGGTGTGTGTGCTTTTGTTAGAGATGAAATAGTTACCCACAGGTTGTCCTTTGGGGTGTTTTCAACATTTGAGTATGTAGCCTTTAAAACTGAGCTAAAACAGTCTCCATCCATTCTCTTCATTGTTTTATACAAGCCTCCTCAGCACTGCAAAAGTTTTTTTTGATGATTTTACTGAGATGCTTTCAGTCGTATGCACAGACTTTGATGGTTTGGTTATAACAGGTGATTTCAATGTTCATGTTGATAATATTTGTGACAGAAACGCTAAAAGAGCTTCATGCTGTCCTTGAAACTTTCGGTCTTACTCAGCGCGTGAGTGGCCCCACCCACAGCAGAGGGCACACTCTAGATCTTCTAATTACAAAAGGGGTTAATATTTCAAACGTCAATGTGGTCGATGTTGCTCTGTCTGATCATTTCTGTGTCTTCTTTGACCTGTCTGTTTTTCCCAAACCACCAGCTGGTCCTGCAATTGTTCCGGAGGAGACACATAAATGACAGCACGGGAAAACTGTTTATGGAAATGATAAACTTTGAAAATGTCTCATGTTCTAATGTAAATGATTTGTTGAAACTCTGTTACATCTAGTGTTTTGAATGTTCTCGACACCATTGCCCCTATGAAGGCTAAAATTGTTAAAAATAAGCAGAAGGCGCCATGGAGAAATGATGATTCGGTCAGGGCACAGAAAAGGGAGTGCCGTCGGGCCGAACGAAAATGGCGCAAGTCGAAGCTCCAGGTTCAGAAAGAGATTTACAGAGAGAAGTTGTACATGTACAACCTCATTTTATGTAGAACTAGGGAAGGATATTTTTCTGAAATAATTGGAAGCTGCAGTAACAACTCGCGTGTCCTGTTTGCCACAGTAAACAGATTAACAAACCCTCCAGCTCAGCTGCCGTTAGAACTCATTTCCACATCCAAGTGTAATGAGTTTGCATTATTCTTTAATGACAAAGTTCAGGGCATTAAAAATGCTATAAATTCTACAATGCAAAAAATAACCCTCAAACCACCTACACCACTTAGAGCTGACTCACTTTGCACCTGTAACTGACAAAACTGTCCAGGAGATCATCACCAGCCTGAGTTCATCTACATGCTGCCTCGATGTGTTACCACCAGATTTCTAAAGTCTGTGCTGAACAGTTTGTTAGCACCACTCACTCAAATAGTTAACATGTCGCTTCAATCTGGAACATTCCCAATGTCTTTGAAAACTGCGGTCATAAAGCCTCTCCTAAAGAAGAGCAGTCTTGATGCCGCAGTACTGAGTAATTACCGGCCCATCTCTAATCTGCCATTTTGGGGCAAAGTCCTTGAAAAGGTTGTTTACCAACAGCTCACTGATTTCCTCTTAATAAACAACTCATTTGATGTTTTCCAGTCAGGTTTTAGACCTCATCACAGCACTGAGACTGCTCTTGTCAAGGTGACACAATGACATCCACCTGAACACTGACGCGGGCAAAGCCTCAGTCTTAATTCTGTTAGATCTGAGTGCTGCTTTTGACACTGTCGATCATGGGGATCCTCTTACAGAGACTAGAAGACTGGGTGGGCATCACTGGCACTGCTCTAAACTGGTTAAAGTCCTATCTGGAAGACAGGAAAATTCTTTATCGAAATTGGTAACTGTGTCTCAGACCAGATGCCCTGACCTGTGGGGTGCCCCAAGGGTCAATCCTGGGACCCCTTCTGTTCAACCTCTACATGCTGCCGTTAGGTCAGTTGATACGCAGCGAGAATGTGTCCTATCACAATTACGCAGACGACACTCAGATCTATGTTTCACTGACGGCAGGTGAATATGGACCAGTGGATTCACTCTGTCACTGCATTCAACAGATCAGTGTGTGGATGCAAAACAACTTTCTCCAGCTGAACTCAGACAAGACTGAAATCATCGTCTTTGGCCCACAGAAACAAAGAGAAATTGTTAACTGTCACCTCCAGAGTCTCGCTCTAAAACCTACACATCAAGTTAGAAATCTGGGGGTAATAATGGACTCAGATTTGAATTTTAACAGCCACGTCAGATCAATCACATCAGCAGCTTTTTACCATCTAAAAAACATTGCCAAAATCAAAAGTATAGTGTCTAAACCAGACCTGGAGAGAACTTATCCATGCGTTTGTCTCTAGTAGATTAGACTACTGTAACGGCCTGCTCACTGGCCTCTCCAAACGAGCTGTAAAACAGCTGCAGTACATCCAGAACGCCGCTGCTCGGGTCCTGACTAGAACCAGGAAGTACGATCACATTAGTCCTGTGCTCAGGTCTCTGCACTGGCTCCCTGTGGCTCAGAGAATAGACTTCAAAGCAGCTCTGCTTGTATACAAGTCTCTCCATGGCCTAGCACCAAAGTACATCTCGGACATGTTAGTGCCATATGAACCATCTCGGACTCTGAGGACCTCAGGGACCGGCCTCCTGCTGGTGCCCAGAGTCAGGACTAAACATGGGGAATCTGCATTTCAGTTTTATGCAGCTAAAATCTGGAACAGTCTTCCTGAGGATGTGAGACAGGCCGCTACTCTGGCAATGTTCAAATCTAAACTAAAAACTGTTTTGTTTGGCTGTGCATATGACTGAAATGCTTTTCTTTGCACTCTTCTCTTTTAATGTCTTGAACTAAGATTGTGATTTCTGCCATGTCTTTGTGATTTTAATGCATTTTTTCCTGTTGTGTGAAGCACTTTGAATTGCCTTGTGTACGAATTGTGCTCTACAAATAAACTTGCCTTGCCTTGCCTTGCCTGGTCATTTCCCTCTTTAGTTATTAGAGATATGAGGGCCTCTTTCCAACTAGGTGCCCAGTTAAAGCGCCCAGTTAAAAGTTGTTAAAAGCAGAGGGATAAGTGTTTCTTTTAGAGGTTCATGCCACTCTGAGGCAAACACATCACTCCCCAGAGATGTATTGTTCTTTAGTCTCTTGATTGTACCCTGTATTCCCAAAATTGTTATTTCAGATCCTAGTCTTTTATTTTGCTCTTCAGTTATGACAGGCAAATTGAGAAAGATTCAAAATCAAATGATATAATATTTGTCTCATATTTTGAAAAATGCCATCTTTGTTTGGTAAAGAGCAATTTATTAACTATTTCCTGTGAGGTCAGATCAGTAATTTCTTTTGTTATCTTTTCTTCTATTGTTAATTTCCTGTAGTACCTGAGAATTTCCATTCTTCGTTTTAATTTTTCTTGCCGATCGTTTAGCTTTTTCTCTCTTTGTTTCTTTTTTTGCAGGGGCAATAGTTATGATTTTACCTCTCAAAACTGCTTGAGCCGCATCCCACAGGATGGGTGGAGAAGATTCAACGGTGTCATCTTCCTCCACATAAGTCTCAATATCGTTTGAAATTTTTTTCTTGAGCAAAGGGTCAACAATCAGGCTGGCACTGAACCTCCAGGGTAAGTAAAAACAAAAAGTAAAAGGCACTCTGCATACTATTGAGACAAGCCTAAAATATCATTGTAGCTCCGCCCTCTGACAAACAAGTAGTTGGCCATATTAGATTGAAAATGTAAACAAAATTTAACTGGAAAAGCTGCTTTTTTTTTTTTTTTAGCAGTCTCGGAGCGCATTCTGGTGCAGGGCAAGTGTGGCGTTAAAGCAGCCGACCTCTGGTCGACCTAAACGTCACCACTCTGTCTGCGGTAAAACTAACAGAGCTTGGATTTGGATTTAAAAAAATGCGCTTGGACTGCATATATTAGCAATAAAGGAGCTGCAGAACTGCAACCTGAATCTGATGAAGCAAATTGGATAAACTCCATCACTTCTGCCTCGTAAAGAATCTGCACAGCAGGTAAAGCCTCTATGCGCTGTTGAGACAGTTTTGTCTCTGCAGCAACCGTTACACATGATTCTCACACCAGAAGACCAGCACGTACAGCACCAGGGAAGTGAGCACGTACGTGCACATTCATGCAGCTCTGTTTGCTTGAAGCCCTATCTATCTATTTCAGCCACTCAATACATATACAGTACCTGTGTTAGCCTTAAATGATGTGCGTTTGTTCCCTTCTGGTGGCGTTGTTGGATAAATTGCAGAGGTTAAGAAATTGGAGCTGGGGAATAAAAGTGTAGCCTTTCCGTTACATGCCACGACACTTAAAAATGACTTTCTCTCTTGGTGGTCGAGTGGATAGTGCATATGTCTAAATTCTTGTACAGTCAGCCAAGTTCGATAACATTGTGGTAAAATATTTGTTCTCTCTTGTCCTTAAATAGCCTTTAATAATCAGCGGACTAAGGCAAAAGATGATTAAAAGTGTCACTAAATCGCTTTTACAAAGTGAAAAATAGTAAGGGACGGGTGGAGGTGCACTGGCAGGGGTCTCTGGATGGAGGGGGAAACTTTACCACGAGGAGAGGGGAGGCATAGCTCGATATACTGCAGGTGGAAGTGTCGAATTACATGAGGGGACCGATTCTCGACGGGGGTGCACAGCTTGACAGAACACCAGTCTCGATGGCTTCTTTGTCACAGGGTGAATGTTATGAAAGTTTGGGATAAGTAGGGGCCGAATGAAACCATGCTATTGTAAAATAAAAGTCTTGCAACCAATAAAGGTCAAATAACAGTAACAATATATTTACATAAAATTATAAAAGTAAAAATGAGCCAATAAAATAATAAGGACCAAGATCAAATATGATAAAAACTAACTAAATGGGGTGAAATAAAAGTAGACGTTTTTTAACAGAAGATGGGGTAAAATGCAGCTCAGGGTCCAGATCAGGTCTTCTTCCCTGGCAACAAAACACAGGGTCACAGCTAGCCATTTAAGTGCCCAAAGCAGAATTGCTCAGTGGTGCCCCCAGCCTACTCTGAATGTAAAAGAGTTTGATGTCAATACTACAATCTTAAGGTGACTATTTCTATTTCTTTTTTATTTAATTGTGTAAATATTATATAAATCACAATCTTAACTGGTATCCGGGGGCTTTAAACCAAGAGGTTCTCAACAAAAATCATATAGTTTCCTGTATTCTGGTACCTTTTAGAATTTATTATGAGGGCCCCCCCAGTCCAAACATTTTCCTGCCCCTGCTCCAGCGTCACCGGAGGCCTTTCTCCTGGTCTTCTGCAGAACAGAGCAAGGCTATTGAAAACACTACAGGCAGCAAACTATTGGCCTTTCTGTTGTATTTATGTAATCATGATTTAGACCAGGGGTCTCAGACTCATTTTACCTGGGGGCCGCTGGGGGCAGAGTCTGGGTGAGGCTGGGCCGCATCAGGATTTACACAAGAAAAGCGCTGATAAAACATTACACCGCGATAAACCAATTACACTGTTATCAAATATCTTTTTTTTTAACACAAAATAATGAATTAAAGAAATGAAACAATGAATAAAATAATAAATAAGGAGTAAGGATAAGGACAGATAAGCAACTAAAAATGGCAATTATGCAAATTCATTTTGGGAAATTATTAGGCAGAAGCATAACAATTTATTTTATACATCACCCAGCTACGCAAGTAATACACCAGACACCCAGTTAAAAGGAGCTATGCTTGATTTGTTTCATATTGTTGCCAGGAAAAATGAAGTGTTTTGTCCTTTTTATCTATGTCATATATAGACATTTCAAAAGTATTTTTTTCAAAACCTTTCAAGTTGTTTTTCACAGTATTATGACAGTTTTCCTCTCCCAAAGTTCTGAAACATCATTTTAAATTGACTCTGGAGTAAAATCTGGGAAATATCAATGCATCAGAAAAAACACACACCACATTTGACCCTTCAATGACAGTTTCCACGTTTTGAGGGACCCCATCTCATTGCAAAATCATGGATAGCTCCTTTAAATCTCAACCAAAACCACATTGCCATTTGAAAATGTGAAGGAATGGAGACTGTTAGTAAATGAAGTTTATTGAATCATGGTATAATACAAAGGGAATTAATATATCACTGCTAGGGAAGAGAAAGTCTTCAATAGCTTCCCCTCCAGACACTCAGAGCTGGACGCATCCACTTCCACTTTCCTCGTCCAAATATGGTCACGGTTTGGACGTGACGAGATTTTCTTCCTAAACACATTTGAATACAGTTAACACACATTATTACAGACATGCCTTTAGTTATATTACTTATGCTGCGTGTGCACCAAAATATGAAAAGACGTGCAAAACCGGTAAATTGCCTCACCACGACGTAACATAAACCAATATTCTATACAGCTTCAATCCATTAAGATAAATACAATCACCTCGATAGTATGTTAAGGGCTTCAAAACCTCACGTGAGGCAAGCGGAGCCCTGCGGAACTTTGGCGAGAAACCACCCATTTCCATTCGGTCCAGTTCACGCGAGTCTCGTGAAACTGCGCCCAGCGGAAGCGGGAAAGCCGTCCTCACGTAAGAGACGGGTTTGTTTATGAGTCCAAAACAGAAAACTACGCCGTCGGGATTTCATCAGAAGGGTACATTTCTCGCATTCATATCGCGCCAGAAATAAAAAATGAAATCCGGAATATAATCACAGAAACTTACCTCGAGGAGACAGACGTGGTTTCGCTGCTGCCGCTTCTTCACTCTACAAAGCGCATTTGCGCGTTGGCGACTCGAGAGAACAACAAAGAACTGATGGGCTCCACTCAGACGCATGCGCATAGCTCAAACCGACAGACACAACGGCTTCTCCTCTGAGCGAGGCAGCCCGGCCGATGTCCCGCCCTCGAGGCATATACCTATCAACCGTGATTGGTTAATTTAGCGTCCGGGCAGCACAACAACAGGTGTAAAATCTGAGAGGCCGCACTTAAAAATAATCAGTTTCACAATATTAAGATGGGGGCCGCAAATTATCGTACCGGGGGCCGCAGTTGGCCCGCGGGCCGCGTGTCTGAGACCCATGATTTAGACATTTGTAAGAAGTTGAACCACTTTAGCTTTGCGCAGGCCGCAATGTCAGCTTCGAGGTTCAGCGCACCAACTTGACTCATCTTGTTTCTTTTTTATTTATTTTTAAATTTTATTTTACAGACACACACAAAACACAACAGCTGGGGACACATCTTAAGAGCAAAGGAAAGTAGCAATAGTACAAGTAATGAGGAAATAATAATGGCACCATATGGTTAAACATAAATAAAGTTACAACAGACCTAGTCCAGCATAAACGTCCCATCTCGTCCAGAGTTGTTCAAATTTGTCAGTCATTTTTTCCATATGTCTAATGTCTGTCACAATGTCAGTCCAGTCCTTGATTGTCTGGGGAGTTTGTGTCATCCATTTCCTTGTGATGGCATTTTTCCCTGCTGCCAAAGTTATATTCCAAAAATATTCATTTTTTGTGTCCATGGCAGGGGTTTTGAGGCTCAAATACATAGTTCTGAAACCTAATGGGATGGCCATGTCAAGTACAGTCTGTATCTCCTGGCTGATTTCAGTCCAATATTTTTTAGCAACAGGACAGTCCCAGAACACGTGGTAGTGGTTTGCCTCCTGGTTCCCACATTTTCTCCAACAAGCAGCATTTCCCTGTGAGTAATGGGCACTTTGACATGGTGTTATGAAATAACGTGACACATTTTTCCAACAGAATTCCCTCCAGATATGAGATTTTGTGTTTCTCCACTGGGACATACAGACAACTTCCCATTCCTCGTCCGTCAGAACAAAATTACCTTCTTTTTCCCATTTATTTTTTATATATTCAGTATATTAAAATATACTGGTTAATAATGAATTTATATAGTTTAGATATTATTCCCTTGTAAACTCTGATGTATAGGCCTTGCAGAGTTTTAAATCAGATTCAAGGTTTCTTGCCCTGCAATACAAATCTTGAGATTGTTTTATTCCACTCGTCAAACAGCCGGTTAGGGATAGCAATCGGGAGAGTCTGAAATAGATAGAGAAATCTGGACAAAACATTCATTTTTATAGTTTCAATCCTTTGACTTAGACTTAAGTATGGGATAAAATTCAATTTTTCAAGATCTTTCTGTATAGTGGAGAAGAGAGGGGCATAGTTTTTCTCTAAAATTGTTGATAGTTCTTTATGGAGGACCATACCTAGGTATTTGAGGGATTCAATGCATCACATTGGGTATGGAAATTTCTGGCTTGGTCAGATGTAGTAGGACATCATCTGCATAGCAGGCTATTTTATGTTCTGTCCCGTCAATTGAAACACCATCAATTGTTTCAGATTGTCTAATGTATTGAGCTAATGGTTCCAAGTACAGGGCAAACAACAGCGGGGACCAAGCACAGCCCTGCCTAACCCCTCTTTCCAAGGTCAGTGAGTCTGTCATGTGACCGTTAATTTTGATTCTTGATGTTAGATGATCGTAGAGGGCCCCAATATTTTTTATTATTAAATCATTTATTTTAAATTTGGTTAGTACTTTAAATATACGATGAGATACGCCCCGAGTACCTAAAGTCTCTGGATATTGCAGGACTGTCTTGGTTGACACGCCTCTGCAACATCGCGTGGCGGTCGGGGTCGGTGCCTCTGGACTGGCAGACCGGGGTGGTGGTCCCTCTGTTCAAGAAGGGGGACGGGAGGGTTGTGCTCCAACTATAGAGGGATCACACTCCTCAGCCTCCCTGGTAAGGTCTATTCCAGGGTACTGGAGAGGAGAATCCGACCGATAGTCGAACCTCTGATTCAGGAGGAGCAGAGTGGTTTTCGTCCTGGTCGTGGAACACTGGACCAGCTCTATACTCTCCATCGGGTGCTCGAGGGTTCATGGGAGTTGGCCCAACAAGTCCAAATGTGCTTTGTGGATCTGGAGAAGGCTTTCGACCGTGTCCCACGGGGTGCCCTTTGGGGGTGCTGCGGGAGTACGGGGTCCGGGGCCCTTTGCTCAGGGCTGTCCGGTCCCTGTATGACCGAGAGCAGGAGCTGTGCTCGCATTGCCGGCAGTAAGTCAGATCTGTTCCCAGTGCATGTTGGACTCCGCCAGGGCTGCCCTTTGTCACCGGTTCTGTTCATTGTTTTTATGGACAGAATTTCTAGGCGCAGTCAGGGGGCGGAGGGGGTCCGGTTTGGAGAGCACAGGATCTCATCTCTGCTGTTTGCAGATGATGTTGTCCTGATGGCTCCATCAGACCTGGACCTGCAACATGCACTGGGACGGTTTGCAGCCGAGTGTGAAGCAGCTGGGATGAGAATCAGCACCTCCAAATCTGAGGCCATGGTTCTCGACCGGAAAAAGGTGGCTTGCCCTCTCAGGTGGGTGGGAGTCCTTGCCCCAAGTGGAGGAGTTTAAGTATCTCGGGATCTTGTTCACGAGTGAGGGAAGGATGGAGCGTGAGATTGACAGGCGGATCGGTGCAGCGTCTGCAGTGATGCGGTCGCTGCATCGGACCGTTTGTGGTAAAGAAGGAGCTGAGTCGAAAGAACAAAGCTCTCGATTTACCGGTCAATCTACGTTCCTACCCTCACCTATGGTCATGAGCTTTGGGTAGTGACCGAAAGGACAAGTTCGCGGATACAAGCGGTCGAAATGAGTTTCC
Source organism: Chaenogobius annularis (assembly GCA_015082035.1). Lineage (NCBI taxonomy): Eukaryota > Metazoa > Chordata > Actinopteri > Gobiiformes > Gobiidae > Chaenogobius > Chaenogobius annularis. The sequence continues at coordinate 66,763 of BJKM01000532.1, forward strand.
TCCGCAGGGTGGCTGGGCGCAGTCCCTTAGAGATAGGGTGAGGAGCTCAGTCACGGGACGGGGGGAGCTTCGGAGTAGAGCCGCTGCTCCTCCACGTTGAGAGGAGCCAGCTGAGGTGGCTCGGGCATCTGTTCCGGATGCCTCCTGGACGCCTCCCTAAGGGAGGTGTTTCGGGCATGTCCCACCGGGAGGAGGCCCGGGGAAGACCCAGGACACGCTGGAGGGACTTATGTCTCTCGGCTGGCCTGGGAACGCCTCGGGATCCCCCGGAGGAGTTGGAGGATAGTTGGAGGAAGTGTCTGGGGAAAAGGAAGTCTGGGAGTCCCTGCTTAGACTGCTGCCCCCGCGACCCGGCCCCGGATAAAGCGGAAGAAGATGGATGGATGGATGGATAGTACTTTAAATATGTAGGGCCAGCTAACAGACTGGCAAATCCGTCGCTCCCCGGAGATTTATTGTTTGGTAACCTTTTGATTGTACTTTGAATTTCAGCAATTGTTATTTCGGAGCCTATTTTGTTCTGTATGAAGAATAGTAGACTGTGTTATATCCAAATTTTGTCAAATTTTGATCTTCTAAGTCATTTAAATGTGTTTCTTGTAGGTATATAATGTCAATTTTCTCTTTTTTCATCTTTTGTCAGTATCTTTGACAGTTTAATTTGACCCAGTATGCCATTAACATTAAAAGCTCATTTTACAACAGAACAATATAAACATGCAAAAAAAGAGCTGTGATGGTAATGAGCTGATCAAAAAAGCTCCCTTGTTTGGAACCTTGTAGATTCAATATTTTAAGTGTGTTCAGTGGTGATACAACAAAGTCCTACTGAAATAGTTTCCGTTTGGTCAATAATGGTGATGATCTTTCAAGTAAAACGTTGATTTGTAGAAACTTATATATGTATTGTATTAACTAATAAAGCTGCATAGATTTTGCATAAGTAGGTCCTAAAAGACATCAGAAAACTGGCACTGCTAACTGTGAACTCTTCTATGTCATTCACATATGGGAGATACCATAATTCAGCTCATCAATTGCAGGTGTTTACATTTTTTGTGAGACTCTTTTCTTGTTGGACTTTTGCTCAGGCGCTACACACAGGAGCAGTGCGCTGATCTCAGTTTGATCATGTGTAATGTGTTGTGTTAAAGACATAGCATGTTTGATGCTGATTACAAAAGCCTTAGTAATTAGCCTCTTGCTTTTCCAGGTCATGGCTAATCCTGGTCAATCTTCTTAACTGCTCATTAGCGCTACTGCTAGCCCTTTCCTTGAACACTCACATGAAGCAGTCTCCCGAGGACGACAGTGCTGTGGGACAGGACCAGGGGCCCAGCGCCACTCGCACAGGGAGGACACTGTTTGGGTGAGTGCTTTATTCCAATCTCACCTCAGTCATTGAATAGTTTCTGCTCCACCTCTCTGCTCCAGCATTTGTGGAACATTTGCTTGACCTGTCTCTGCAGCAGCTGAGATGACACTCTCACAAAGGCCTGATCCATGAAGTCTCAGTCAGCAGTCTGACCATACGAGTCGAACCCAGTGGCCTATTGTGTGTGTAAATCAGCTCTAGGCTAGAGGTGGGCAGATTGTCCAAATAGCAATGATATCATGAATTTTTTTAATAAAAAATCAGTCTCTAGTCTCTACTACTGTCCCATATGAAAATTTGTCTTGGTCAACTGCAGATCACACAACACACATTAAGGACAAGACAATCATGGCTCATGGAAAACAAAATGACAAACACACTGTCATCCTAGATACAGCCCTGAGCTACAATAGTTAAAATTAATTGTACCACTCAACATAAGAAAACTAGGGGAAAAATGATTCAAGAGCAACAGTCGTTCTCAAAGTGCATTATTAGTGCATCTCTTTACTGAGCAGAGTGACAACTTGAGGACAAGGCTCTGCCTGTCTGTTGGTTTTACACCTGAGAGCTCCATACATACGGAGGAGTTTGTATTCCTGGTAAAATGCATTGGGAAGATCTGATAGAATCCTGTGGGCCAGCATGGACATCAAGCCTTCATTAATGTCCTACGTTCATCACTTTCATCACTACCTTTACCCTCCTCTGCAGATGGTTCCTATGCTGCACACTGATGGATCTAAACCAACGTTTCTCAAACTGTGGTCTTTTAGTTCTTCAATTTTTTTCTACATTTTGGTCATTACTTTGGTAAAACTACTGTAGGCACGTGCCCTTTTTTTAACTTTTTTTTCTGCAAGTTATTGCCTAATTTATGCCCATCTATGAATGTGTAGAGTGTAAATTGATTAGTTGTTTAAATCAAAAGTAGACCCGATCTGCTGCTTACCTCTTCATATTCACTCGCCTCCTCTCTCCTCTCCTCCCTCTCTCTCCTGCCTGGGGAGGGACAGGGAGAGAGAGAGAGCTCAGAAGGACAGAAGGAGGGCTGGTGACTATGTGTAGATGTGCTCCTCCTTTAGTGCTACAGGTCAGTTTTTATTTGAACAAATTTGACCTCATAAGGATGGAAATATGAGCATAAAAATTGGCGAACATTATTGATCTGAAAATATATAAAATATTTAAATCTTTATTGATCTGGGTCGGATCTCGCTGAGGTGAGAGACACTTTGGCAGTTTGTGTCATGAATAAACACATCTTTTTGTCACAAGGAGACATTCATTTGTCTCCTTGTCCTAATGTGAGCAGAGGTGGGAAGCCTACTCAGTTACATTTACTAGTAGCCTAACTATTTCAAGAAATTTTACTTTTTGATGTCGTTTTCTAATATCATACTTTACTCAAATTTGAGTAATACCAAAGTATTTGTGTCTTACTTGAGTAAGTGTTTTTTTCTTCTCATAGTGAGGGAATCTACATGTGACAAAATGTCGACAATATGAAACTATTTGAACATTTGTGTTTCTTGAACTGCTATTTGATTTAGTTTATAATTTTTCTGTCTACCCAATGAAAATACTGGTAAATAATTTACAATCAAATAGAGCATGGCACAGTTTAATTTAGTTTTTTTTTTTTTTTTTATCCAAACAAAACTAACAGAAAAAGACCATAAAGTTAAATCAAATTAGATTAAATCAAATGGAAATAAGAAATGAAATGTCAGTTTGGCACATGTCTCCCAATGTATGTCCCATTTGTCCCAGTGATTGTTAAATTTGTCCATGTTTAAGTTCAAAGTAAAGGTCAGTTTTACCATTTTTAATGTCCTAAGTTTTTCAGTCCAGTCCTTTACTGTCGGCTCAGTTCCCATCATCCATTTCTGGTTCCATTCTTACTGCCTTTTTCGCTGAGCCAAAAGTACACTCCACAGGTATCCATTTATCATCTCCATCACTGGAGTCGTTCATATAGTCGGTATATTGTTTTAAAGCTGAATGGAATATTGGTATCAAAGACAGTCCTCATTTATCTCAGTCCAGTATTTGTGAATAACGGGGCAGTCCCAAAACACATGGTAAAGATGAGCCTCTTGACAACCACAGTTTCTGTCAAAACAAACTCTTTCCCATTTATTTGTAATATATTTAGAAGAATGATTGTCCAGATTATTGATGCGCTTGTATCATTTTTATATTATTCCCTCTGTGAGTTCTGAGTCATTGCTTTGTTTATTTTTTTTTATTATAATAACTCCTTATTTGTAAATATCTATAAAAGTCCTGTTTCTCCAAGTCTTTCAACATATCAAAGCTTTTCATTTGATCTTATTTTACAATCTGGTATCTTTATACCTTTTTTATCCTGACCTTGAATCTTAGTTCAATATTATTTGGTGTAAAGCTTTGGTCATAAGCCATTCAGCGTAAGATTTGACCCTCTTTGCTTAGTTTTAAGTTTCGATTAGCTCTTTCCAGGACGGAAGCTTGATTGTCCCCAAGGATTTTCCGCTTCCTCTAAATGACAACCGTCTGTCATCTGCCAGCAGGGCCTGTACAGAAACCTTTGGCACCATGTAACTCTCAATATTTGTCTATTGAGCTTCTTATTCTGGACCACACTAGTACAGTAGCTCTAATTTGAAGTCATTTTTTCATACAAAAATAGACCCAAACCTCCAACCTCCGTAAAACTGATCAAGTTTGCGGACGACACCACCCTCATCGGGCTCATCTCGGACGGGGGTGAGTCTACAGGAGGGAGGTGGACCGGCTGGTGTCCTGGTGCAGCAGTAACCTGGAGTTCAATGCCCAGAAGACAATGGAGATGATCGTGGACTTCCGCTTCCTCGGCACCACCATCACCCAGGACCTCAAGTGGGAGCCCTCCATCAGCTCCCTCATCAAGAAGGCCCAGCAGAGGATGTACTTCCTGTTGTAGCTGAGGAAAGCCAAGCTGCCAGTGCAGATGATGGTGCAGTTTTACAAGGCCATCATTGAGTCTATCCTGACCTCCTCCATCACCGTGTGGTACGCTGGAGCCACAGCCAGGGACAAACAGAGACTTCTCTGCAGGACCTGTACGTCTGTTCATTATTTTCATGTTGCACAGAATCCCCAAAGCAAGTTCCTATGTTTTTGTTCATTGGCAATGGCAATAAACCTTTTTCTGATTCTTTTTCTGTTGATAGTTGTAGAGTTTTAAACTGGAATCAAGGTTTTATGCCTTGCCATACAAATCTTAATATTGATTTATTCCATTCATCAAACTGACATTTGGGGATGGAAATAGAGTCTGGAATAGGAATGGGCGATACCACAAATTTAGTATTTAGGAAATTTTAATCGATACCAATACTGGAAGTGTGCATACATATATTCAGTGCACATGAGCCCTAGGCCTTCATACATTATTATTTACAAATACAGCTATCAATACAAATGCCAAAACAACCCTATAGTCTCTCGGCTCCTGCATTCACCTGGTGCGCTGCAGGCAGGGCCCCCTGCAAACACAGAAAAAACTGTTATGGTGATCGATACAACTGCACAAGTGCACATGGTGAGTCAATGGTCAGAATGACCATATCACGTTAATCTCTCATTAGGTTCACCTTAGTTATCACATAGAATGTTTTATAAAGCGCATCACACACGGTCTCATTCACTCTCTCAGTTTCTTTACCAGATGAGAAGTTTATCCACAGGTGTATTTAGGTGCCCCTAAATATGCCCATGTCCCAAAAAGATGACGTCTGGGTGTCGATATACTCCCATCCCTCTTTTTATAGTTTAGATTTCAATCTTTTGACTTAGACTTAAGTATAGGATAAAAGTCCATTGTTCAAGGTTTTTCTTTAAGGTGGAGAAGAGAGGGGTATAATTTTTCTTTAAGATGGTTGATTAGTTTTTATGGAGAGCTACACCTAAATATTGAAGTTATTCTGTTTGGTATTTAACAGAAAGTCAGGAGAGGTCATTAAGATAGATTTTTTTTTTGTGTGTGCATTTAATTTGCATCCAGACATTGGACCAATATTCTGTAGAAAATGCATCACAGTAGGTATATGAAAATTTCTGGTTTGGTCCAATATAATCGAACATCATCTGCATAGCAGGCGATTTTATGTTATGTGAATTGTTTTAGATGTCAGGTGACCATTGATTTTAATATTTAATGTTGGACCATCTTAAAGAGCCTCAATCTTTTTTATGATTAAGTCATCAAATTTGAAATTTGTTCAGGACTTTAAATAAGCTTTTCCAGCGTCCAGACTAATAATTACAGCTTTGTTTTGATGTTTTTTATATATGGCTCACTATGTGTAAAAATCCCCTTATCTTATCTTGTGTTTGTCATTTGTTAATAAATTCAGTCTGATCATTGTGAATTATATTTTGGAGTATTTGATGTATTCTTTTGGACATAATTGAGGTGTATATGCAATAGTCCACATTCAAATGGCAAATTCAGGGTGTTCAGAATTTTTTTTTTAATCTTCTTTATCTCTTGAAATTTTTGAAAAATGTTTTTTGTAGAATGATTCAAATGATGATTGAATTTGTTGTTGTTTGTTGTTAAACTTACATTATTCTGCCTGGCTTATATTTAAAAAATTGCTAATCATTAATAAGATTTTGAGTGATGAAAATGTTCTTGGTAAAGAACATTTTCAGAACATTTATTTCTCCTCTCATTAAATCAGATCATTAATCAGATCATGAATTTCCTTGTTGATCATTAATCAGATCATTAATTTCTCCTCTCATCTTTTTAATTTCCTGTAGCATTTGAGGATTCCACTTCTTAGCATAATTTTTTCATTTTCTACCGCTTGTTCCACTAGCAGCATCCCAAAGGATGGGCGGGGAAGTTTTACTATTGTCATTCCTGTCAGGCTTGTCGTTGACATTTTTTTCTTGTGTTTTTGTCTTTCCTCCAAGTCTACCATAATGTAGATAGGAGCATGATCACTTCTCAAGAAAGTCCTCACTGTTTTCCCCATCGTCACCCTCCAGGACTTCCAGAAGTCCAAATCCAGGATCTTGCTTTTCATAGTCCTGTTCTCCGTCCAAAGTCTCAGTTCCAATAACTCATCCATAATGTCCAAAATATGCTGCTCCGGCTCCACCTACCACCTTCAGCTCCACTATATTGGCTTCCATTTGGTCCAGCCGGGCCATTGTTCCCAGCTCTGACCTCTCGATGACAGGGACGGGCCTGGGGAGTCCACACCGGAAATGGTACTTAACTTAGCGGCGGGGTGCCAGCTTTCGGGAGCCGCGCTGGGCATGTTAGCCATGCTAGTCTCATTAGCTTGTGAAGTGGTCTGTTTTCCACTGAGACTATGGTCCGTCAGCTTTGATTGTTTATCCCCTGTAGTATTACCTGTCTTGTGTTTTCCCTGTTTACTCATTTCCTGCTCCTCGTCTCTTGGGATTTTGTGGGCGAAACTGATTTTTAAGGCCAATTTCCGCAGTGTCCGATGTCATAACCGGAAGTACACATGGCGCAATTTTAATAAGCCAACTATTATTTCAGCCTTAAAATAGGCTAATATAAACCCCAAGCCAACTGAGTGTATACAAAAATGTAAACATTTAAAATTTTTAAAAAATTGCATGAAATTGCACCTGATTTCTTCAAAATGTCTTCAGGAGGGAGCCCCAAACCCCCTTGACATGAAAATGTGGGATTTCTTATCATTGTCTGAACGATAGCCTGACTGGCTTTCTCAAATGGGATGCAGCACACTGGGGTGCCGTGGCGTGAGTGCAAGGGTGCTGCAGAAAATAGTCGAATTTCATCGAATTTTAAAAATGAAAACAAATGAATATAGGCAATAATTGATTCATGAAAAAAACCCACTTAAATCAATCAATAGAATGCTACTGAACTTGTTTATTACAGACAACGTAATCGTAATTCATGCAACAATTTGTCTTAAAAATACATTTTTGCTGAGGGGCTGTGGCGTTATGCACGTAGCTGTGTAAAGCCATGCCTTTCCCTCTCTCTTGCTATTTCTCAGAGCGTTTGTGATGTGCCATGAGTGAGGGGAAATGTGGCGCAGAAGCTCACATCAGAGGAGATGGAATGGTTTTTGATGAGCAAGTAGCAACAATAAGTTTGAAGATTTAGCCACAGTCTTAAGGTCACTCCCACATAAGCGTCACTTCCGGGGCCAGATAAAAAGACAATGTATGCTCTCTAACTCTCTCTCTTGCTTAATGCCCCACCCCTCACCTCCTGCTTTGGCCTGCAGCTTCAAGCTCCTGCACTGAGACACAAGACCTCAGGCTCAAAATCTGCTCCTGAAAACACCTTTTCAGCACTGCTTCGGATGCAAAACCCCTGCAAAAAGTTTGGAGGGAAAGAGCCAAAGGAGGCCTTGATCTAAGGAACATCGCTGGATTGTTTCGCTGGATAACATTCAGCTGGTGCTCTTATAAAAAATTATAATCAACATTAATTACCTACAGAAAGGTAGATAATAACCATACATATTGGCAACCCACAAGGAGGAATAACATGACATCCACGCCCGTCGTGTGTGAGATTCCAATTAAAGTTAAAATACTACAGCATTATATACTTCCAGCAGTTTTAGTTTTCTTGTAAATCATTTAGCTTTTTCTGTCTTTGTTTTTTTTGCAGATGCAACGGTTATACCTCTCAAAATAGGTCTCAATGTCGTTTGACATTTTTTTCAAAGGGCCATTAAGAAGGCTGGCGTCAAACCTCCAAATTGAGTTTTTCCATGTTTCCTCAATGCCTACAGTAATGTAGATGGGGGCATGGACACGTGCCTCTGTAATTTTTGATCTGTCTTTATTGAAAATAAGAAAGCAGTCTATTCAGGAGTGGATTGTGTGTGGTTGTGTTGGGGTGCACAAGGGTTCAGCTCACTCCAGATGTCAATCAGCCCTGTATTTTTCATCAGTTTGCGGAACTTGCTGTTTATTGTTACTCCAGGGCCTTTTGAGTTTGATAAGTCTAATGTAGGTTGAACACTAAGATTCTAATCACCGCCACACATTAGGGTTCCCTCAGCGTGGTTTGCAATCGGGTCCATAATATCAGTATAGAATGTGATATCGCTCCTTTTCCATTAATGGCTCCTTTGACCAGTACATATCTGCCATCTTTGTCTTTACATTCAATACTTCGTTCAAAAGCTATTCGGTTTGAAATCAATATTGCAACTCCCCTATTGTCTATTTTCTCTTTTCTAATTTTATGATCAACTCTTTTTGATCATTTAATTTGGTTCAATATGCCATTAACATTAAATTACGCTACTACTCGCAACTTTTTTTATGCCATTGGGTTGATTGCATTGACTTTACTCTTATTCATTTACACAGCACATGAACACAATGTGAAATGCACTGCCTGACAAAAAAAGTCACCACAGAAAAAAAGGGGCACACACTATTTACACATACTGCTATATTCAAATATTTATTTCTATCCAGTGTTCTACTATTTTTCACCAATTGCTTGTATTTATAATGGAAGAAAGTGTCCACTGCATAAAGCTTTCTCCAGCTAATCCCATAGATTCTCATTGGGGTTCAGATCAGTAGTAGATTAGTTTCTGCTTCTCCTTAGATGTTTTCTTTGCTTGCCAATGATTTGACCATTTTCAAACATATTGACATCTTTTCCATGACCACGGGATTTGTCTATCCACATGGTTGTTTCAAAAATGAGAAGCCACTTGCTGCATAAATTGGGGTTTTTAATAGCGTGTTGCAGCTGAAAGATCATTACCCATGCAGCAATTGTCCAGTAGGAGGCACGTACCTATTGTATTTGCTTAGCTAAATACAAGTGGAGTTTTTTTGGACAGGCAGTATATATAGACAGCATAATTAATGTATGATCTTGATATCTGCTTATCAATGCCTGATCCTGTCAACTCGCGGAAGCTAAGCAGGTCAGGGCCTGAGAAGTGCTTGCCCGTGAGACCGCTGGAAAACCTGGTGCCACAGTGGAGCAGCTAGAGGAAATGTCAATGTGTCCTTAGGAAAGCCTATTAAAGCGCTTTGAATGCCATGATGGTGGAAAAGTGCTATATAAATGTAATGTCTCAAAAAGAAAATGTCTGATTTTGTGATTGTAGATGTTTTTTAGCTATATAACTATAAAGATGGGGCACCAGAGCATTCACTCAGTAGCTAAATATCAACTTGCTAATCACAGCTCGTTAAGTATGAAGGGAACGTACCAGTTTAGGGACTCATGTAACAGGAACCAGATTTTGTTTGTGTAGTTTATCAGATAATCAAATCAGCGGTGTTCAAAACAGCATTGTATTAACAAACAAGTCAATTCAATAAGCTATAGCACATTCAATTTAAAACAGAAGTTAGGATTTGTTTAAACAAAGGGTTTCAACTATGTGATGGAAGTAGAAGAGAGGCAATGACGACTAAATACACAATAAGGGAAGAAGGGAAGATTTAAATTTAATTAACAACCAATTAATTGCCCAGGAGGAAGGAACAAGGCTGCCACTCTGCATTTAAGGCCATGAGCTGAGATCCGTTTACTTTGAGTTGATAAGCTGCTCCTTTCTCTGGAATGCCGAATCCACAGAACTTCGCTGCTTTACAAATCTCCTTGGTCTGTCGAGTGCAAGCCGAAACAGATCGTGTTGTTAGTTCTGGTGCGTCTGGAGTGTGGGATGCGGGTCCCAAATCTGTCCTCTCGGAAGGTGGCTTGAGTGGATGTGTAGTTTAGCAGAAGTATCTCAACTGGAGAGTAGTCTAAAGTCGACTCTCTGCACTGGTGTTTAACAGAAATCTCGTTAAGGGGTCAAGAAAACGTTGAAAATTGATTAAAATGTAGCAAAGGTAGAATAGCTAACAAAAAGTTGGATCCTTAAGATACCAAATCTAGCTCTAACCACGCTTAAAATGGTCCGCAATGGTGACGGTCAGCGGGGAGATCTTAAACAAGGCCTGGCACGACTTTGTAAAACGCATGTGAGACTAGATAAGATTTTTATTTTAAAGGAAAAGAAGGGAATAAGAGGAACAAAGAACTGAGCATGGTTTCCGCTGTCTTCTGGACTTTTGTCTCCAGCGCTAATAAAAAGGAGCTGCTTCCTCTGATTAAAGTTTGTTCGTGTTTTAATGTTTGCTTTAGTTGGAAACCCCAGTTTAATCAACATTACAACACATCAGAGCTTCATTTAAGAAAGGAGCATGTTTGTGAAACAAAATGGTAGCAATCACGTCCTAACAGAGAACTTTGACTTTGTAAATGCAATGCAATCGCTCACCTGTGAATAAAACACAGCATTAATACAAATACAGGGATAACAGTAGACACATGATAGTCCCACACTGTGCTTTTAACAGTCCAATTTAGTGAAGAATTACAACTTCCTATATGCGTTAATAGTAGTTCACACATTTTACTTTCTTTTTTCTTTGTATTTATATTGCACACATTCTCCACATTCAAGGCACTCCAAACACTTTACTAGGCAATGTTGGTGAAGTGTCTTGCCTAAGGACACAACTACATTTCCTCAAGCGCCCCACTGTGACACCTGGTGTTCCAGCAGTCTCCCATCCAAACACTAACCAAATACAGTCCTGCTTAGCTTCCGGGAACTGATGAGCTCAAGCAGTGGCAAGCAAGTATGGCCACAACCCAAGTTATCTGTTTGACTAGGGGTGATACTCCACAGATCCTCTTTTGTTCTTTAGTCTGTGATGGCGCCGTGCTGTCTGCAGGAGGGTAATAAAAATTACCCATATACATCATGTGTCACATTTAAGGCAGGAAATTTGTTGCCGACTAGTCTTAATGCTGATCTAGTCACAATGGTCTTTGATCAGACTATCTCCTAGGGTCAACAAGAGCCTAGGAGATACTCAGATTAGGGTCTGAGTATTGGGACATTCTTCCTACATAAATATACCATGTAATAATAAAATTGTGCAAAAGACTATTTTCACCATAGACCTCATTGTTTTTTGCTCTGGTTATATGTGTGTCAGTCCATGGTGTGTGAGGTAGACAGAAGAAACACGAGATCTGTCCATTTATGGTCCAGGCAGGTTTCGGCTGCTTAAACAAGCCTAATATGTTTTAGAACCCTGCTTAACTTCCTTTAATAGATTTGTCAACAACTATCTTCACAAACAGCTTCTCGATCTGTGTAAAATTATAATTTCTATTTACAATATTATCCTACCAAATAAAGACAATTAGAAAATCATAAAAACCTTTGCACTTTTAGATGGTGTGAGGCTATTACACAGACTTGCCTCGAGGGGCACTCGGCTTGGATTGCTCGGGCTCTTAAGAGATTTGTTTTGCTGCTCCTGCTGCATGCTTGTGCTGGTGAAGTGGGGCAAAGGGCGAGCGCAGCTCTTGGACCGGACCGGATCGCTTCTTTTCTGTTCCCACGACCACTTTAACTCACAACAGGCCGTGTGCGTCCGGACCAAGATCATGACCGAGATGGGCTCATCCCGTCCGCTCGCTTCATCAGTGTCAGCTCTTCGTGAAACCTTTCTGGCTTTAGATCGGTCTGCGGGTTGTGTTATGTGTGGACAGAGGTGGGTGGTACTCAGTTATTTACGCAAGACACTTTTTGAAAAATATATCAGAGGGGATTTTTCAGAGCATGCTGTTGCTCCTACTTGAGTAATATATTGTGTGTAACAGTGTAACAGTCTCTTGAGTAAAAGTGTTAGTTCCCCTTCTCACTGCAAGTATAAATCTACAAGTGAAAAAAGCTTTGATAATATTCAATATTTGAACATTTGTGTTTCTTCAACCGCTCCTTCAAATGTTATTCAGTTTCTCATTTTGTGTCTGTCCATGGAAAATACCATATTTTGTCCATAAAAAGGCTAAAAATCAGAGGTTACGTTCAGACATTACTCTTGAGTCATAGTTTCCCAAAATACTTTATTTTTGATTTCTATTGAGTAATTTCTTGACCCACTTTGTGCGTTTACTTGAGTATTATTATTCTGAAGTCACTTTACTCTTACTTGAATACCTTTGGATATTCTACCCAACTCTGATAACAGTAACTTCAATTTATAATCAGATAGTTACTCTTACTTGAGTAGTTTGCCCAAATTCTTATTTTGAGGTCAAGTCACTCCTACTTGAGTACAATTTTTGGCCCCTCTACCACTTCTGCAAATGGATCACACACAGTCACACACTCACCACAAGAGCTGAGTTTTCTTTTTTTCAGTAAAACGGTGCAGTTTGAAGCCTAGATGTGTGGTCAAATAATCCAATACATTATTTTGGTTTTAGGAAGTAACTGTATTCTGAACACCAGGTTACGGCCCCTAGCTCTCAGTCAGGGCCACAATATCGTCAAAAGGAGTCAAACTGCATCCCCCATGGGTCTAGCAACTTACTTTGAGGTGGAACACAAGCCCCCCTCAACCCACCGGAACAACTGATCACTGGGCCGTCATGCCCCCCCTTAAAAGCAGCCTAGACTACCTAAAATTACAATGGGATGAAAATCATATCAAAAGTATTTCCATTACTGTGCAAAGCAGTTTGTCTGAATCAGAAAAAGGTTAATTGCCAGTCTGAATTTTTTTCACTAATGCCAGGGTAATGCCAGGGTAAGAGCTGTGCTACAGGTTCATAAATACCACGTGACCTCTACTGTACCAACAAATATACAACCAAACTTACACAATTTTCACTGCAATTTTGATAAATGAGTGCCATTATGTCCATCGCGGTAGTCCTGAGGCCCAGGAAATTTTTTCTAAAATTTATCAAGATGATGATGTCAAAAATACTCTGCAATGCCTTATTAATCTCAGTCTCAGTACCAGAACACATGATAATAATGACCCTCCTGGCAAAAACAATTTCTCCAACACGTAGATTCTCCCTGTGAATAATATGCACTTTGACATGGTGTTGACAAGTTTATTTGTAGAGCACGTTTCGTACACAAGGCAATGCAAAGTGCTTCACACAACAGGAAAAAATGCATTGTAATACAGAAATAAAAATCTAGTTTAAGTTTAAGAAGAGAAGAGTGCAAATTAAATCATTTCAGTCATATGTACAGCTAAACAAAACTTTTTTTTAAATTGCCAGAGTAGTGGCCTGTCTAACATCGTCAGAATTTTTTTTCCAGATTTTAGCTGCAGAAAACTGAAACGCAGATTCCCCATTTTTAGTCCTGAATCTGGTTACCGGCAGAAGGCCGGTCCCTGAGGTCCTCAGAGTCAGAGATGGTTCATGGCACTAACATGTCCGAGATGTACTTTGGTGTTAGGCCATGGAGAAACTTTAAAGCTTTAAAGTCTATTCTCTGAGCCAAAGGGAGCCAGTGCAGAGACCGGAGTACAGGACTAATGTGCTCGTACTTCATGGTTCTAGTCAGGACCCGAGCAGCAGCGTTCTGGATGTACTGCAGCTGTTTTACAGCTCGTTTGGAGAGGCCTGTGAGTTTGGAGAGAGTTCAGGACCACGCTGGCAATGGTGAAGATTTCTGTGGTGCTGTTGCTGATGAGTCCGCTGGAGGCGGTGGAGGTGATTGTGGAACAGCTGGAACTGAATCCTCTGCTGGGGGTGGTGGAGTGGTTGCTGATGAATCCTTTGGTGGAGGTTGTGGTTGTGGGGCTACTGATGTTGAAACATCGGCTCGGTGTCTGGCTGATAGAGCAGAAATTTCTCTAATTTCTCTCTTCACTAACTATCTGCTCAGGACCCTGTGCATGCCCATTCTGAAGCCTCAGAGCGTGGAGCTTGTTCTCTGTCAGCACCCTCACTCCACCTCTGCATAGGTGTGGGCCATTTCTCTTAAACAGATCCTCTCATTTGCAGAATAGATAGAAATTCTCAATATATTACAATCTTCCAGGTGCACACTCTTTGGACAGCCATGTGTTCAGCTGAAGCAGCCGGCTAAACTTATTTATCCTCCTGTCTATGTTTGGGAGAGGTCCACTTGTGAATGTCTTGATTTCCATTTTATCAAGCACCTCAAATAACTTTTCAAAACTTCAGTCTGTTCCCATTGTATGTCCACTGCACTCTCATGCAGAATCAGCTGTTTGGAAGGTGTGACGTTATCTCAGAAATAGTGATGCTAGGAAAATGTGGTGTTTTCCTTCCTCGTGGAGTCCTTTTTCAGATTATAAAATGAATATCCGCGCTTGTAGCTTATGAATTTCTTGTTGATATTTCCGAAAGCGTTCACAAGTTTGTTTCTTCTCCCGGACATGTTGCTGGCTCGGCTCGTCAGATATGTTGTTAATACTCCAAAAAACACTCTTAAAATCCTTGGTTTACTTAACAATAATTCTAAATTTATGGAAGACAAAATTGTATTAAAAAGCCAAATAAATAAGGAGGCAGCTGGAGCAAGCAAGGAAAGCGGCATCACTCTCTCTTTCCCATTTATTTTAATATAATTAGTAGTGGTGGTCTAGATTGTTAATACATTTATGTAATTTAGATATTCTTCCTCTTGAAAGTTCTAATTTATCTTAATACAGTGGTCATTGCTTTGTTTAATTTCTGGGTTACAATAACTCCCTATTTGTAAATACATTTAAGTCATGTTTCTCCAAGTCAAATGATTCTTCAAAGATATCAAAGCTTTTATTTTTTTCATTTTTTTTTATTAGAACATAGATGGAAACACACACACACACACACACACACAAAGAACGAGCTGGAAAAGGTAGAACATAAGGCAAGTAAAGGAGTCAAATTAGAAAATAAGGGAGTGGTATAAAAAGAGTATATTAAGTTCTGAATAATTGTCCATTGTTTTTTTAAATTTGTCTATTTTTAGGTTGACTCCTGAGGTTATTTTTTTCCATTGTGCATATGTCATGATATTAGTCCAGTCCTTAATTGGCAAAGCGGTTTTAGTCATCAATTTTTTTCTTCTTCCCAGCTACCTGGAGTATGTTCCAAAGATAGCCACCCACTGTGTACATGGTCTGAGGTTTTGAGGCCCAAGTACATTACTCCAAATTTGAGTGGGATGGTGCTGTCAAAAACGATTTGTATTGCCTTTTTTATTTCTGTCCAGTATTTTTGTAACGTATGACAGTCCCAAAACACATGTGTATGCCTCCTGGCAACCACTGTTTGGCCAACATTCAGCCCTTCCCTGGGGGCACTTTGACATGGTGTTATGAAAAAATTAATTACATTCTTCCAACAGAACTCCCTCCATTGTGCTGTGCATACCTCTTTCCACTCTTTGTCCGTCAAAATAAATAGTAAGAAATTACCCTCTTCCATTTGTTATTTAAATATTTAATAGACTGGCAGTCCAAGTCATTAATAAATGTATATACTTTAGATATATATTCCACTTGAGAGTTCTAATTTATATGATGGGATAAAGATTTCAGTCAGAGGGCTATCGTTATTGTTACTTTGATTTATTTCTTATTTGTAAATATCTATAAAATCATGTTTTTTCAAACCAAAGGACTCCTTCAACATATGTGAATTTCGTTTACAATCTGGTAGAAAACCTTTTATACCCTTTTTTTTTTTTTTTTTTTTGTTATCCAGACTTCAAATCAGTGCTGTTAGGTGTAAAACTTTGAGCATAAGCCATCCATCTTAAGATTTTAATATCTGTTTAGGTTATACATTTTGATAAGTCCTTTCCAGGTCGTAAGCACAGATTTTACCAAAGGATTTCCTCCAATTGAGTCAACCGTTTGTCATCTGCCAGTAAGGTCTGTACAGGATCCCCTGGCACAACGTTACACTCAATATTTTTCCATTGAGCTTCATATTATACTAGTCACACTAGTACAGCAATGCTCTGATTTGAGCTGAAATAAAGTTATTTTTCAGACAAGGTAAGCTCCATCATCCTCCTTTTTTCTTTTGATAAGTGTTTGAACCGGATAAAAGGTTTTCTGCCTTGCCATACAAATTGTCCATCCATCTATCATCTTCGACTTATCTGAGACAGGGTCGAGGGGACAGTAGTCTAAGCAACGACTCAGATTTTCCTCACCCCAGAAACTTCCTCCCACTCTTCCGTGGGGATCCCAAGGCGTTTCCAGCTGCTTCACACTTGGCTGAAAACCGTCCAAGTGCATGTTGCAGGTCCAGATTTTATGGAGCCTTTAGGACAACATCATCTGCAAACAGCAGAGATAAGATTCTGTGGTCCCCAAACCAGACACCCCTGACTGCGCCTAGAAATTCTGTCCATAAAAACGATGAACAGAACCGGTAACAAAGGGTAGCCCTGGCAGTGTCCAACACGCACTGGAAACGGTTCTGACTTACTGCCGGCAATTCGAACACAGCTCCTGCTCCAGTCATACAGAGACCGGACAGCCCTGAGCAAAGGGCCCCGGACCCCATACTCCCGGAGCACCCCCCAAAGCACACCCCGAGGGACACGGTCGAAAGCCTTCTCCAGATCCACTAAGCACATGTGGACTGGTTGGGCAAACTCCCATGAACCCTCGAGCACCCGATGGAGAGTATAGAGCTGGTCCAGTGTTCCACCGCCGGGACGAAAACCACTCTGCTCCTCCTGAATCCGAGGTTCGACTATCGGTCGAATTCTCCTCTCCAGTACCCTGGAATAGACCTTACCGGGGAGACTGAGGAGTGTGATCCCTCTGTAGTTGGAACACACCCTCCGGTCCCCCTTCTTGAACAGAGGGACCACCACCCCGGTCTGCCTGTCCAGAGGCACTGTCCCTGACCACCACGTGATGTTGCAGAGACGTGTCAACCAAGACAGTCCTACAACATCCAGGGACTTTAGGTACTCAGGGCGTATCTCATCCACCCCTGGAGCCCTGCCACCGACGAGTTTGCCAACAACCTCAGTAACTTCGGCTTGGGTGATGGATGAGTCAGCCTCCGAGTCCTTAGTCTCTGCTTCCTCTTCGGAAGACGGTGAGGTTGAGAAGGACCTCAAATAATTCCTTCCACCGTTCGCAGTCAACTGCCTCAGGAGTTCCACAGGCCAAAGAGGGTTGATCGGCCTCCTTTTTTAGTCTGATGGCATACCGTACTTCTAGTGTCCCCCACTGGGTTCGGGGGTTGCCGCCGCGACGGGCATCTGAGACCTTGCAGCAGTGGAGGTGGAGAACATGGTCTCCACTCGGACTCAACGTCCCCCGGGATCTGGGAGAAGTGCTCCCGGAGGTGTGAGTTGCAGACCTACCTGACAAAGGGCTCCGGAAGACGTTCCCAACAGACCCCAACGATACGCTTGGGCCTGTCTGTCCGGCTTCCTCCTCCGCCAGTGGATCAAACTCACCACCAGGTGTGATCAGTTGACAGCTCTGCCCCTCTCTTCACCCGAATGCCCAAGGCACACGGCCGAAGGTCAGATGACACAACAACAAAGTCGATCGTTGATCTCCGATTTAGGGTGTCCTGGTTTCAAGTGCACTGATGGACGACCCAGTTGTGCTTGTCTGTCCATAACGAATACTCGTTATGGACAATCCATGGCTAGCACAGAAGTCCAATAACTGAAAACCACTCTGGGATCGGGGAGGCTGTTCATCCTGATTATCCCTCTCCGGGCATCACTGTTGTTGCCCATGTGGGCATTGAATTCCCCCAGTAGAACAACAGAGTCCCAGGTCGGTGCACTGTCCAGCAACGCTCCCACGGACTCCAAGAAGATGGGTAATCTGCACTGATGTTCGGCCCGTAGGCCGACACAACAGTGAGAGACCTGCCCCCAATCTGAAGGTGTAGGGCCCTCTTGTTCACTATGGTAAACTCCAACACATGGCAGCTGAGCCGTGGGGCTATAAGCAAACCCACACCAGCCCACTGCCTCTTCCTGCAGGCAACGCCAGAGAAGTCGAGCGTCCAGCCCCTGTCAAGGAGCTGGGTTCCAGAGCCCAAACTGTGCGTGGAGGTGAGGCCGACTATACCTAGTCAGCACTGCTCAACCTCCCGCACAGGCTCAGGCTCTCTTCTCTCCAGCGAGGTGACGTTCCATGTCCTCAGAGCCAGTTTCTGTATCCGGTGATGTGGTGTTCGAGCCCCCCGCCGTCGACAGCCACCCAGATCGCTCTGCACAGGCCCCTTGCGGATCCTCTGCAGGTGGTGGGTCAATGGGAGGTTGGCCCCACATTACTCCTTCGAGCTGTGCACAGCAGGGCCCTGTGGAGAAAGACCACCAGATGCTCACTTGTCGAGCGCCCACCCCAGCCCTGGCCCCATAAAGGGTTTCTGAGCTGTTCTTGGTCTGACCCGTCACCTAGGACCTGTTTGCCTTGGGTGACCCTACCAGGGGCATGAAGCCCCCGACAACATAGCTTCTAGGATCATTCGGGCACTCAAACCCCTCCACCACAATAAGGTGGCAGTTCAAGGAGGGGCCATACAAATTTTGAGAAGGTTTTATGCCACTCATCAAACAGCCAGTTGGGGATGGAAATTGGAAGAGTATGGAACAGATAGAGAAATCTGGGCAAAACATTCATTTTTATGGTTTCAATCCTTTTGATTTAGACAAAATGTGGCATAATTTTTAAAAAGAGGGGTAAAATTTTTCTTAAACATTTTTTACAGCTCTTTATGGAGAACTGCACTTAAATATCAAAGAGATTCTGTTTGCCATTTAAATGCCCCTTTTTCTAAATGTCAAAGGGAGTTAACAGAAATAATTTGTACATTTAATTTGTATCCAAACATTGGACCATTTCTTGGGTATGAACATTTCTGGTTTGGTCAAATATAATTGAATATCATCTAAGTAGCAGTCAAGTTTATGTTCAATCCCATCAATTTTAACACCATGGATTTTTGTTGATTCTCTAATAATGGTTCCAAGTTCAAGACAAACAAGTACGCAGCACAGCCCTCGCTCACCTCTCTCTAGAGTCAGTGGGTCTGTCAGGTGACCAATGATTTTAATTCTGTCATAAAGAGCCTCAATATTTGTTACAATTAAGTCGTCATATTTGAAATGTGTTTAGCACTTTAAATAAATATGGCCAGCTAACAGAATCAAAAGCCTTCGCAGCATCCAAACTAATTATTACAGTTTTGTTTTGTTGTTTTTGTATATGGTTCATTATGTGTAAAGATCGTCTTATGTGATTGACATTACTACAGTAGGTGGCGTTGAGTCCTCGTTCGGTCCAGGCCGAGTTCAGCCCCCTTTTTTTTTTCTCTTTCTCTCTCTCTCCTTCTCCACTCTTCTCTCTCTCTCTCTCTATCTCTCTCTCTCTCTCTCTCTCTCTCTCTCTCTCTCTCTCTCTCTCTCTCTCTCTCTCTCTCTCTCTCTCTCTCTCTCATTCTTTCTCTCTCTCTTTCTCTTTCTCTCTCCTATATTTTCTCTAGCTTTCTCTTTATTTATTTTTTGACGGTGTGGCATGGAGCACGTTCTTTGAAGACGTACAACTACAGAAGACGTACAATTACAGTGGATGGCGATAAGTGCACCTTTTCAGTTGGCTGCCAACCGCCATTAAATGCAACACAACAGCAACTATTTGTTCTAGAAGAACTTTATTATTATAGAAACACATATCTGGATCGTTTCAAGGGTGGCATTTCTTGTCAGATTTCCATCATTCAAGGTTCTTATTGTAGATATATTTTGTGTGATTCCTGCTATTACTTTTAGTATTCCTCGGCCTTGTAGTTTTTTTCGGGATTCCTCATCAAATTTGCAATTTTTCCTTATCTTTTAAAGTTGCAAACAAGTAGTAGTAGTTAGTTCTAGAACTACTTGGTATTTCTAGTGTAATGATCCACTCTTAGTTACCGTTATACCTTTAGGGTGAAATCGTGATGCTTAATGGTTTTGTGCCTTTTTTAGCTGCCAATAATATTAGGAAATGTAGAATTTATCAAATTAAACTTCCACCCCCAAAAGCTTATGTTGTGGCATTGCATCTTTTACTTTAACACACCATGACAGCTGATGGCTTAAGTTCATAGTTTTTGGCGGTCCAAACTTTCACGGCGTCCCCGGAATTTAGCCAATAAATCCAATCAAGAAAAAATATATATTCCATCAAACAGGATAATCCACACGAAAGAGGTCTTGTCTTAATATGATCCAAACGTGCCGCACTCTCCTGTGCGTGCTTCTGCCTGCTCGTGTCAGCACCTTCTCCGCTGCTAAATGTCTATGTTACCAAATCGACAGCAAGGTTCGCTACCTGGGTTTAGCCCCGGTGGTCCTTACAGTCCGGTTCCACTGACTTTAGTCTTGAGGGTTTAGGCGGCTTCCGCTCGACTCTCACGATGCGGTCCGAGTGGTACCAAGTTCCCAAAAAAGTCTCCTCCCCCCATCTGTATTAACCAATACAGGGCACAATAAAGAATAGAAAGGCGGTACATTATAGACATTTTTAGGCACCTTCTGTGGCTATGCTACACTAGAACTTCTAGCACTAGTAGTGTTTTCGTCATGCAATGATCATGGCAACTGTCCAGAACTATTAGAACTAATTGTAGCTTTTGGAGTGTTTTTGTCAATGAATGAGTTTGCAGAGTTTGCAAACTCTGCTATGTAAACTAATAGGGACACTTTTAACTTGTCTTCTTCTTCTGTTACTTTTAATGGCAGTTGGCAGCCTTTACTTTACTTTACTTTACTTTTAGCATTTACTGCCACCTACTGTAGTTGTACGTGTAACTACTTCTTCTTTGGCGTTTCATGGCGGCTGGTAGCCATAAAATGTTACGTTACCGCCATCTACTGTAGTTGTACGTCTTCAAAGTATGTGTTTTACGCTGCTATACCAAATTAAAAAATAAAAAAGGGAGAGAAAGAGAGACACTGCGGTGCTCTTTTAACTTGTCATTCTGAAATGTGTCTCTAAACCAGACCCATGAACCGGAAGTCCACCATTCCTTTCTCACTGTTCGTCTCTTCTGTTACAGATGAGAAAATGTTCCAGTGTTGGGACCAGCACATGGCTTCCTCAGTGCACCCAGACTCTTTCTGACCCCCCCCCCCCCCCTCTCTGATCCTTTGCTCCCCTCTGACCCTTCTCCCCGCCCTTTTCTCCTCTCTTTGCCCCGCTCTCTGCCCCTTTCTTAGTACATGTCTCTTCCCTTCTCTTAGCTCCTCTTTGCCCCTAACTTAGACCCTGTCTCTGCCCCCCTCTCTTGGCCTCTCTCTGGACCTTTTCCCCTGTGGCTGCCCCTCTTTTGCCCCTTTCTCCCCTTCTCTCTGCCTCTCTTTTTTTCCCCTTTCTGATCCACTCTTTAAGTCCGGAGATGCCGTGGCCGCAGCCTTGTGCCTCGGTGCTTGTGTTGGCTCTGCTCCTGACACACTGTGGCAGCAGCGTCACACCCAGACTCTCCTTCGCACTTGGTCAGTCCACACAATTTCACTTCAACACATTTGCATCCAAATGCACAATATTAACTAACTCACTATTTTATTGTTTACCATTTGTGTGTTAATTCATTAGTATCATTAGAATGGACGACTGGTGCATAGAAACCAAAGAAAGGTTTAGTTTTTTCATCAAGAATGGCTTGGATGCTTTTGTAGTGAGTGCCTCTCACTACAAACAGTTTCTTTGGATATTCAAATCAGAGGATCCAATGTTCTTATATAGACCATTCTCAGTAGGAGTGTTGGAATTAATCGATTCACCTAAATATCGCAAAACTCTATCGGTATCAAGATATTTTGATGATGTCATGCATATTAATTAGGTTGCATTGTTGGCTGGATTTCAGTTGATTTCCGTGTCAATACCGGCCAAAAATTGGCCAATCTGCCAAGACAATTGACCTTATTCTGTCCCTCCCACTTTTGCCTAATTTTCCTCGGATCAGCCCATCTGTTGTAATCGCACTTCCAGTCGAGTGGGAACTCCATTCACTTAAGTAATTAGATTGTGTTAAGATTTTTTAATAATTCAGTGAATCTCTGTGAATATTTAAGGACATGAGGATTATAATGAAATTGATCTTGGATCTTTATAGATTATGGGCAATCATTCATTTGAATTAGTGTATTTTAGTGTTTCATGTTAAGGATGAAATTGGTAGTTTTAGTATTTGTATATGATAATTGTATTAATGAATTAAAGTGCTTACTGATGAATTTGATAATTATATTTTTAGACTGATTGGTTAATGATAAATTGTGAAATGTAGGTATTGCTAATGATGATTTATAAAATTAACAATTGTATTTTAATTTAGTCGTGCACCGATAGGAACATTTTGGGCCGATACCGATATTATAAGAGAATTTTTGTCTGACAACCAATATTAGGCCTATATTTTCTAAATGTTGTTATGGTTATTTCAAGGAGGGAATAAAAACATAAATATATATATATATATATATATATATATATATATATATATATATATATATATATATATATATATATATATATATATATATACCCTTCCCTTCTTACCCTCTTACCCTCTCATCCCTTTTTCCAAACTCGGGTCCTCTACCAGAGGCCTGAGAGCTTGAGGGTTTTGAGATGTCTGAAGTTTTTCCAGGGATCTAGCCACTCCTCCAGTCCGATGACCGAAAGGTTCCCCTACTACACAAAAAATCATGTAAAGGTCCGCCTGAAATTTGCTAAAGCCATCTGGACGATCCAGAGGAGGATTGGGAGAATGTGATGTGGTCAGATGAGACCAAAATGGAACTGTTTAGTTTAAACACCACTCGCCGTGTTTAGAGGAAGAAGAATGCTGAGTTGCATCCCAAGAACACCATACCTACTGTGAAGCATGGGGGTAGAAACAACATGCAAAAGCGACAGGAAGACTGGTCCGCATCAATTGCAAGATGAATGGGGCCATGCATTGTGACATTTTGGGTAAAGACCTCCTTCCCTCTGTCAGAGAATTGAAGCTGAAACGTGGCTGGGTCAGCATGATAACGATCCAAAGCACACAGCCAGGAGTGGCCTAGCCAGTCTCCAGACCTCAACCCAATCGAAAACCTGTGGAGGGAGTTGAAACTCTGTGTTGCCAAGCGACAGCCCTCAAGCATCACAGCTCTGGAGAAGATCTGTGCAGAGGAGTGGGACAAAACTGACTGACTAAAGTGTGTGTAGACCTGGTCAAGAACTACAGGAACCATTTGACCTCTGTCATTGCCAACCAAGGCTACATTACAAAGTATTAAATGTAACTTTTGCTGGCTACCCAATACTTACTTTACTTATTTTTTAACATTCTGTCTCTCTCGTGTGTGCGTGTGCGTGCTCATATTAATTGACCTATCACAATTATACAGATGACACTCAGATCTGTGTTTCACTGATGGCAGGAGAATATGGACCAGTGGATTCACTCTGCACACTGCATTCTCCAGCTGAACTCAGACAATAGTGAAATCATTGTCTTTGGCCCACAGAAACAAAGAGAAGTGTAAGCAGGCGCCTTCAGTCCAAAACCTACAAATCAAGTTAGAAATTTGGGGGTAATAATGGACTCCGACTTGAACTTTATAAGCCATGTCAAATCAATAACATCATTAGCTTTTTGCCATCTAAAAAACATTGCCAAAATCCAAAGTATAGTGTCTAAACCAGACTTGAAGCAACCTAGCCATGCATTTGTCTCCAGTAGATTAGACTACTGTAGCGGCCTGCTCACTGGCCTCTCCAAACGAGCTGTAAAACAGCTGCAGTACATCCAGAACGCTGCTGCTCGGGTCCTGACTAGAACCAGGAAGTACACATTCGTGTACATCACATTAGTCCTGTGCTCAGGTCTCTGCACTGGCTCCCTGTGGCTCAGAGAATAGACTTCAAAGCAGCTCTGCTTGTATACAAGTCTCTCCATGGCCTAGCACCAAAGTACATCTCGGACATGTTAGTGCCATATGAACCATCTCGGACTCTGAGGACCTCAGGGTCGGGCCTCCTGCTTGCGCCCCGAGTCAGGACTAAACATGAGGAATCTGTGATTCCGTTTTATGCGGCTAAAATTGGGAACAGTCTTCCTGAGGATGTGAGACAGGCCTCTACTCTGACGATGTTCAAATCTAAGCTAAAAACAGCTGAACATATGACTGAAAGGATTTTATTTGCACTCTTCTCTTTTATGTCTTAAACTGTTTTGTGATTTCTGGGTGTAAAGGATCTGCAGCTACATTAGCAGTTTAAATTATTCAACAGGAGGGTCTGGGGTATGAAGGTTATTTTGAGTTTTTATTAGCAAAGTTTTATTTGACACTGAATTTATGTAATTGAACTTTTTGCATTTGAAATAGGTTAACTGAATTTTTTAAACATTCAGACAAAAATATCAAATATGAAAATGATGTAAATAAAAACGAAAAAAAAAAATCTGTGTAAAAAGAAAATACAATGTTTTAAAAATCATTGGAAAATAATGCAATGCTTTAATATTCCATTCGTACGGTTTTAAATTTCAATGTATACAAATACAATGTCTTAAAATTCAGTGTATAAAAATACAGTTGCTATTTTTTACTAGTGCAAAAGCAGTTGAGGGCCTGTTCTGACTTTATAGCTTCTGCTTTGCATTTAAAATGAGGAAAATAATACTTTTAAAATAATCTTTTGAGTATGCGTTTTTTATGCGTAGTTTTGAGTATTTTTGTTCATATATTAATGAATATTTCAAAACTTGGTTGTTAGAGTTATGGTGTATGTTATCCTAGAGCGCCCTCTAGTGGCTTTATTGAGTTGTCGTTAGAGTGTCAATATGATAGAGCCGTCTCCATCTCTCATTTAAACTTCACTTATCGCAAACAAGCGACAAGACAGAAAGCATAGACCACCTTACATTTTCTGACACTATTTTAAGATAATGGCCGCAGCAGAATTACCTGCACACACAAAAAAAGCCTGGATCTAGGAACGGAGACTGGGTTAAATTTCCCACTGAATATCAATAAGAATAATACACAAAGACTAAACATGCACACCGTTTGCTGCTGCTACCAGGATGGTGTAAATGTTATGCTTAATAGTCTTCATTCAAACACATTATTCGTGGAAAGGGGTGCGGTGCTCGCTAACACAGGTATGTGCAGGGGCCAGGGCTCTCATCTCGCCACCAGCCACCAAGGCGCAATCGGAGCACTAACATGACAGACTCAATGTACTTTCAAACAGCAGCACGAACAGTCTCTTAAAAATTAGTTCAACGATACCTGAGAGAGTTGTTGAGATTGTAGTTTCTTTTTGTCGTCAAGTCTTCTTTCGTTTTTTTGACTAAGGAGGGATATATTCTTTTGGACATGACGACCATGTTCTGCTGTGTTTGCGTTTTGCTTTCATTCTGCTTGCTCACAATTAAGTTGTCCAATCATAGCAAGGTCAAGTGCCTTGGTTGCCAGTTTGTCTTTATAAATGAATGCTGGTAGCGCATTGTATGTTACCGCTGTGTGCGCTGCAGATACTTAACACCCACTATGTACCTCCAGCGGCATTGCCAGACGGGTGGCAAGAAGAGGAGTTGCCAGGTGCGTAAAATGCATTGTGCAACACAACGCAGGTTAGAGTTAAGATCTTAAGCCCGAGCCCGAACCCGACCCGGCCCGAAATTCGGGTCTAAAATGACAATCATTACGTTGGCCGGGCTTCTCTCTCGCTGACTTTTTTAATAAATATATGTTTATAAAAATGTATACTAAAACGATGTGTGGATACTAAACTAAGGAATACTTGTTATAAATAAATAATTTGGTTAAAACAGAGAAGGGGCTGTAAGGTCATTGCTATAGAACTACTACTAAACAGGAAGCGCAGAGCCTGGGCACGCTTTGCGCACGTGACGTGAATGTAATCTCCTGACGTGAATGTAGTCCGCATCTATTTTGTTTAGGTCTCCCCGATATGGAGCAGCAAGAAGTCAAGGATAAACTTAAGACAGGGGAACTGAAAAGGCAAACACGCACCGCGGTGGGTGCAGGGGGCTGCAGTATTTCTCCGCGTAATGAAGCGAGTGCGCATCAAGATCTCTTTCACTCTCTTTATCTGGCCTCTTATTCTGTGTTCCAGCGTTATTTCGTTGTGCAAATGCATTTATCATGATCATAAAAATATGTAGATTATTTTAACCTTAAGAAATCTTGCGTTTTTTTCTGTCAAAAATACTATGGGATAAATTGAAATTTCGGGTTTGCTTCGAGCTCGGACATGCAAATCAAGTTAATTGGTCGGGCTCGGGCCAGGTTGGGCTTTAATGCCCGCGGGCCTGGGTCGGGTCGGGCTGGATTTTTCAGGCCCGATCTTACCTCTAACGCAGGTTCAACCGTCCCTAAATGCCACCTTCAGCCTTTCCTTCCTACAGTCTATAGTCTGGACTGCGCCCCCAGGCTCAAGTGGGCCCATTGACGGTAGCCTATAGTAGGCAATATTATTGGCCCTGTCCCAGCTCCTCTTTACCGGAAGTAACACGCAGGAGCGGGAGCCGTGAATGTGTCACTGCGCTTGTGCGTAAATTGCTGCTGCTTCAATTTGGCCTACCTAAGATTAAAAGCTTGAAGATCATCAACATTAGGGGTGTTTTGAAGCACATAGCAACATTCTACTGCTCACAAGCTTTTTTCCACTTTTATTCTATGAAGATTGACCTTGTATTCACGGCTCTGTGATTATTTCTGTCCCATTGAAAAATGCCATTCATGGAGGCTGTCCACCTAGGGAGTAATTCAACCAAGAACCGCCAATGTTCACAGTATCATTAATTAATAAATTCACAGTAAATTTCATCCTTCCTCTGAATATTTTGTGAAATTGTTTGATATATTTTAAAAGCTACTCATTTAAACTGTTACAGGAACAGCCGTCTGGATGCAAGCATTAAGTTGATAGTCAGGTTTTTAGAATAATATATTTGTTTATAGGTAACGGTGCCCGACTCCACCGGGTGTCCAGCTCATCCACCGCTGCTTTTTTGAATACTGTACAGCTGTTTTCTGCATTGTAAACAAGTCTTCCTGCTCCCTGCTACAGGGTGGGATCGCGACTGTTTGTGTTATTTTGTCCAAAGATGTTGGTTAAACAAATGAGCCATGCACCACTGCATATTTGTATTTCTTTTGAAATGAACTCTGTAAAGGAACCAAACTCGTTTTAACCAATCCAAACTCTAATATGAGCTAAACTTACAAATAAATTGTTTATCAATATACAAACCTGTGTCCTTGTATACTGATGCTTGTTTATTCTTTCTCGGGTTTACCCTTGAATGCTACACTGGATGGAAATAAATATTTTAATATTGCAGAAGCTTATTGCAACGATGCAACGGTGAATGTGTTCTGTAATTAAAGCTAAAGACGGTCCTAGGAAATATTAGCGCATGTGCTTATTTAAAAAAAAAATTGGACAGGTATCCTTTGTCACTAAACATGATTTGACTGACCTTGAACTGTTCTACCAAGAAGAATGGGCAAAATGTAAGTTCTTAAGGTGTGCAAAGCCAGTTGTGACACACCCCAAAAGACTTTCAGCTGTAATTGCAGAGAAAGGCGGTTCCATATCCAGTATTGACTCAGGGGTCCTGAATACTTTTGCAAGCTGCGCTTTGTTGTTGTTGTTGTTGTTGTAGTATCTGTAAATCATGTACAATTTTCCTTCCACTTAACAATTGTGTACCACTTTGTGTTGCTCTTTCACCAAAAAATCCAATTAATTTTTTTTGCAATTTGTGATGTGAGAAGTTCAGTGTCCTTATGTATGTGTGAGGAGATTATTTTGGCCACCAATCAATTTTCAATGTTGTAGGATTACAATATTGGCATAATAACACAAGCAAAATCTGAGGTCCTCCGACAGTTTAAAAATCCTTCATTAACGCCAAGATGAACCCATGTTAATAAAGGGTTTTAAGCTGTCTGAGTGCCTCGGATATTTTTTGTCTTGATTTTCCAGTGCTTGCCTCACTGTGATCCTGAAAAGCACCTGACTTTTTTCATTCGATTGACACAATGAAGCACTCATCTTTCTTATCCATTGACATAATAAGTTCTGAATCCACTTTGATGAGTGAAATATTTTCCGTATTTGAATGAGATGAGCTAAACACAAACTTTGCAGGAACACTTTAGTGGGGTCTTCAGCGTGCTTTACAGGGTAATGCTCCTGGACTAGTTTAAAATGTGCACTGTCAACCTAAACGGGTCAAAATCGCATATCAAGTGCAGTTTTTGTGATTTTTCCAAGAATGACCCTCCACATTTGTTGTGATTTCAGGTAGCCCCGGCCGAATCCTGACCTCCTTCTATCTTCAGGACGTTCAGAACAGCACCACTCTGCTGTTGAGCCCCGACCACCACACTTTGTACGTGGGAGCACAAGACGCCCTGCTAGTGCTGGATGTTAGTCACAAGGATGGCATCAGTCTGATAAGAAAGGTACAACGGCAGGAAGCTTGAAGGTTCGACTCCCTGCACTGTGCACTGTGCACTGGCGCCCACAGGATTATCCCAGCAGCATTGAGGGATGGGTCAAAGGCAGAGGACCTATTTCCTTAAGGAGGCACTATTGAATATCTTACTTTCTTGCTGATTTTTGTTTTGTTTTGTTTGTGTTATATTGTTCAACCCTGTGGCATGGTTTTTCTTTCCCAGCTGTTCTTTTGGTGACTTTTGAAGGTAAATTGTAGAAAAAGATTCAGTTGTAGTCATCTGGACTCTGTTTTAGGAAAAACAAAACATCTTAACACCACATACTTTCAATTCCGGGGACATTTTTACAGACGGATCCACGGCTGTGCCATGGGCTCGCCCGTCTCTCCCATAGTGGCCAACTTGTACATGGAGCATTTTGAGAAGAAGAGCTTTTGAGAAGAAGGCACTGACCTCCTTTTCAGGCATTGCTCCAAGTCTTTGGTACCGTTACGTGGATGACACTTTTTGGACAATTAAGAAACAAGAGCTTGAAGCCAGAGCACATCAATGCAGTGGAACCGCATATCAGGTTTACAAGAGAAGATGCTAAGGAGAACCGCTTGGCCTTTCTAGATTGTTCCACTATCAGAGGAGAAGACGGGAAGCTCCAGATAGAAGTATATAGGAAACCCACACACACGGATCAGGACCTGCTCTTTGGCTCTAACCACCCACTACAGCATAAGCTGGGAGTGATCAGAACACTACAACACAGAGCACAAGAGGTGTCCACCAGCTCAGAGGGCAAGACACGTCCGGAATGCTCTCTCAGCTTGTGGATACCCGACCTGGGCTCTGAACAAAGTGAAAGAGAACCAAAAAGCAGGACAAAAGGGACAAAAGGGAAACAGAACCAAGAAGAAGGGGTGTCTCTATCCCTTATGTCTCAGGACTGTCAGAAAAACTGCAACGAATTTTTAGACAACACGAAGTCCCTGTTTATTTCAAACCAGGCAACACGTTAAGACAAAAACTGGTTCACCCTAAGGACAAGATGCCGACACAAAAACAGAGCAATGTAGTGTATTCTATCCAATGCAGTGAAGAAAGTTGTAAAGAGCGCCACATAGGGGAGACTAAACAGCCACTTCACAAGAGGCTTTATCAGCACAGAAGACACGCAAGTTCAGGACCCCAGAGCGCTTGTGCATCTTCATCTCAAAGCCACAAACCACTCTATTGAAGACAGTGAGGTGGAGATTCTGAGCAGGGAAAAAAGATGGTTTGAAAGAGGAGTTAAGGAGGCAATCTTTGTTAAAAAAGAGAATCCTTCATTAAATCGTAATGGAGGTTTAAGATTCAACCTTCCAGTTGTTTATAATGGTCTGCTGAAACCCTGGAGACGCCCTGGGCATTCGGATGCTAAATAGGCACTCAAGGTGAGGCAGGGAACAATAGAACAATAGGCCCATCCCAGTTTCAATGGGCCATTAGCAGGAGGTCCCGCCCTGTGGGCAGGGCTCTCACAGAGTAGGATATAAACAAGAGTTCTCAGACTTGTTTCTCTGATTGAGAATGACTCTTGGGTGAGAGTTTTTTCTAAAACAGAGTCCAGATGACTACAACTGAATCTTTTTCTACAATGGAACACTCCTGGACGAATGAGGGATTACACCGACATGTTTTGAAGGTAAAAAAAAAAAAAGCAGAAGTGCAAAACACAGTGAACTGAATTGCAACAAGAAATGGAACCACCAACAGTGTGTGAGTGGGTATGTCAAGTAAAAGTCACATAATAAAAAAAATCTGTTTTGAAAAAATGTATGATTGTAACATGATTTCTTTGTTTTTGGCATCAGACTTTATGTACAAAACACAGCATACATGAGAAATAAACTGTGTCTAGTTAAATGCATTAATCTGAGTGCAAATCTGTGGGATGTTGGATATGTGGGAAAATGAGAAAATATATACGGAAGGCGGTGAAGGAGCATGGTGGTCTGGGGAGGTAGTGTATCAAATTCTTTGTAAAGATTGGTACCAGGAGCAGGCAGGGAGACGTTCGGTGGGCCCTTCATTAGGAATGGATTTCCCTCCTTTTATACAATCTTTATATGATCATGTTTTGGGTTCAGTGCAGGTTTCTGGAATAAACCCTTAAGTCTTCCTTTTTATCGCTTTCATGTTTTCGTACTTTGTAAGCACAATAGATCATAAAACATGACACAGAGAGTCAAGAAAATAAGGCCAAATTCCTACAAATGTGTAATTTTTTTTATTTAGTCCAAATGTAATCTTCTTTTTCGGTTTGTATGATCCATTTCTTGTTTTTTCCCCTGCAGCAATGTCTATTTTTTCGTATCTAATTTTTTTTAACATTTTTGATGATTGGGTTCAATATGCTTTTACATTAAAGGATGCTACTCATAACACATGTCATAGAATCGATTAACTTGATTTTGCCAATGTAAATGTTCTAATGTTATTAAATTCTCTGGTCAAACACAACATATAGATATAAGAACTATAGAAACACAAAACAAGTAAGAAGATAAAATCGAAAAAAAAAAAATGGTTCATGCACCAAACCAAAAACCTGATCATGTATAAGATCATAAAGAGGAGGGAAGTCCATTTCTAATGAAGGACAAGTGAGAAGATAAAATAGAAATTGCCGCTCCTGGCACCAATCCTCACAAAGAACTGGATATACTACCTCCCCAGACCACCACGCACCCCAGCCGCCCTCCACATGTATTTTTCCATTTTCTCACTGATCCAATCTCCCACATTTGGCACCCTGAAGAGTGGATGCAACTACACACAGAGTTTATATACAGAGCAGACAGCCAACATCGAGCATAAAGTCTGATGTCAAAAACAAATAAATCATGCCATAATCTTCAGTCTCTTCAAATGAACAGAAATGTATTGCCATGTGACCACAGCCTGAATTTACATAGTGATGGTGGCTCCATCGCTTGTCGCTGTTCAGTTCTCTGAGTTTTGCATCGTCCTGAGAAGGACCTCTGCCTCTCCTGTTGTTCTGAGTAAGTGTTTTTCACCTTTAAATGTCACTAGAAGAGTTGCCAGGAAAGAAAACCCATATATACATTTAGTCTTCCTGCATTCCTCACAGATGTGGTGGAACTTTGCTTGTTGATGACGAACCTCGTATGGAATATCTGGGGTAAAGAAGACTCTCTTGCCTGTGTACTGGAGGTCTGCTTTAAGTTTTGCAGCCTTCATAACACGTTCCTTCACACAATTGTTAAGACAGGTCATTATCATTCTTCGTGGTTTATCAGTTGCTGGTCTTGGTTTGCCCAGGCGATGTGCTCTTTCCATTGTGATGGGGGGGACTTCCACTCCAGAGCCTACAGAGCTCTGGGACCACCTTCTCCATAAATCTTTCAGTATCTTCTGCTTCCTCCCCCTCCGGGATCCCCACATGTCTGAGATTGGGTCTACAGGGCCTGAACTCCAAAACCAGGATCTTACTTTTCATATTCTTGTTCTCTGTCTGAAGCATTATCTGTTGGGCCCACACCTCATACATCTCAGCCCTCAGTGTCTACAGCCCATCTGTATTGTCTGAAATATGCTGATCAAATTCTTCGACGCATGCGCCGTTTCAATTCATTCAATTGATTTTTGTAACGCCCAAAATCACAACAGTGGTTGGGCGACAGTGAAAAACAGAATTAAAAACAGAACAAATAGTGTTAATAGGGACTTGGTAATGTCCCAGCATCCCGTGTCCTTAGACAGATGTGGCAAGCCCCCCTGTCCTTAGACCCTCCTTCTCGGACAGAAAAAAATACCAAACCTCTTTGGGAAAAAGTAAGTTCCACAGTGAAGGAGAGATCCGGCTCCCTCGAACGGACAGGCGGACGCGCTTTCAGCTTCCTTACGCCTCCGATTGCCGCTCTCATTTCCGTTGTCAGCGACGCCATATCAAGCATCATTTAGCATTTTTTATTTCAAACATCATGAGCGATAACCAGCTCTTCTCCTTCCTCAGGCAGGATGAAGCCGTGAGATTCTTTACCCCGTCCCTCCGCAGGTGAAGGGCTGTGGTCCGCCGCTTCAGCCTTATTAGCCTTGTTTAGCTTGTGATATAATGAGGCCGTGGGTTTGCTTCTTTTTTTGTCTTGGTCCCATAGTTTTATCAGGCCTGTGTTTTTCTTGTCCACTCATCTCTTGTTTGTCTTTTCTGGAATTATGTTGGTCAAACAATAATTTTAGTCAACGCAGCACATCTGTCTCTGCTTATAAATTTGACTTGTGATCCATAAATGAGGGGAGGCAGCAGCAGCAGGGCCAGGAGCAGATGATCCCAAAGTACACACCTCCAGACTGCTGCGATGCATTACTCCCGGTTCCAGGTATCTGAGCCCCCGATGATTGTGTTCACCCAGTGCTGCAGGGACTTTGGTGCGTTCTGTGCTCAGTACCGCACCGTGTTACGCACAGTTCAACACATAAGTGTTCGATGGGATGCTACGCGGTCCGGAGAGCGCAAGAACAGAGCCACGCACTGTGGTCAGCTCCAGAGCCAAGTGCCAGAGCCGAAAGTCTGATGTACGTGCAGCTCAAGTCCTCTTGTGCTGTGCCGTCAGTCTGTGCCAGTTTTACGCAGACTGAGACAATGATTTTGGGTGAAGGTGATGGTGACGATTTATCCAGTTTCCCAAATAGACGATCCTCTATAAACTGAGCTCCTGCAAATCAACACGGTCCAGTCTGGTCCAGACCACGCAGTGCAGATGTCCAACACCTGAGGTGGAAGTGTCCAGCAAAGATTTTATTATGATTATCTCGTCCATCTGGGGATAGTAACACAACACCAGTGTACTAGTTTTGAAATGTATTGTTATGATTCAGGCTATTCACAGAATGCACCACACCAAACAATTTGCTTCACTCCAGCTCATATTTCTTCATGATTACACCTCTTGTTTGGAATTCCACACCCTGCGCTGTCAGCAATTTCGCCGACATAAGACTGGAAATGAGCTCCACAACACCAAAGTTAATGCTAAGTCCAGGGGCAAAATACGCCTCCAAATGTTTTTTATTCCATTGTAGATAGGGGTAGTGGGGAAAGTGGTCTCTGAATGGCGGATTTGAAAATAACGGAACAGGTGGCTATTTGAAAGGTTAAATTTAGTACACAGAAGTTTTGAATATCTTACTTTAAGATATGAGAACCTGTATTTGTCCGACAATGGGGAAATTACAGGGAAAACTTGGATTTATTTTTTTACATATTGTATATGAGTGTGATGTTTATTTTGCTCAATACCTATCAATGACTAGTAGTTCAAACTATTGAAAGCAATCTACTGACATGCAGTCGCTCTAAATCTCAAGATTTGGCTTTCCTGAGTACCACGAGATCCAAACCAGGTCTGTAGGTTTGGGCTGTTCCAGTTTTACATTTGAGCATAACAGTGCTCTGTTGTTCTAACCAAGAACTTTAGGATAAATGTGGATAAAATAAACTCTACTGAACACTAAAACGTGTATGTAGAATTTAACTTCCCAGTGTTACACAACAGCTTGACCATTGGTATATCTTTTATAGCATAATTGTAGAAAAAGATTCAGTTGTAGTCATCTGGACTCTGTTTTAGAAAAACGATACGTTTCGACTCTTATCCAAGAGTCATTCTCAATTTGTGAAACAAGTCTGAGAACTCCTGTTTATATCCTACTCTGTGAAAGCCCTGCCCACAGGGCGGGACCTCCTTAATAGCATAATATACATCTACAATAGATTTCACATTAAAATCTCTTCTTCATATGTGTTGATAGCTGGAGTGGAGCCCCACGGAGAAAGACACTGAACAATGCTCCATGAAAGGCAAGAATGTGGTGAGAATCTTAGTGGCTCATGCTTAACAATGTTCATATGATGCAAAATGTAACCTAATTATACGATTGGCTGTGCTCCTCTGTGCAGACAGACTGTGCCAACTTCATCCGTGTGCTGGAGTTCCTAAACAACTCACACATTTACACCTGCGGGACCTTCGCCTTTAGCCCTCGCTGCGTCTACATAGTGAGTCTACTCCTGGCTGCTCTTAACGTTTACTGTGTGGATGCAGTCACCGCCAGTGACTTCTCTTTTTCTCCTCCAGGACACGGAGACACTATCCATGAGTAAGCGGTTAGAGGAAGGGAGAGGCCGTTGCCCCTACGACCCATATCAGCACAACACGGCCATCACTGTGGGTAAGAAAAGACCTAGAGTCCTTATCCTCTTGCAAAGGGTCCCAGAGGAGAAGGACATGAGAATTTCAGGCACTGTTCATGCTATGTACAGACCGCAGCATCAAGTTTACATGCAAAGTCTGTATTGACTTGAGTCTAGGCTGATCATCATGTCTGCAGCGCATCTTCCTCCAGAGCAGCAGTATTCCCACAAAGAAGCGAGAGGCAGATATGTGTCTAGTTCAAATGTGTGTCCAGGGCATCAAAGACGTGTCTCCTGCATCTGCTCTCATTCAGAGGCATTCAGAGCGATTTTGATGTCTGAACGTAGAATGTCCATTTTTAGTGGGGCTAAATAGTTCTGTGGAAACGAATGAGCATAAGACACATACATTAATTTAATTCTGAAATAATTACAATTATTGTGGGAAAAATTGCGACACAAAAAAAGTAAACATTGATTTTGTATCTCACTTTCAACAATTATATCAGTTATTGGTGAGATGAGCTCCATGGTAGCACTGATAGGAGGGACTTGAGACTTTGAGAAAGTCAGCTTTCCTTTGGGAATCCAAAGTATCGGGGTCTTATTCCCGAGTGAGGGAAGGATGGAGCGAGAGATTGACAGGCGGATCGGTGCAGCGTCTGCATTGACGGTCACTGTATCAGACCGTTGTGGTGAAGAAGGAGCTGAGTCAAAAGGCAAAGCTTTACCAGCCAATCTATATTCCTCCCCTCCCCTATAGTCATGAGTCTGGGGTAATGCCCGAAAAGACGAGGTCACGGATACAACCAGTCGAATTGAGTTTCCTCCGCAGGGTGACTGGGCACTCCCTTAGAGATAGGGTGAAGAGGTCAGTCACACGGGTGTAGCTCGTAGAGCTGCTGCTCCTCCACGTCAAGAAGAGCCAACTGAGTTGGCTCGGGCATCTGTTCCAGACATTGCTACCACTGAGTTAGATTTCTTGGTTTAAATTATGTTTTTTGGACAAAAAATAAATGGCATGGACTTAGTTAGCATATGGTGGCTTTAAACTCTAGTCATTTGAAAAGTCTCTATTTACATGTTGCCATACCTACTTGTCAACAGTGTTGGGTAGTGTTACTTTTAAAAGTAACTCCTTACGTTACCTCATTACTGCCCTGAAAAAATAACACGTTACAGCGCTACTTTGTTATAAAAATAACGCGAGTAAAAGTACTCTTGCATTACCAATAATAAACATTATTGTATAACCTATATCGTTTGAAGACAATCCCTTTGCGTTGCGGAACACGGTAACATAGTCATTAAAATATCAAATAAACAAGCAAATTAAATGCGTTTGACTGAGCTTTATTTATCTTTTATGTTGACAGATTACCACAATACAATGCCATGCAAGAAGCACGTGTAGGCCTGCCCTCAAGCAATGAAAAACATTGCTAAAACAAAATTAGTGGTTCACTCTGTAGTTTATTTAAATCAAACTCACCACATCGCTTTCACCCTACATTTACTCTTCAGCTAGTAAGTAGTGGTTATAATGAAGGAGAAAGAGTTTTTCAAAACGTGCATCTGAAAGAGTCCCTATTGGCACAATGCGCATGCTCACAACACGCCAAAACATGTGGTGCATTCTCTGCGGCTGGGAAACAAACCAGGCTCTGGGATTGTGGTGAGGAGATGAGACCGGCAAAGAGATGATGACCTAACCAAAACTAACGCGTTACTTCCGGGATGATGAAGCATAGTGCTGACGTGCCTTGTCTGGTTGGCGGTCATATCTATGGAAATAATCTGTTCTTATTACGAGTTCACCAGAGAAGACTCGATATTTACACATGGGATCAGACATATGAAGAGAATGGACACAGTGGAGGAAGAGGTATCTGACCTGAGAGACCCCATCTCTACTTTGCAAACCAAAGTGACTGAATTGACAAACCAGGTGCGTGTCTTGACAGACAAAATGGACGACCTGGAGAACTGAGAGCGAAGATGCATTATGTGGATTGTCGATATCCCAGAGAACACAGAGGACAAGGATATGGAGACCTGGATCCCCGAACATCTCAAACTTCCAACAAAAGCTGGGAAAATAAAGATAGATCGTGTGCATCACTCTCTGGCCCCTAAACCGGCTCCGAAAAAGCATCCAAGACCCATTATACTGAAATTCCACAACTTCAGTAATAAACAGGGTGTTATGCGGTATCCAGACATCTCGCCACGGGCCAACCCGGATCAACAAAGCCTCAAGTCTCTTTCTTCAACTCTACTGAACGCAAGTGGTCATTAAACGCAAAGCTGGAAGAATGTGGAATACGCTCTGCTTTATCCTGCAACGCTGAGGATCAACGTGAAAGGGAAGTTTAGAAGGTTTATGTCAGTGGACGAGTCGTTAGCATTTCTCAACTCAATACAGGTACCGGTCTGACATTCGCTCCCTTTTATTTTCCTTTATTTCAATGAAAGAGATCTGTAATGTACTGGAGACATGTGAGTATTTGCCCAATGTGGGCCAGTGTGTTCCAATTTTAGTTTGAAAATGCTCAGGTGAAAAAGTTATATCAACCGTACCGGAGGGCCTTAGAAATGGTTTGCCCTCCACGCTCTGATCCCTTTTGGATCAGCCTGTGAGCTCTTTGCACTTTTTTGGCTTGAGCTCTTTTTTTTTGTATTTTGTTCAATTGTGTTTTGTTGTTGTTCTTGTGTTTGTGTGTTGTATTCGACCAGAGAGCTGTGTAGAAAGGGCAGATTTACAAGAATGATTTCAACATGTTTAATGCAATGGCATCTGAAAAGTTACGAATAGCATATTTTAATGTTATTGACCAATTCACATTAACAAAATGTTAATTAATTAATTCCAATTAAAAGATGAAGTGCGATCAGAGTTTGGAAAGCACAGATAAAGTTGGCGAATTTGTACTGGTCAAAGGAACTATTAATGGAAGTGTTTTTTATTTGATGAATGTGTATGCTCCACTATGAAGCGACCTAACTTTCTATACGGAAGTTGCGGCTCTGATTGCAAACCACTCTGAGGGAACCCTTGTCTGTGGCGGAACTTACATGTTCAGCCGACATTGGATATCTTAACCCCACAAAGTACTGGTAAATCTATAAATAATACATTTAGTAATACATTATGCAGTGTTGATCAATATCTGGAGAGAGATGAATCCTAGTGTCCGTCAATATACACATTTTTCCAACCCACATAAAATCTATTTTAGAATAGACTACTTTTTTTGTTTCAACAAAGATGGGTCAAAAATTACAGAGGCAGACAGGTACAATAGATTTAAGTGATCATTCTCCTATTTACAGCACTGTAGATCTGGAACAGAAACAAAAAACACACTATGGAGATATAATGCTAGTCTGCTCAATGAACCACAATTTGTTAAAATTATGAAAAGGACACTGAGACATATGTAGAGGAAAACAACAATGGTGACGTTTCGTATGCAGCAAAGGCGGTAATGAGTTGCAGGGTAATTGCTATCGCCTCGGCCAGAAAGAAATAAAAGCAGAAAACATTTAACGATTTGCAGAACGAACTGCCATGACCGCAGAATAAAACAAAAAATGAGGTGCTGAAATAACAACTACTGAAATTGAAAGTGCAATCAAAAGACTAAAAAGCAGTAAATGGCCATATTCATTTATTTATTTATTAAGTGCTAAACAAATTTCAAATCAACAATTTAATTATAAAAAATATTGGGGTTCTTTACGATGGTCCAACATCAAGAATTAAAATCAATGGACATCTGACAGATCCACTGACTCTGGAAAGGGGGGTCAGGCAGGGCTGTGCTTGGTCTCCCCTTCTGTTTGCTTTATGTTTGGAACCATTGGCCCAATTTATTAGACAATCTAAAACAATCCACGGTGTTACAGTTGATGGGACGGAACATAAAATTGCCTGCAGATGATGTTCTATAGTAATTGACCAAACCAGAAATTTCCATACCTAATGTGATGCATTTTCTTCAAAAAAAATTGGTCCAATGTCCGAATACAAAATGAATGTACAAAAAAACTGAAATTATCCCCACTCTGACCTTCAGAAAGACCTACCCACTAAAATGGCAAAAGTAATCTCTCAGATATTTTGGCGTAGTACTCCATAGAGACCTATCAACAATTTTGGAGATAAATTCTACCCATCATTTTACTATTATAAAAAAAGATCTTGAAAAATGGAACCTTATCAAATACGAAGTCTAAATCAAAGGATTTAAACTATAAAAATTAATGTTTTGCCCAGGTTTTGCTATCTGTTCCAGACTCTTCCAGTTTCCATCCTGGCTGGCTGTTTGATGAGTGGAATAAAACCATCTCTAGATTTGTATGGAAAGGGGGGGGGGGGGGGGGGGGAAACATATCCCGATTCAAAACGTTACAATTATTAAAAGAAAAATTAGGCTGGGGTTTGCCTTGTCTGAAAATTATAGAAAAAGATTCAGTTGTAGTCATCTGGACTCTGTTTTAGAAAAATAAAACGTTTCAACTCTCATCCAAGAGTCATTCTCAATCTGTGAAACAAGTCTGAGAAATCAGGTTTATATCCTACTCTGTGAAAGCCCCGCCCACAGGGCGGAAACCCTGACCCATTATCAGGGTAATGGCGATCATAGCCCTTTGACTGAAATATTTACTAAAGCTTATAAATTAGAACTTTCAAGAGGAATAATATCCAAATTATATAAATGTATTAACAATTTGAGCTTTCATTCTTCTGATTACATAAAGGAAAGATGGGAAAGAGAGTGTCACGTTCTGGCTGATGAAGAGTCGGAAAGTGTATGTACATCTCAATGGAGAGCCACAGGGTCACATGTTTGGAGGGAATTCTGTCGGAAAAATGTGTCTCGATTCTTTATAAGCCCATGTCAAAGTGCCCATTACTCACAGGCGAATGCAGACTGTTGGAGAGGATGTGGCAGCCAGGAGGCAAATCACTATCATGTGTCTTGGGATTGTCCTGTTGCTCAGAGATTTTGGATTGAGATCAATAAAGCCTTATGAACAGTTTATGACATTTCCATTCCGCTGGATTTCAGAACATGTATTTGGGTCTCGGGAGTCCTGCCATGGATACAATCGGCAGATATCTCTGGAACATCGGCAGCAAAAAAGGCCCTCACAAAAAAATTGATGACCCAAAATGCACCGACAATCAAAAATGAGAGACATTATTTTGGAAAGTCAGCAAATTTGACATTTGGACAATTATTTGGGTTCATATGTGTTTAGTTTCTATTGTTTTATTTTTTTCTCTCCCTCTGTTTACACTCTCTGGTGTTGTTCTGTTTCTGCTTTTCATGTACATTAATGCTTTGAAAAATAAAAAACAACCTCAATCACATTGACATTTCACCCCCTTTGTAATCAACAGGTCGAGAGTGCTGTGGGCCACTTACATTGTACATGTATACATTCATATCACCAGTATTAATTGAACCATCCGACGATGAAAAATCATCAATAAAACCTTGGCAGTGCCAGAGAGGCTTGTATAGAACCATGAAGAGTATGGATGGAGACTCTGTTTGCTCTATTTTAAATGACATATACTCAAATTATGAAAACATCCAAAAAGACTACCTGTGGGTAATGATGTTATATCTAAAAACTACACAGACACCTCCACCTTCCTTTTTGTTTTCTTGTATTTCAGATTCAAATTAGAAATTGAGTGGTGCAGATTATATTAGCACTAAAGTCAGGGGTGTCCAAACTATGGCCTGGGGGCCAAATGCGGCCCTCAGACCCATTTTTGTTGGCCCTCAGGCTTCCTGCTAAGTTGACCCAAACAACAAAAAGTTGTACTTTTTATTGTAAAATATGAAAATTTAAACATTTTGATGGAACATTGATATTGGGGTAACAAATCTTAATAAAGGTATGGAGGCCCATCAAAACTATGTCAAATGCAACATTTCGAATGATTCACGTCATTGTCCGGTCGTCTGTGGCCATATGCTCCTGATATGTTTCAAAATGCGGCCCTCGATGTAAAAAGACACCCCTGACTAAAGCCATGTTAAAGTTAAAAACATAAAATCAAGATTATGAGAAGAAATAAATTATTGATTAAAAATTATTTGTTACGGCAGAACTTCTCAAAGTTTTTCTGCCGCACTTCCCCCTTCCCACCCCCACAGCCTCGAGAAATTATAAAGTTTGATTAAAAAAAGAAACTATTTAATCGCATATTACCATTACATAACAGTAATAATTAGATTTTAAATAGGCTAAATTACCCTATTTTAGTTTCATTCACAGACTGTGACTGTTGTCGAAAAATATTCAGTTGTAGTCATCTGGACTCTGTTTTAGAAAACAGAGTCCAGATGACTACAACTGAATCTTTTTCAACAATGGAACACTCCTGGACGAATGAGGGATTACACCGACAGACTGTGACTGTCTTTCTTTTCTTTGTGCATTAAGCTATGAAGAAATGGCACAACACAGCGCCTCACTGCTCTGAGTGCTCTCCTGTCCCTCTGTCTCCCTCCTGCGCAGACAGGGCAGTCACCTTTCTACAGTGGAACAGCACAGAATTGGTGCTTCATTGTGGCAAATGAGGCGTTCATGGAGAGGACGTGTTGATGTTACTTCTCGGTCACTGTAGATCACTTTTTCCAGCGCGGGTCCACAACTGCCATGCACGGCTGACGGTCTGCTTTCTGTGCGGTGCGTTTATGTTTCACATTTAACACGAACAGCGCCAGGAATCAACACGGAAAGTAAACAAATGCACACATATTCTTCAGATATACTTTATATCGGCAAATAAGCAGTCAGAAGCCGAGCAAGTTTTATTTTTTATATTTTTTTGTTAAAGTAATTTTATAAAAAAAAATTATTGAAATGTTTTTATTTCTCAAAATTGTAAAAAAACAAAACACAGAAGAACAGACCAGAGAGAGGAGACATAATCCAAAACAAGCAGACATCCAACAGCCATAAACGAGAAAAAAAGAAGACAAAAATCATACACACACAACCCAGAGCAAACGTCCCATCTAGTCCACAGTCTGTCAAATATGTCCATTTTCCAAATAAATCCAAATGTAATTTTTCAATTGTATGAATGTCCATTACAATGTGAGTCCAGTCCTTGATTGTCGCTGCATTTTATGACATCCATTTTTTTTGTAAGCACCTTTTTTGCTGCAGCCAGAAGGATGCGCCAGAGATGTCTGTGTCCATGGCAGGAGTCCTGATGCCCAAATACATAGTTCTGAAATGACATAAACAAAACAGTAACAATAGTGAGGACATCAAGAACAAAACAGCAAAAGACAAACAACAATAGACAACAATAGGGTTGAGAGAGCGGAGACAAAAAGAGATGGGCCTGTATAAATAGTAGGGCTTCTGAGTAATTAGAGGTGTGGTTAAAGAGTGGAGGCGTGGTTGCTGGAGGAGTAGGAGTTTGAGGCGTGGTCCCGCTCCCGAACCTCAGTCAATGATTAACATCATCAACTACATTTCACCAGCAAGGACCACGCCATAACAAATGGAATATGAGAGAATGTTTATTTATAATAGTGATAATGGATCAATGATGGATCGATGACTGATCGATTAGAGTTGGCTGGGTATAGAGAGACTCTGGATGGGGGCTCAGTCTCGGGTAATCAGCCCAGCCGATTCAGAACCCCCAAAGAGGATTTAAAATTAGCAAAGATAGTCTGGATCTCAAGGTAAAGCCTGGCTGAAAATGAAGATGTCAACTGAGTGGCACAAGAATAGAAGAGCTGGATAGTCGAGGACTCTCTGAAGTGTAGCTGGATGGAATCTAAAAGCAGTCTGTCCATTACTGGAGAAGAGGACATATATATGTATATACATATACACACACACACACACACACACACACACACATACATAGGTGTAATCCCTCTTTTGTCCAGGAGCTTTCGATTTGTAGAAAAAGAGTCAGTTGTAGTCATCTGGACTGTTTTTAGAAAAACAAAACATTTGGACTCTCATCCAAGAGAGTCATT
The DNA here is from genome assembly GCA_015082035.1 of Chaenogobius annularis. NCBI lineage: Eukaryota > Metazoa > Chordata > Actinopteri > Gobiiformes > Gobiidae > Chaenogobius > Chaenogobius annularis. The sequence goes on from BJKM01000532.1 coordinate 109,687, forward strand.
CTCAATCTGAGAAACAAGTATGAGAAGGTCTTTAGAATCATAATCAGATCATAATCAGAAAAAGTTTATTGCCATTGTCAATGAACAGAATTCACAAACATAGGAACTTGTTTTGGCATTAAGGTGCAACATAAAACACTGATCCATAATAAAAACAGCATATATGAAATCAAAAGGACATAAAATTAAGAAACAGTTTAAGATTACTATAGTATAAAATAAAAATAGGCTTACTACGTACACAAGAATTTACAGTTAAATTTACAATTGTAGTGCAGAAAATGATTTATTAAATTGTAGTTAAAGTGACAGGTGTTTAGAAGTGTTCATGAGTCCAACGGCAGAGGGAAAGAAACTATTCTTGTGGCTGGAGGTTCTGGTCCGGATGGACCGTAGCCTCCTGCCTGAGGGGAGTGGTTAAAATAGACCATGTCCAGGGTGAGAAGGGTCAGCTGTGATCCGACCTGCTTGTCCCAGAGCACAGGAGATGTACAGGTCCTGCAGAGATGGAAGTCTGCAGCCAATCACCTTCTCAGCAGAAAGTACAATGCGCTGAAGTCTGTTTGTCCCTGGCTGTGGCTCCAGCGTACCACACGGTGATGGAGGAGGTGAGGATGGACTCAATTTTGGCCGAGTAAAACTGCACCATCATCTGCACTGGCAGCTTGGCTTTTCTCAGCTGCCGCAGGAAATACATCCTCTGCTGGGCCTTCTTGATGAGGGAGCTGATGGTGGGCTCCCACTTGAGGTCCTGGGGATGGTGGTGCCGAGCAAGCGGAAGGAGTCCACGGTGGTGATGGGGGAGTCCATGATCATCTCCACTGTCATCTGGGCATTGAACTCCAGGTTGTTACCGCTGCACCAGGACACCAGCCGGTCCACCTCCCTCCTGTAGACAGACTCATCCCTGTCCGAGATAAGCCCGAGGAGGGCGGTGTCGTCCGCAAACTTGATCAGTTTCTGATCTCACCTCCGATCCGTCAGGAAGTCAGTGATGCAGGTGGCGTCAGGCACGTTGAGCTGGGAGAGCTTGTCCTGGAGAAGAGCAGGGAGGATGGTGTTGAATGCAGAGCTGAAGTCCACAAACAGGATCCTGGCATAGGTTACCGGGGGATTCCAGATGCTGCAGGATGAAGTGGAGTGCCAGGTTTCTTTTTAACAAAGATTGCCTCCTTAACGCCTCTTTCAAACCATCTTTTCTCCCTGCTCAGAATCTCCACCTCACTGTCTTCAATAGAGTGGTTAGTGGCTTTAAGATGAAGATGCACAGCGATCTGGGGTCCTGAATTTGCGTGTCTTCTGTGCTGTGTCTAAAGCCTCTTGTGCAGTGTCTGTTTAGTCTCACCTATGTCTCACCTCTTTACAACTTTCTTCACTGCATTGGATAGAATACACTACCTTGCTCTGTTTTTGTGTAGGCATCTTGTCCTTAGGGTGAACCAGTTTGTGTCTTAAAGTGTTGCCTGGTTTGAAATAAACAGGGACATTGTGTTGTCTAAAAATACTTTGCAGTTTTTCCGACAGTCCTGAGACATACGGGATAGAGAGACCCTTTTTTCTTGGTTCTGTTTCCCTTTTGTCCCTTTTGTCCTGCTTTTTGGTTCTCTTCACCGGGTATCCACAGGTTGAGAGAGCATTCCGGATGTGTTTTTCCGCTTTCCTCTTGCTCACTGAGCTGGTGGGCACCTCTGGTGCTCTGTGTTGTAGTGTTCTGATCACTCCCAAAGAGCAGGTACTAATCCGTGTGAGTAGGTTTCCTATATACTTCTATTTAGAGCACTCTGTCTTCTCCTCTGATAGTGGAACAATCAAGAAATGCCAAGCGATTCTCCTTTGCATCTTCTCTTGTAAACCTGATATGTGGGTCCACTGCATTGATGTGCTCTGAGAAGGCTTCCAGCTCTTGTTTCTTAATTGTCACAAAAGTGTCATCCATGTAAAAGTACCAAAGATTTGGGGCAATGCCTGAAAAAGAGGTCAGTGCCTTCTTCTCAAAATGCTCCATGTACAATTTGACCACTATGGGATTCATTCTCAGATTGAGAAGGACTCTTGAATGAGTCGAAACGTTTTGTTTTTCTAAAAACAGAGTCCAGATGACTACAACTGTATCTTTTTCTACAATGGAACACTCCTGGACGAATAAGGGATTACACCGACATGATCAGAACACTACAACACAGAGCACAAGGTGCCCAAACCTGACTCGATTAGTGCAAATCAGACCTGGGATAAGAGAAGGTTTAAACCAAGACTAAACCAACCATATCTATTAGAAAAACATGGATAAACTATAAAACAGGTCTAAAGATGGACTAAAGCAGGTCAAAAACAGGACTAAAGCAGGACTAAAGCAGGACTAAAGCAGGACGAAAGGAAGACGAAAGCAGGACGAAAGCAGGACTAAAACAGGACTATTTTGTAGTATATGTCATTAGAACATTTGGTTCAAATGATATTAAAAACATAGTACAGTACAGTAGCTGCCAAAAAAATCTCACTTTGCATTTAGTTCATAAGAACAAACGTAACTGTCACTAGGCAACATGCACAGTATCATGCATGTTTTTGGAGTTCTCTGACCTGCAGCAGTCTATTCAAAATACCCCAGACTGAGCAATGAACTATGTGCAAGGTAATGAAATGAACAACTTGGAAAAGTTCCTGAAAGCACTAAACTGGTGACAACGGATCTGCACCTGAGAAATCATGTATTTATATCTTCCCTAAGCCTCCATAGTCATGTTAAACTGTAAAATGATGTGTGTTTTATTACAATCTGACACACATTCACGGAGAAATTAGCTTTTGAATTTAGACGCGCCTAAAGCAAAAGTGCACATGTCCGGGATGAGACCACCTTTCATAACCCAACCTATGAAACATCACGCTCAGTGGTATGACGTACCATGCACTCACGCAGACCTTTCAATCCAACGACGAAGCCCGGAAAACCCGCTGTCCTCCGGCGCCACGGCGCGTAATGTTCCTTGTTAACAAGCAGACTTCCAAACACGCGGAGCACACGGTCCTTACACATGTTACATTTACACCAAATCATCAGTTCGGCTGTTATTTACTGTGTCTGCAGCATCACATGTTTGTGCTTTGACAGAGCATTGTTTCAGAGGAACTGGGGCTCTCTGACTCGCCAAGACCAGCAGTATTTTCAATTATGGGGAACTGGGCCATGGGCCGGACCAAATTGCTCCGGATCCGGCCCGCGGTCGCCTTTTGGAGATCCTTGGTATAGCGTTAAACACATACTTTGAAGACGTACAACTACAATAGGTGGCGGTAAATTCACCGTTTCAGTTGGCTGAAACTGTAAGTGACTGAAGAAGAAGAAGAAGGACTTCAATCTGGAACATTCTCAGCGGCCTTGAAAACTGCGGTCATTAAGCCACGACTAAAGAAGAGCAGCCTTGATGCCACAATATTAAAAAATGTTTGGCCTATTTCAAACTTGTCTTTCTTGGAAAAAGTCCTTGAAAAAGTCGTTTATAAACAGATAATTCAATTCCTCCTGAATTGACTCCTTTGATGTTTTCCAGTCAGGTTTTAGATCACACCACAGTACTGAGAAGGCTTTCATTAAGGGGACAAATGACATCTGTCTGAGCACTGATGCTGGCAATGCCTCTGTTTTATTCCTGCTGGATCTCAGTGCTGCTTCCGACTTTGTCGATCATAGGATCCTTCTACAGAGACTAAATGACTGGGTAGGCATCACTGGCACGGCCTTAAATTGGTTGAAGTCCTATCTTGAAAACAGACCACAAGATGGGTAACCCAAGGGTAACTCCTGGGACTCCTTTTGTTCAACCTTTACCTGCTACCAGTTAATACAAAACAGTAGTGTGTCACACACACAACTCTGCAGACAGCACTCAAATCTAGGTTTCACTGACAACAGGTGAATATGGACCAGTGGATTCATGTCACTACATTGAACCGATCAGTGAGTGGATGCAGAATAACTTTCTCCAGCTAAACTTAGACAGACTTAGACTAAGACTCAAATCATCATCTTTGGCCTGTGGACACCTCAAGTCTCTCACTCTAAAATCTGTAAATCAAGTAATTGGTAGTGGTAGTTGGAGAGACTTATTCATGCATTTGTCTCTGCTCACCAGCCTGCTCACTGGCACCAAAACAGCTCCAGTACATCCAGAACGATGCGGTTGGGGTCCTGACTAGAACCAGGAAGTACGATTAGTCCTGTGCTCAGGTCTCTGCTCTGGCTCCCTGTGGCTCACAGAATAGACTTTAAAGTTGCTCTGCTTGTGTACAAGTCTCTCCATGACATAGCACCAAGTAAATCTCGGATATGTTCATGCCATAAGAACCATCTCTGGCTCTGAAGATCTCAGGGAGCAGCCTTCTGCTGGTGCCCAAGGTCAGGACCAGACAATCTAGAATTTGCATTCTAGTTCTATGGGATGACGGTCTGGAATAGTGTTCCTGAGGTTATAAAACAGGCCCCCACCCTGGGGGTGTATAAATCCAAGCTCAAGACTGTTTTGTTTAGCTGTGCCTATGACTGAGGAAATTGTATCTGCTTTTTACTATTTTAAATACATTTTCATGTGTTATGCTTTTATTTATGTTTTGATATCCATATTGTGTTTTGGGTTTAATTGTTTTTATTGTTGTAAATCACTTTGAATTGCCTTCTGCTCTACAAATAAAATGTGATTGCTTGATTATGCTGATAATGACTTCACTTGAACTTGATGCAAACCTTTAATTAAGGCTTGAGAGCAGACTTGGACACTCAACCTGAGAACTCAGACTGAACAAGCTCAGGACTCTGCTCAGACATAAATACTACTTTAGTCATGGATGACTTTACTCTGTCCTCTCATATTTGACACTTACTTTGGTGAGCAGCTGAATAGACATGTCCCATAGTACAACTGCAGTGAGGACATTATAGATGTTGTGTGAGTTTTGTCCTAGATGGAGAGCTATACACTGGGACTGTGGCAGACTACAGAGGGAACCGGCCTGTCATCTCCAGACACCTGAGCGAGGCCGGTCGAGGGGACCTGAAATTAGACGACACTCTGGGCTGGCTCGAGGGTGAGTCTGGGGGAACTTTGAAAAACTGCTGTAAAGTCATGGGGGTGTCAAGGAAAGGCAGGGGGTATAACGTGTGCGAAGTGTATGAGGTTTACGATGTGTGCCTGAGGTACGACTTGTACTAGGGTGTACTACATGTGCCTTAGGTACTACATGTATCTGGGGTACTTTGTGTACCAGGAGGTACTACGTGTACCAGGGGGTAAAACATGTACCCCCAGTTTTTTTTTACTTCTGCTGCAGAATTAGCCCTTCTTTTGGCTAAAAGAGTGAGAAGCCGCTGACGAGGGAAACGTGCGAGGGTCCTCGTGCGTCTCCGCAGGCGCGGAGCACAGACGCAATCTTTTGTGCTTCACGGATACGTGGCTCAGCGAGCTGGTCCCGAACTGCGCCCTACGGTTGGAGGGCTTCGAGCTTCTTCGTGCGGACAGACAAAAGGATCTCTCTGGGTGAAAAACGGAGGCGGAGGAGTCTGCTTTTACATCAACAACGCCTGGTCATTGGATGTGATTGTGATCTCCAAGCACTGCTACCCTGATCTGGAATATCTTTTCGTTAACTGCAAACCATTCTACTCTTCACATGAGTTCGCTTCATTGATTCTGGCTGTTGTTTACATCCCACCGAGCACAAACGTGCACGTTTCAGAGCTGCCACAGATAGTTTGGATGAGTACACGGACACGTGACGTCATACATTCGATTCTGTGAGGACAGCATCATACCGACACACACCAAAGTCACTTTCAACAATGACAAACCCTGGTTCACTCCAAAACTGAGGCATTTAAGGCAGCAGAAGGAGGCAGCGCACAGGGCTGGTGACAGAGAGCGCTACAAAGATGCGAAGTGTGGATTTAGCAAAGAGGTGTTGAGAGCTAGATCACAGTACAATACACGTCTGAAGCAGCAGTTCTCTGACGACAAATCGCCTACGTGTGGCGTGGGCTCCGGCTTCTCACCAATCATTATCCCTGAGCCCCCCCTGCTGCAGACAATCGAAAACTGGCTGAGAAACTTAACACCTTCTACTCCAGGTTTGATGTGACCACCCTCTCCCCCAAGGTGGCCACCTCTGTCAACCCAACCCCAACAGGCCTGTGGCACTGACGTCTGTAGTCATGAAGTCATTTGAATGCCTGGTCTTGCCCCACCTCAAGTCCTGCAGGTGGATCACTGACTTCCTGGCGGATCGGCAGTGCATGCGGCTGGGGAAGAATGTGTCAGACACTATCAGCTATCAGACTATCAGCACAGGGGCTCCACAGGGCTGTGTACTTTCTCCTCTGCTCTTCTCCCTTTACACAAAATGCTGCACCTCCAGCCACAACTCACTAAAATGTATCAAGTTTGCGGACGACACCACCCTCATCGGGCTCATCTTGGACGAGGATGAGTTCGTCTACAGGAGGGAGGTGGACCGGCTGGTGTCCTGGTGCAGCGGTAACAACCTGGAGATCAATGCCCAGAAGACAGTGGACATGATCATGGATTTCAGGAAAGTCACAACCCCTCATCATGACAGACTCCCCCATCACCACTGTGGACTCCTTCCGCTTCCTCTGCACCACCATCACCCAGGACCTCAAGTGGGAGCCCACCATCAGCTCCCTCAATTAGAAGGCCCAGCAGAGGATGTACTTCCTGCAGCAGCTGAGGAAAGCCAAGCTGCGGGTGCAGTTCTACCACTAGTATTCCACAACCCAACACAGCACTGGACTTTTTCATTAAAACATTCAATGATGTTACTGATAATCACGCCCCTCTAAAAAGTCAGGGTCAAAAATAAGAATAATCCCTGGTTCTGTCCAGACTTCGCTGCATTATTGCGAGAGCGTGACAAAGCCTGGGCAGAAGCCATGGCAACCAAATCAGCTGCAGTTTTGTCATAAGCGCAATAAATATGTCTCCTGTTCGTAAAGCCAAAACATTTTACGACGTAAACACTTTTCATGGATTCTCAGGGCAATTCTGCAAAATTTTGGAAAACTATTAAATCCTTATCGCAAAATTCTACTCCCTCTTTACCAAATGAAATAATTAAAGATTCAATGAGCTTGACAACAAAAAAAGATATTTGTGATGCATTTAATCAGCACTTTACCGACTCTGGAAATATCTTTGATGCTGCCCCATCTGTTGCTGTTGCCCTGATACATGAGAATAGAGCTGATGATCAAGTATTTTCGCTTATGCCCTTTACACAATATGAAGTATTAAATATGTTGCTCTTTATAGATCCAAAAAAGTCCACTGGAGCTGACACCCTCGAACCCAGCTTACTTTTGTTATCAGCCCCACTAACAGTAAATTGTTTAACTCATGTTTTTAATCTCACAATTCAAACTGAAAGTATCCCATTTCTGTGGAAAACTGCTTTTGTTCTCCTTTGCAAAAAGGATGACAGAAAAATTATTTGAATAATGACCGTCCAATCTCAAAACTATCCTGCCTAGCAAAACTCTTAGAGAAGCTAATAAGTAACCAGGTGCGTGCGTTCTTAACCAAATGTTCAATTTTTTACAGCTGCCAGTCTGGATTTAGACCAGGGCATAGCATTATCACAGCTGCTACCATACTTATAAATGATATTGCTATTGCATTGGACAGCCATGAAGAATGTGCTGCTGTTTTTGTTGATTTGTCAAAGGCCTTTGATTCAGTAGATCATTGTATTCTTTTGGAGCGTCTGGATGCTATTGGGTACCAATTCTTAAAAAACTGTTTGCTGATTACCTCACAAATAGAGCTCAAGTTTCTGCTGACGGCTTTCAATCTGAATGTTCTTATCTTAACAAAGGTGTTCCTCAAGGCTTTGTCCTTTGACCACTATTATTTACAATTTATATAAACTTCAATTGGGCATAATCTAAAACACAGTAGCATCCATTTATATGCAGATGATTCAATTCTGTATGCTAAGGCACCTTCTTGTGGACAAGTGATTCAAAATATTCAAGAGGATTTTCACTCCATCCAAACATCCAAAACTGTGTTCATTTAAAATTATTAATGAATTCAAATAAAACAAAATATATGCTGTTCTCCAAAAGACACTCTATTCTCACGCTTGATGGTAATATGATTGAACAAATACACCAATACAAATACTTGGGCATCTGGTTTGATGATAAACTCTCATTCAACAAACACATAAAAAAGATGACAAATAATCTTAAAGCCAGATTGTCATTCTTCTCACAAATAAAGAATGTTTTCCTCGTAATTGTAGAAAACAGTTAATCCAGGCTACATTTCTTTCAGTTCTAGATTATGGTGACATTATATATATGCATTCTACAGCAACAGTGTTAAAACCTCTGAACTCAGTTTATCATTCAGCTCTAAGGTTTATTACAGGAGAAGGAGACAGAACTCACCACTGTGAATTATATTCTAAAGTAGAATGTGATCATTGGATGCACAAAGAGAACAGCACTGCCTTTTGTTTGTGTATAAAGCTCTCGTTGGTACTTTGCCTGATTATTTATTGAGTTTATTGCACATCAGATCAGGTATTCACAGTTTGAGGTCTCAGGAAATTTTTATTTTACAATCCCATCATTTTTACACAGAGACAGGAAAAAAAGCTTTAATCAACTTTGCTCCCTCCTGTGGAACAAAACCCAGAGTATTTTAAATAAAATCATTTTATGCCTTTTAATGATTTTAAAGCACTGGTCAAGGACTACCCGCAGTGCCAGTGCACTTGTTTTATACCATTTGATCTCATATTGTATGTATACATGTGTTTTTATGTATTGGTTAATTTTATTGAATATTTTATTTATTTTAGTGTTCTGTGTTTGTTCGTTGTTTATTTTGTGTTGTGTTTTAACAGGGTACTCATGAAAAAGAGAACTTTTCTTATTTGGTTTTCCCTGTATAAATAAAATAAAATGAAAAAGCTTTTGGATAACATAGCAAATTTCTCTCATTGCTACGGCTATGCCGTAAGAAAAATGACATGGGTCTGATTTTAATTTTTTTATCTACATACCAAAATAGAATTTTGTGCCAAATTTGATACATTTTGGATGAATAAAATGTTGTAGTCCCCATTCAAAAAGCAATGTTTTTTAAATTGGGGCAAAATGCACACACAGACCATAGCACTTAGAATCAAATGCTCATAACTTTTTATGGTCCACTCATGAATTCATTCATTTTCTACCGCTTGTTACCGTTAGGGGTCGCAGGTGACTGGAGCCTATCCCAGTGCCTTTGGGCCTTAAGCGGGGTACACCCTGGACAGTGGCCAACTCGTCGCAGGGCTAACACAGAGACATAGACACACATTCACTCTCACACTCATTCACTAGGGCCAATTTACAGTTGCCAATTTACCTAACACATGCATGTCTTTGGACGGTGGGAGGAAGCCGGAGAACCCGGAGAGAACCCACGGTAACACGGGGAGGACATGCAGACTCCACCCAGAGAAATCATGTGATGTAATATTCACCCAGGGAGGCATGAGCTCTAACTGCTCTGCCACCGTGCACTCATGAATGGCGCAATTGATAACAGCGCAGGGAGTAGAATTCTAAACAAGAGGTGTGAAGATGCCAAAATATGGGGTGGAATAAAGTAACTTGAGGACGTGGTCTGGTGAATTCTGTGAATGGCCTGAATCGTAACTAAAACTAAACTAACCCACTGGAATCGTGCTGCTATCACCCCATGGACAAGATAATCATAATAAAACAACCTTCATAGTTATAGAATAATGAATACAGTAATATTGTATGTGGTTATTTTGTTTTCTCCCACTCATGTAAACAGCGCAGTGCCATAACGCGCTCGGCTCTTAAAGCCAATTCATACTTCAGAAGAAGCAAGAAGTTTGTTCGGCAGGGCTCTGATTGGCTAAACCAATGGTTGTCAAACTTGCATATAAAACCTTCTTATTCCCCAAACTGTTAATGCTGAAAGTCTTTAGTGATGAGATGTGCCACAACTCCATGCAGGCACGCTCGCTCTTTTCCCCCCCTCCCTCTCTCACTCGCATTTCGGCGCGAGGTTGATGTGAGGTTTTTGCATTAGCGTTAATTAAAGATTGGGGATGGTTATGAGTTTTAGATATTTTCCTCAAGCCTAAATTACCAATATTAACCTGTGTGGGTTTTATATTTGCGGAGGGAGCGGTGCAGATGAGGGGAATCCTCTCTCTATCTGGCCTGATAAAGGACATGCACACGGCGCAGCTATGTGGACACTAGTGATTGGACGGTTGTTTTTAGACTCACAGGTCGGGCTGGGCCAGAAAATAATTTTTTATTTAATTGCGGGGCAGGTTTGGACAGGTTACAAAATGCTGCGTCTCGTACATCCGCACTGTGTAATTGCGTTTTGCCTGTGTAATTGCGTTTTGCTGCGTCTAAATTCACTTCCTTGTTTGGTTTGTTTCTCTTTGAATATGTGACTGATTGTAATACAGTGCAGTGCTTATCAATTAATTTCTGTTAAGTCCCCCCAAGGACGAAGAAAGCACTTCGCGCACCCCTACTCTCCGCCGCAACTATAAATACGGTGGGCGTATGAACCCTAAACCATAATACTCAGTCTGACGACGAGGGATGTCACGATATTAATTTTAGTCATGATTATCATGAGGAGAAACATCATGATTTTACAATTATTCACGATCATCAGCAAAAAGAAAGGAAACATATATATTGTATTTTTTTATGTTTAAACTTGAAAATTTGGTTTTATAACAATGAACTTCCCTACCCTTTAATACAGCAAGTTCCTTGAAAAATAAATTACAATGGCCACAAATGGATTACATAATATAAATGTATGCTTATTGGCCCCTCATTGTAGCTCTTTTAAGCATTATATAATTTATTAGTGAGATGAGCTCCATGGTAACGCTCAGGGGGGAGGGGCTTGAAACTTTGAGAAAGTCCTTTGACTCACGCCAACAACAAACAGATTTGTGAAGAATAAAATATCATTTTTGTTGTCCTGAAATACATTTCTTGTGTTTTTAATGCACCACAGTGTAGTTAGGGAAACGTACGTACACCTAAACGCACTCAGGCAGGACTGACAAGAGGTGGTGTCCTTAGGACAGCGTCTTAGGACACTCGTAAAATATCCTCTGTCTTTTAATGCACCTTAGACACTATACATGTCTATATCTATATATCTATATATCTATATATATATATATATTTATTTTTTTAAATGGAAGGGGAAGAAATGATGCGGGGAGAGATTGTGTATGTGTGTATATGTGTATATAAGAAGGCTTTTGATTCTGTTAGCTGGCCTTATTTATTTAAAATGTTAAACAAATTTCAAATAGATGATTCCAAAATCCAATATTGGGGCTCTTTATAATGGTCCAATATAAAGAATTAAAATCAATGGCCACCTGACATCCGCTGACTCTGGAGAGAGGTGTGAGACAGGGCTGTGCCTGGTCTCCCCTCTTGTTTGCTTTGTATTTGGAACCACTGGCCCAATATATTAGACAATCAAAAACAATTCATGGTGTTACTATCAACGGGATGGAACATAGCCCAAACTAGACATTTTTATCCCCAAAGTGATGCAATTTCTTCCAAAAATGGGTCCAATGTCCGGATACAAACTAAATATACAAAAAACTAAAATTGTATCTTTTTGGGGACCCCCTTTGTCTTTTAGAAAGACCAACCCATTTAAGTGGCAAACCAATATTTGGGTGTGGTTCTCCATAAAGCTTTATCAACAATTATGGAGAAAAATTATACTCCTCTTTTTACTAATATAAAAAAATACCTCGAAAATTTGACTCTTTTCCCATACTTGAGTCGAATGAAACCATAAAAATGAATCTACCTGTTCAAGACTCTTCCGATTTCCATCCCCAACTTGCTGTTTGAGTGGAATAAAACAATCTCATGATTTGTATGACAAGTCAAGAAACCCCGTATTCGATTAAAAACTTTACAATTATCAAAGGAAAAAGGAGGTTGGGGTTTACCTTGTCTTAAAAATAAACTTTATTTCAGCTCAGATCAGAGCATTGCTGTACTGTTGTGACCCAGAATATGAAGCTCAATGGAAAAATATTACATTAATGTTGTACCGGGGGTTCCTGTACAGGCCTTACAGGCAGATGACCAGTGACGGTTGAGACATTTGGAGGGGGTGGAGAACCCTTGAATTCTGTCCTTACAACATGGGAAAAAAAACGAATCAAAACATACAACCTAAACAAATATGTTACATTCTTAAACTGGATGGTTTATGGCCATGGTTTTGCACCTAATAGTACAGATTTGAGATTTAAAATTGGAATGGATTACAAAAGGTATAAAGGTTTTTCACCAGATTGTAAATGATAATCACATGCAAAGTTTTGACATTTTGAAAGAATACTGTATATACTTGGAGAAACAGAACGTTTATAAATATTTACAAATAAGGAATTATTATAACCAAGAAATTAAAGTAATGACCATCATAGCCCTTTGACTGAAATATTTATTAAATCTTATAAATCAGAACTTTCAAGGGGAATAATATCTAAATTCCACAAATGTATTAACAACCAGGGTAGCCACTCTACTGATTACATTAAAGACAGATGAGAAAGAGAGGGTCACTTTGTTCTGGCTGAGGAAGAATGGGAAAGTATATGTACATCTCAATGGAGAACGACAAAATCATATTTCACATTTCTTTATAACACCATCACAAAGTGCTCATTATTCACAAGGAAATGCAGTCAGTTGGAGAAACTGTGGCAGCCAGGAGGCAAACTCAATATCACGTGTTCTGGGACTGTCCTGTTCTTCAGATGTTTTGGACAGAGATCAATAAATCTTTACAGACAATTTATGACATCACCTTCCCACTGGATTTCAGGACAAAGTATTTGGGCCACAGAACTCTAGCCATGGTGGTAGCAAAAAAGGCCCTCACAAGAAAAAAAGGATGACAAAATGCACCGACCATCAATGACTGGACCGACATTATAATGGACATTTGTAAAATGGAAAGGATTAATTTCGGCTTAATTTGAAAATAGACAAATTCAACAGACTGTTAACTAAATAGGACATTTTCTTTGGGTTCTATGTGTCATGATTTCTCTTTTTTTTTTTCTGTTTATGTTAGATGTCTACGTATTTTGGTTTATGTCTTTTCTCTCTGATCTTGTTCTCATTCTTTGTTTGTATATTTTTATAAATTTGAAAAAATGAAAAAAAAAGAAACCACCTCAAAACAGGCATTTTGACCGCATACTTCTTATCACGGTGTTTGTGCAGACCCCACCTTCATCCGCTCCATGTTTGTACCTGCGGAGGAGAAGATCTACTTTTTCTTCAGTGAAGTGGCGCGAGAGTATGACTTCATTGACAACCTCCTGGTCTCTCGTGTGGCTCAGATTTGCATTGTGAGTCCTCCTCCTCCAAACAAACCATTCTGTACTTTAAATTTGAATTGTGTTATGGTATTATTGGAGAAATGTGAGATGATGTGTGGTGATGAGGTGATGTGCAGTGATGTGTTGATGTGCTGCAATGTCTGGTGATGTGATGTGTGGTAATATGTGGTGATATGTGTTGACTTGCGATGATGTGGGGTGATCTGGTGTGATGCGTGGTGATGTGCAGTGATGTGAGATGGTGTTTAGGGATGTAGCAATATTGGCGATATCGTGGTAGCAAAATTGCCACAATATCGTTATCGTCTGCTCTTGGTATTAAACGGCATGACTTTGTATCAAAATAGTTCTAAGATGACTGCATATCCTATGATCCTTTGTGCCACGTCCCCACCCGAGGGCTGTTTGAGTCAATACGATCGCACTACATGCTTTCCACACTCACATTTAAGTTCAGTTTATGCTTAATGCGTCCACTAGGGTCTGTGCGGCAAAATATTTTTGTTTTTGCCAATACCCTGGAGCGGCGTCCACACGGACCAGATTTTCTCATGGATCTATTATAAGATCTGGATAAGACACTCCTTAACTGTCAGAGCATCAATTTGATTAATGGCTGCTACATTGGAACTGAATGTCCGGGCCAAAAAATGCTTTTTTTTGTGACATCAAACTGCCTGTGTTCGGCTGACAAAGACATACAGCTTTCACAAAGGTTGAAGGAATTTATCTCCATTTTCACAACATTTAAGACAGCTTTGATAACAACAACAGCAGCAGCTGCACATGTTCACACACGGATGGAACAGCGGCGTTTGCAAAAACAATGAATGGGGAGGAAAGCCAACCAGAGACTGGGCAAAACCCCCGCTACATGAAGTCCCAGATCTGGTTTGGTTTCGCTAAGACACTACAGCTCTACAAGTGCTACAGGAGAAAGGAGACGACAAACAGACAAACTCAGGAAGCACGGGCACCATGAGGAGTCGTTTGAAAAAAATGACACTCCAGGAACTTTAATCAGAAATAATGTCCTATCTGTACTAATAAAATCCAGAGCAACAGTGTGCCTCTGCCTCAAAACAGCACAAGGTACAGAGCTGCAGAATACATTGCCAGGGATTGACAAAAACCTTAGTATAAACTTTACTGCATAGTAAAGTCACATCATTTTTTTCATTAAATGTCTCTATAGAGCCCAAAATAAAGTAGGGCTTTAGTCAAAGTGCTTAAAACGAGAGTTACGTACATAACATATATGTAGTCTCTCTATACAAACAGGCTTGAATAGTGATGGACAAAAACCAGATTAGATACCACTATTGTACAATTATAGAAAATTACAGTTTATTAAGTCTTGACACATACTCAATTACATTTAAATGTGCAAATAATCTTGCTCCAGAAATTGTATGTGAACACTAAAGCTATTGTAAATTTGTCATTTTGTAAATATGTCCTACTGTGCTGCATGTTGTTGCATTTGTATGTTTTAATGTCAAAGACCAGGTTTGCAGACACATTTGCAATTATAAATTGCTTATTAAAATACTTTAAAGAAGCAATTGCTTTAAATAAGCGATTACTTTAAATAAGCAATTAACATGACATAAATTCATTAAAACTCACACAATCTAGTTTGAACCTCTTTTCTAAAAACCCTTGGGGACCCCCTGATTCAGGCATGTCAAACATACGGCCCGCGGGCCGGCCCCGGCCCGTGGATGATTTAATCCGGCCCGGCATACATGTATGAGTATGTCAAAAAAAGAAGCAAGACTCTAGCTCATTTCTATCAAAAGTTGTGATTTTTTAAAATAAATACAAACCAAATGCTCCCTCCGGCCTCTAGAGGGCAGTAAATGTGTAAATCTGGCCCCCAGACGTTTTAATCTGGCCAGCCAAACATTTCTAATTTATATTCAATCATTTCCGATAGAACCTATAGCATTTTTATCGCTGGAACTACACGTCCCACAATCCTTTGCAGCGGCCGCCCTCCCCCACGCTGCTGTGCGCTGCCGGTGCAAGTGTCAGGTCTTTTAGAAGTGCCAACGCGCGTCGCGCACTTTACAGATTTGAGCAGAGGTCCTAACCAGGAAAGAGACGTTTTTGGGAAACACGTGGAAGAAAGAAAGGAGACGGTTTTGTGGACATTAGAGCGGCAAACTTCTGTGATGACAGCTCTGTGAGGGAAACATTGCAAAACCTGGACAGATCATGAGCCACAGGTAAAAACACAGTTCAGAATGTAATAAAGTATGAACTGTGTCCACACTGATGGGACTGTGAATACAAACACAATGCACTCATTTGGTTCACCACATGAATAATCTGTCACTAAAATCATCTTAAACTATAAAAATAGTGAGATCATATTGAGTTTGTGCAGCAACAACCAACAGGTCTGTGATTTCAACATTTCATATCAGAAATCATATCACAAGTCCATGTTCTTGTTTCTGCTGCTGCAGCATGAATGTGTCATCACAAAGTAACTATTACTATAAAGCTATTTATTTCTTATATCTTTTATTGTTTTATATTTTACGTTATGTTCGGCCCGCGACCCAACCTGAGCGTCGAAATTCGGCCCGCGGCCCAAAATGAGTTTGACACCCCTGCCCTGATTCTTTTGCCCCAAGGTTGGGAATGACTGGCCTATGGACATGGTATTACTTTTTTTCAAATGTGACAATGCTCTCTGTTTATTTGAAAATAAACTACTAATAAATAAACTACGGTTCTTTGAAGAGGGAGCAACCAGCAGCGCCAGATGATCCTCTCAAACAATTCTCAGCTGCGGTAAGGCATATATGAAAGCCAGAGGACAAGGATGAGTTAACGTGTCTGGACCAAGGGTTAACGTGGCAATCATCCATAGATCTGATGCTTGAGCCCATCTTCATCTTCTAGTCCGACAGCCCCTGTGCTATGAAGAGGCCGAAAACCAGATTTAAATTGTTCTTTGAGACAGTTTGTAATGAGATAGGTGTGGAGTTCAGAGGCGACGGCTTTTAAAGAATTTTGGAGATGAAAGGTGGGCAAGAAATAGGGAGAAGGTTGATGAAATCGTTATGGTCTAATCCAAGTTTTTTTTTAATAGGAGTGACAGAGGCAGTTTTGAGCAATAATGGAACAGATATGGAGGCCAGGGAGGAGTGAATGTCATTTAAATGTGTAAATAATCTTGCTCCAGAAGTAACGGTGGTGGTGTCACCACAATGGGCGCTGTGGACTGGGATTGTAGACAGCTAAATGCAAGACCACTTTTGGTCAGAGCTATTAACGGCCCACAGATCTGTAACACTATACTTGCCCAACTGAAAACCCACAGAGATATGAACCAAGTGGCTGAAACGAAATCAAGCCTAGATGATCCCCTGCATCACTCCCTGAACTGACAAGAGAACTCCTGCTCACCATCATCCAAAAAATGAGACGCAGATGCAGCAAGTGAAAGGACATCATTCTCTGCAGGCTGGCATGGATGTAGTGGAAATCCCAGGCTCACAGTCTACTCATGGGTCCAGCAGAGTAGCTTGAATAACGGGGCTAATTTCTGCCAATTTGGCACTCAGGCTTTCCTCAGAGCAAAGATCGGCATCTGACAAGGTCTTCTTTTTAGGTGGAGCTGCGGCAGATGCAGATGCAACCGTGCTTTGAGCGAAACTGTAGTAGCAGTTAGAAATGCGGCTTAACACTGATGTATAATTACAGAAACCTCTCAAATGTTTGCATGTAGGGCTGACTCGCTACCAGAAAGCCACAGCTAAAGGTAGGCCAAGCTAAAGAAAGCCAAATTAGTAAAAGAGCTGTCGCAAAAACAACTGCGTTACTTGCAACTGTAACAGCAAAACAATTGGCCAAAACCAGGAGAGAAGGTTTTAGTGCAGTTGTTACTTGCAATGGTGGAACGCTAGCTCAAATAATTGTCACCAAATAGTATGCCAGCTGAACAGAACATTGGGAATATATCCAACAATGAGTTTCTGAGCTGGGGGTCGAGAGCGCACACTCCATCTACCCAGCAGAGAAAACATTCCTATGTTCATGCTCACCTGTAATTGTGTGGTGATGTGCAGTGATGTGTGGGGATCTCTTGTCGTGTGCAGAGTGACATTGGTGGGCAGCGGACCTTGCAGAAGCGTTGGACCACATTTGCAAAATCTCAGCTGCTCTGTCAGAACAATGGGGAATTGCCCTACAACCTGATCCAGGACGTGGACATGCTCCCACCAGAAGAGGGCAATCCCCCCGAGGACACGCTCTTCTACGGGATCTTCACTTCTCAGTGGTGAGTCAAAAACACAGGAATGCTCTACATCACTCTTTAATGAGAGCCTGTCCTGTCCTCTGATACGACTGTGTCTCTGTCAAGTTCAATATTACAGCATACAACTTTACAACATACATTCACTGTTGCATAGTTTCAATATTAATATATTTATTTCCATTCATTATTGAATTATTTTCAAACAATTGATCTTGTATTAATAATGGCAGAGTGTGACCACTGCACAAGGCCTTCTCCAGCACATCCCTTCTCCCGTCTGCTAGGTCCTTCGGAGCATGAGACCCGGAATTGAGACACAGCATATGTCATTCAATCCAAACTGTCAGAGCAGGTGGGTGCCCTTCGAGCACTTGACGGCGTGTTATGTGCGTAATGGGAGCGGTGGCACTGGTTCACATGGACATCCCACGGCAGGCTTGTGGACACCCAGGTACTTATAAGAATGTACCTGAGCGACCTCACTGCCGTGAATGAAAAGTAGGATGTGGTCTCTCAACCCATACCTAACAATTTCCTCTGTTTTTTCCCGTTAACAGTGAGATGATGATGATCATCACACCAGTGTATTAAGTGCTGTAACGACCATGTCGGTGTCCATGATTCCCAAAATGGTTGTGTCATCAAAAAACTTGATGATGAGCGTACTGGGGGGACTGCTAGTGCAGTCGTTAGTGTAAGAAGTGAACAGGATTGGGGAGCTGATGCTGACCCTAGGGCAGGGGTGGGCAAACTTTTTGATTCGTGGGCCACAATGGGTTCTAAATTTTGACAGAGGGGCCGAACCAGGAGCAGATGGATGGACTTGCTGTCTCCACCATACATTCTTTTAAAAACTCGCCTTCAGACACAGGCTTGCTGGCCTTTGCCAGTTTGAATGAAAGCATAAAACTGGCCTTGGTACTTGACTCCTGAATGGCAGTTTGGCGGTGAAAAAAGTTTTGTTGAGCCTGTAAATTAGCCGCCCAACTTCTGAGCAGTAGCTTCCCATTCTTTCGTTGATAGCTTGCTAGCATAGTTAGCATGCTTTGTAGTAAAGTGACGGCTAATATTATATTCTTTAAAAACCGCCACAGTTTCCTGACATATCAGGCATACAGCAGACAATCGGTGTTCAGTGAAAAAATATTTAGTTGTCCACTCCTTATTGAACACTCGACATTCTCTGTCCACTTTCCTTTTCTTAGGTCCGCTCATCTTTACAGAAGGACTGAGGGGTCAAAAAGCAAACGTGGAGTACCGTAATATGCGGAACCTCAACAAAGTCAATGTATCTAGAGTGCGCCATCTAGTGGGAAACACATTAGAATTGCAGGGAAAATAAAACATGAACAAAGTTTATTTATTTAATTTCTTCAAGTTCGGCGGGCCGGATTAAAAAGTTTAACGGGCCGCATGTGGCCCCCGGGCCGTAGTTTGCCCATGCCTGCCCTAGGGTGCTGTGTCAGGAATCAGGAATCAGGATATATTTATTGCCATTGTCAATGAACAAATTCACAACATAGGAACGTGACTTGATGACAGATGCGACATGAGAGACATGCATAAAGAGCACTGGCCACCGGGCACCTGGTGCCCGGTCGCTTCCGCATAGCGCCTACCGGGGTACTTGAAATCTTAGAAAATGAAAAAGCAGTTCAGCAATAAGCATACAATGATAAACAACACATATTGAGTACATTACACGAGGTTAAACGTGATGGATATTTTCAGTGGATATTGGGGCAGGGACACAAACAAGATAACACAAAGATTAGATGTGGGATGTGCAGACGGTGAGTGTCTTCAGTACGGCCTTGAACGCCTGTAGCTCTCCAGCCCGGGGCCAGATAACAAAAGGGGGGGGAGGATGTGGATCCTCCACTTAGCTGACTGCAGCTCCCTCATCATTGTTAAGTACCCATTTAACATAAGACTTGTTTATTTCCTCACATAGGGAGAGGACATTTGGTTTGAAAGACTAGGCCATTCTTGTGAAAAGAGAGAACCCCCTGTTCAAACAGAAATGGTTTATTTTTATGTATGTATTTATTTATTAATGAACACATGTAAATATGCCAGATTATAGCTAAATGCTAATTTCCATCTGCCGTACCTAGGCAGGTTACACAGAAGATAAATACAAAACATTACAAAATTAAAACGACACAGGACAATAAAAGGCTAGTTGACTTCCTCCATCCACAGTTTAAGGTGCAGTTTGAAAATTGACTACGATGGACATTCTTTTATTCTCCGAAGGTTATTCCAATAATGAGGCCCTTTGACAGAGAGCACAGTTTGTCCGAATGTGGTGCATCGGTGTGGAACCTCACAGTCCCCCTGAGCCGTGGCCCTGGTGCCCATCCCGCACAGTCTTTGGGTTGATAGAGGGGTGGAGCCAGTCCGTGAAGAATTTTGACTATAAAACATATATTTTTAAAATAAACAAAGTTGTCAAAACTGAGTAAACTATATTTATCTAAAACAATGCAGTGGTGAAATTAGTTATGTGTTTTTTTTTTTTTTATCCAAAACGTTTATGCCCTTATTAAAAGAGATTCTATGGGTTTAAGTGTTCTACAACAGTGCTCTATACGACAAAAAATCAATGTTGTGTAAAAACACATCAATATCATCAATATCATCAAGGATCTTGTTCGTCTAAAGTTCTGTACATCAAAATTTACTGTATATGTGATCCTTCTGAAGTGCTTTTTTAAAAGTTAAATTTGGATCAAAGCCAGGCCTAAATATTTAAATTTCTTCACCAAGCTGCGCTTCACTCCCAAAAAAACGTTGGACTACTGAATTCATATGGACACTTACTGAACATCATGCAGACCATTTGTGTGCGGTGTGCGGTTTAATTGACCCTATTTTGAATATAGGTCATTGCAGATGTACGCATTGTCAGCATACATGAATATTAATATTAGGACACACATCAGGTAAGTCATTTATATAAATTGAAAATAATAATATAGGCCCCAGGATGCTGCATTGCCTTCCTGAAATAGACACGCACTGCTCATTAGATAAATATGACTTGAACCTGTGCAATGTTTCATTAGAGAAAATAAAGCGGGTCAATTTAGATTCAATAGTGGTTAAGAAAACCAAATTGCATTGGGTGTTAGGATGTGCAACCATTGTTCAAGTGTTTGTTTAATTGTTTTGCCACCCATTTTTCTGCAAGTTTGGAAATTAAAGGAAGAATACTAATTGGTCTATAATATTTCTGTTTCGAAGCCTAAAAACTTGCAAATATTAAAATATTTTCTGTGCTGTTTTTGCATTGTGGCAATTAATTTTATTGATGCATGGACTAGCAATTACATTGTCAGTATTTGCAATTTATTGTGTCAGCAATTGCAGACACAGTAAATAACAGTTTCATTGATGGTTTGGTGTAAATGTAACATCTGTAAGGACCGTGTGCTCCACGTGTTTGGAAGTCTGTTCGTTAACGAGGAACATTACGCGCCGTGGCACCGGAGGACAGCGGGTTTTCAGGGCTTCCTCGTTGTATTGATAGGTCTGCGTGAGTGCACGGTACGTCATACCACTGAGCGTGATTTGCGGATTGTTTCACAGGTCGGGTTATGAAAGTTGGACTGCGGTCTCGTCTTGTACACGTCCACTTTTGCTTTATGTGTCTAAATTCATTCAAGTAATGTCTATGGATATGGGTCGGATTGTAATAAAACACACATCATTTTACAGCTTAACTTGACTATGGAGGCGAAGGGAAGATATAAATACATGATTTCAGGAACATTTTCTCCAGTTGTCCATTTAAAGCTTTTTCCCACGTCCATTTCAATAGGCACATAGTTTCAATGCTCAGTCTGGGCTATTTTTAATCGACTGCTGCAGGTCAGAGAACTCCAAAACATGCATGATACTGTGGATGTTGCCTCGTGACAGCTGCGTTTGTTCTTATGAACTAAATGGCAAAGTGATTTTTTTTTGGCAGCTACTGTTTTTAATACCATTTGAACAGTTCTAGTCCCGTTTTTTACCCGCTTTAGTCTGGTTTTAGTCCTGCTTTAGACCTGCTTTAGACCTACTTTTAGACCTGCTGTAGACCTGTTTTAGACCTGCTTTACCTGTTTTAGTCCTGTTTTAATCCTGTTTTAGTCCTGTTTTAGGTCCTTTAGTTTGTTTTAGTCCGCTTTAGCCTTTTCGTCCTGCTTTAGTCCTGTTTTAGTCTTTAGTCCTGTTTTAGCTTTAGTCTTGCTTTGGCCCTGCTTTAGACCTGTTTTAGCCCTTTAGTCCCGCTTTAGTCTTGCTTTGGCCCTGCTTTGGACCTGTTTTAGCCCTGTTTTAGTCCTGCTTTAGACCTGCTTTAGACCTGTTTTAGCCTTTAGTTCTGTTTTAGTCTTGCTTTGGCTTTAGTCCTGCTTTGGACCTGTTTTCCTGCTTTAGCCCTGTTTTAGTCCTGCTTTAGACCTGCTTTAGACCTGTTTTAGTCCTACTTTATAGTTTATCCATGTTTTGCTGGTAGATATGGTTTGTTTAGTCTTGGTTTAAACCTGGTCTTGTTCCAGGTCTGCTTTGCACTAGTCGAGTCAGTTTTCTGGTAAACACTGGGTTTTAGTGCTTTTGTCCAGTTTTTAGTCATGTAATATTGTTATGTTTTTACTTCTCTTAAAGTAAAGTCCTGTGTTGATTTCTGTTATTGAATTGTGCCACTGTGAGTTGTTAGTGGATCTTATAGACATAAAACATAAAATTGTGGTGGGATTTTGTGGTCCGGCCCCCGGACCTGAGCCCTGGAAAATTTAAATGGAGACCCCTGACCCCTAGTGAAACACAGAGTCAGTTTAAATGTGAGTGTTCAATTTAAAAATGTTGTCTTCAAGAAACTTTCCATCCAGCTTGTCTCAAGGAAGGGGAACAAAGAGATTTTGACTGCAGTGGGACGATTCCACTTCGCCACAGGGGTAATTGTCATATACATATGTGTTTGAGGGTCGTAAAGGCAGTGTTGCTGGTTCACGTCACATTCCATTGTGACGTGACGTGAATATCACTGTTGTGTTGATATATGAAAACATAATGTCTTTTTAAAGATCTTTTGGAACGTCTTACATTGTTTTTTTCAGAATATTTTTTGCCTTTCGAACAATACTTGTTAAAAAAAAAAAGAAGTCAATTTTGATTAATTACAATTTCATGCCAATCACATGAAGGTTTCTTGGCAGTATCCTCCTTTTGCGTGGCTCAATAAATCTAGTGTACGAGATAAGAAGATATTATTATGATCAGACAACATGTTAGTAAATTGTAAACTTAACAATTCTTTCTGGATTGTTTGTGAATAATAAATCATTACAGGTAGAGGAGCACGAAGTAAATCTGGTAGGCTTCTCTATCATTTGTTTGAGAATAAAATGATCCATAACTTGTTACAATTTCTCCTATCCTTTTTATTTTCAGTTAATATTTAAGTCACCCTTGATTATTATTTTGTTGTTTGAATCAGTTATTCAAAATATTTTTTTATTCAATAACTGGTAATAAATGGTTTTCTATAGATGCAAAGTATAGTAAAAGAGACATATCAGATGAAAGAGAGATGGTCACACTAATACGTTCAATACATACTAGATTTATTTAATTTGGTATTTAAAAATTGCTTACACTTTAACGTGTCTTTAGCAAACCCCCCCACCTCGAACCTTACCCCCCCACCTTAACCCTTACCCCTCCACCTCTACCCTTACCCCCCCACCTCGAACCTTACCCCTCCCTGTCTCTTCTACATTATATCCAGACATGTTTATAACAGCAGTGGGAGAAGAACGAGTGAGCCACGGCTCTGTCAGTCCCAGAAAGTCAATATTAGAATTGCCTATGAGATATTCCAGTTTGGAGTCAGTTAGTTAAGTTAGTTTATTTATTTGAGACAGGGATAGAGCAGAGTATACATTAACCTTATCAGAAGAGATGCATTGTACCAGGATGTAGCTCAAGTACCTATTTCCACCTGTAGACCCTGGGCAGGCTAATGTTATTAAGTCCCACTGAAGGTAGGCGCCTACTGTACATTTTTTTTAGTCATGCTCTGAATATTTAGGTGTCCTCTGAAAGTCCACTAGGTTTGTGGAGCTTTGTTTGACAATGCCGTGCTGATGGCATGTAGCTTGTGTAGCAGAGGGTGGCGATTCACACACATTCACCAGTTTTTAGAATGTCACCTGCCGACACCTGCTGAACTAAATTCTTGCGTGCTGCTGCCAAGCCAGTGAAAATCGGGAAGCAAATCAACAATCGTTAGTCTGTTCACGAGCTGGCCAGTACTGATGCTGCATACCGCACCTCCAGCTGCACGAACGACAAGGTGGTGTGTGCCAGCAGGCGCAGCCATTGGGAGCAGCATCAAAGGTGAGTACATTTGGCCAGTGGGACTGCTACCAGAGCCAGGGTAGCAGTCTGAAGGTACTAGAAGAGGGAGCTGATGATGCGAAATTCTGAGCTGATCACTGTGGGCCAGGATTCAATTCAACATCTCCAGCAGTTAACAACACAATAAACAGTTCCATTTCTCCCAGATGAGAAGCCAGATGAGCCAGATGTTTAGCTGGCTTTGTCTTTGCGTGTGTATTTGGGGCTGTTTTGCGTAGATGACATGTTGGCAACTGGGCTATGAACGCGACTGCTTTTCTTTTGATTACAGTCTTGTCTCATAAACATCAAAAGTATTACTGAGACATACAATGATGAAAACCATTGCAAGCAGCCGCTTGCATCGTTTACTTGCACTTTGCAGGCTGTATAAATGTTAATTTTAGTGACAAAACATTTGTTCAACACTCAAGATACTTAAGTTGCTGAGTGCTCTCTCACTCGGTCTCTCCTTGTGCTCTGATCAAATGCACTGTACCAAAAATAATTCAAATAGGAACCGATATTATACAGCAAGATACAAAACAATATAAACAAATCTCCGAATTAATATGCAAAATTCAAATTAACCAAAATGCATGTTAATGAATTAAATAATACAGGCAAATACAATCGTTAAGTTACTCTGTAACTCCAAAACGATTATATATTAAATTATAAATAATTATTTAACTATAATAAACACTTTTATAAGCATGCAATTATGATAGCTCTTGATTAAACGTTTATATTATTCACTTACAAGCTTAGAAAAATTAATGAACCAGCGTTTTTCGAGGTGAGGGGAACAGGAAAGGAGTAATGCTTCGATTTAGAACTTTACTCCACTTTTCTTGTTTGATCAAACTTAGGCTACTACACTTATTTACAGTAAAGTATTTGATCAAACTTGGTTAAAACACAGGGTTAAGACCGATCTCACAGATCGTGCTTCCCCCACAGATTGTGCAGCCACAGAGGCCAAAACGATAAGCTGTGGGTTTGTTTTGCTAAAACCTCAACGTCTTTGATTTTTTACTGACCATGAATTTTGAGGCCAAAAAAATTGCCTTTTTGTTAACGTTCAGGGGATCAAATTGGGGTGGTTTTTGGGACAAATATAAAAAAAATGATAATGGAAACTTTTTTTCAGCCATTATTTCGCTCCTGTAAGGACTCAAAATAGTAATGTGACTTGGTCACATTTTGCCCGATTGCAAATTAACCCCTTGTAATTTTTTACAGTTGTCTACGAAAAACAGATTGTCTTTTATTAATAGATAGCCACTACATTTGCATATCATTGCGTTCAGCTTGGAAATCTTCATAAATGGTCCAGTAACAAATTAGACAAATAAGCCTGTATTTCCAAAACTGTTATTTCTCTTTGGTCATGACAGGTAAAATTGAGACTATCCAGAAAATAGTGAATTTTACCTTCTTTATCTCGTGAAATTTGGAGATTTTATTTTTGGAGAAAGATTCAAATCAACTGAACAAAAATATAAACGCAACCATTTTTTGTTGCTCCCAGTTTCATGAGCTGAAATCAATGTATCCATAGACCCACTGATGAAGCATTTCCAAAAGTCTCACAAATGTATGAAGCATTATAAGAAGAGTGTAACATCAAGGGTTATTTTGCATTATAGTTCATTGTAAAACTTTAGAGCAAAGGCCTATGTGTTTATTATTTTGTTTATTCATGTTTCTTTTACTTTTACTTTTAATATCTATCTCACAGAGAAAATTCAATGGAGAGTAGGCAAGTCTTTATATATATATATATATATATATATATATATATATATATATATATATATATATATATATATATATATATATATATATATATATATATGTGATTATAATAAATATAGTATATTTATACTTATAATCTATCTCTTACAGTTTGAAAATACTAACGTTATGATGCCATTTTGGGAAGCCACAAAAAGTACTATAGACAAGTCGATGAAGTTTCTCTCTACGACATGAACAGCTGCAAACAGAGCAGGTGCCAGGTGGGGGTGAAACTAACACGGTTCACAATACAAACTGCTGGCAGAGAGGCAGGGTTCATTGGTTTTATGCAGCTGTGGTTTAGGGGCCGAGGGCATCATATAGGATGGAACTTAACAAGGGGAAAAACCCAGATAACAATAAGCATTACAAAAGTGGTGACGACCAATTGCGTGCCCATATGTAAAGACCCATAGGAAGTTATTTATACACGGGGAGCGTCAGGTCTATATTCATGAAATCAAGGGGACATATAATGAGTGGTGACAGTTGGAGAACAGCGGCTTTTTCTGCAGAAAATGTCCAGGCCTTGATGGTGTTTTGTCAGCTTTGGTGGAGCTACCATAAAGACTCGCAATGGCAAAAGAAACTTCTCAAAGTCTGGAATTAGTGTTATTCTTCACAGAAGAGTTTGATTCAACACCATATCTCTCCAACTATTTCAAAAATACCGTCTTACTGCAGGATGTGCCACCGGTGGCAGAGTGCGTTGAGTCTCGCCTGCCCAAGAAGAAATCATTGGGTTCGATTCCTGGGCGAAATACATCACATGATTTCTCTGGGTGGAGTCTGCATGTCCTCCCTGTGTTACCGTGGGTTCTCTCCGGGTTCTCCGGCTTCCTCCCACCGTCCAAAGACATGCATGTGTTAGGCAAATTGGCAACTGTGAATGAGTGTGAGAGTGAATGGTTGTCTGTGTGTCTATGTCTGTGTGTCTATGTCTCTGTGTTAGCCCTGCGACGAGTTGGCCACTGTCCAGGGTTTACCCTGCCTAAGGCCCAAAGGCTCCAGTCACCCGCGACCCCAACAGATGTCTTACTGCATTCTACATCATGTTGCTCCACTGCGCCATCTGTCTGAGGGTGCAGACCCTCACTTTTTGGATGCATCTTATCTCCTCAGGGCTGCACTTCGCAGTGCTGCGGAATCCAGAGGAGTTCAAGAAGAGAGCCGAGTTTGTGAAATAAAAGTTCTTGATTAAAATTAACCAATAGCCATTTATTCTAAAGCAGGAATGCAGATCACTTCCGTGTTTTCTGGGATTGCGTGGTGGATCTCCACCACGAGGGTCAATACGCATAAAAGTGTTACATGAACGTGTCTAATAAAACTTTTCGGTATAAAGTGAAAGTTAACAGCTTGCTGAGTCAAATTTGACTCATAAACTCAAAGTCAGTGCAGAGTATATTTACTTAGCAAATCCGGAAGTTCATGTTCTCTTTCCTGTTTGGTGCGTTCTGAACCGTGGAATTTGAACTGACTGCACTCAGGCACAGAAGAAAATAGACTTGATCCGTAATTTGGCTGGCGCAGCGCATTCATGGGATGTGGAACTGCCTTCATTCATCATGTAAGTCCTGTAAGTACGTGGAGCAGCACAGCGGAGCATGATGTGGAATTATCCCAGCAATTTATATTAATAATCCGTCCCACCTCACAGATGTGGCATATCAAGATGCTGATGAGACTGCATGAATATTGCACATGTGTGCTTTTGGGTGGCCACAATAAAAGGACATTCTGATTTTATGCCATCTCCAATGCTTTCAACTTGGTTTTAAAGGCATTTACGAACAGGAACAATTTCCAATCTTTCTGCAACATGTTGCAAACAAAAGGAGTTGAGTGATCAAAGGCTTTCTTCCCAGCCCTGGTATACGACAGCGTGTCCCAGTTCCTGCCCATTTCAAGCGATATTGGTGGTCACCAAAATGGCGTGTTATGGTGCAGCTGCAATGCTTACGTTTTTCACTGAGGTCACAATCTGTCAATTTAGATTAGTCCTCTCTCAAAGCGTATTGCTCTTTGTTTTGGGGGTTTTGTGGGTGAAATGGAGATTTTTAAAGCAAAGTAGGCAGGGAGACAAACCGATGTAACTTGACTACTCCTGTGTCATTCCGGAACTCCTAGGTTGTACTATTTTCTGGATATTCTTTCCACTTCTAAATAAAAGTATAGTTTACAAAATATTGAACCATTTTATGGACCTTCTCTAATGTGAACAATGGACTACACTAGACTTACTTTGAATGTAAAAATGTGCTTTTGCTCAGTTTTGAGCCTCTGAGGTTACAAAAGCATATATAAAAGAGCATGGCTTCATTAGGAGCTTGGATGTTAACATCTTATTAGTCAATAAAAACAAATCCTGACATGTCTTTTGCTCTGTGCCATCTTCAGTGTGGCATGCACAATGCCTCAGACAGTGCACTGCGTTTTGTAAAAGAGAACTTCCTGACCGATGAGAGTGTGCGCCCGGTGGACAGGAGGCTCACCTTAGTGTCACAGCACACTTACAACCACATCCGTGTGCAGAGGGTGCGTGTGGCCAGCGGGAGGTGCTACACCACACTCTTTCTGCTTACAGGTATGAGCCTTACCTCTGCAAGACCCATAGACATTCAGTATTAGAGGTCATGAAGAGGAGTATGTAATGTGTACAAATACAATACAAATACCTGTCTATAATCCTATTATAAAGCATCACTCACTAACAAGTAGTTAGCCAATAATTATCCCCTTGACTAATTTGTTCCTCGTCTGTCAGTGTCAGGGTACATCCACAAGGTGGTGCTGCTTGAGAGTGGACCACATGTTATTGAAGAGATTCAAGTGTTCCAGCAGCCCCAGGCAATCACCAACATGAAGCTCTCCAAGGTTCTCTCCTGTACTGCGCCATGTCTCTGCTTTATTTTCACTAATACACTCAACATTCTTAAAGTGCTTTTATTCACAAAAGGGTTCAAACTTTAAAGAAAAACATATTTGAACTTTCTATTCAACATTTTGCTCATGAACTTTGAGAGCAATTTTACTTTTTTTGCCATCTCGCTCTTGTTTAAAAAAGGATGACACTAGTGCAAGGCTATTCAACATCAGGCCCTCCAAGGGATTTAATCTGGCCCACAACCCATCTTCCAAATATTTGTTTTTAATAATTATAATCGTTTACTAACCTTTGTTTACTGGTTTAATTTAGCACTAGTTTAGACCTGATGTGGTCTTCTTCTACTCCAAATTTAATTCTGCTTTAGGCAGGTTTTGATTCTGGGTGAGGCCCAGTACTGGTTTGGCAATTCTGCATTTTGTATGTTATTTCTCACAAAAACCAAGACTGGCGTAAAGACTGTCATGTAAAATGTCTTTAGAAACATTACCATTGTTCAAACATTTTTTTTATTTCAGCCTTTTATTGACCTGGCTCATTATTGCAGCAGCAGCCTAAAGTCCATGCTGCAGCATTGCCCTGAGTCCAGCATTGCCCTGTTTGCTTTATCATGGCCCGGCTTGGGTGAAAAAGGGCTGAGGGACCACATCTCTGTTGGGCCGTGGTTAGATCAGACCAGAGCATAGGAAGAGGGTTAGGTCAATTGGCAACTGTAAATTGGCCCTAATGAATGAATGACTGAGGATGAATGTTTGTCTATGTCTCTGTGTTAACCCTGAGATGAGTGTACCCTGACTATGGCCCAAAGGCACTGGGATAGGCTCCAGTCACTCGCGACCACTAACGGGAACAAGCGGTAGAAAATCAATGAATTAATGAATTAATGAATTAATGGTTAACCTAACTCCACATTGCACTCAACATTACTCCATCAGCAGCAGTTTTGGGGGTAGCACATTAGAGTACTCAGGATACTTTTTATGGGTAATTTAAGGCGCACATATCTTTCACTGTGCACAACTGTGTGCAGTGTGAAGACCTACCGCACATTACCTGTGCAACCTTCACTGCACCTCTCCACAAGCACATGAGCTTCCATTCAAAACGTATTTACGCATGTATTCAGAGTAACACTGCTGGCGATTAGTGTTCGTTTATGGTAAAGTTTGTCATGACTTTATGAAAAAATTCACATATAGCTGCAAAATTGGCCTTCAATAATTTAAGGTAGCGGATGAGTACTCTTAAGTAGAGCAGTACATTAACACAGTGTTTTTGCATGAGCAGGCAGTTAACAAGTTAATTTTACAAGTAAAGCTACCCAACACTAGTCGGTATGACTGAGTATACTTCAAATATACATCTGACTTTGAAGAGCTGAGCTGAAGTGAGTGTCTCTCCCACAGGGTGTCATATTTATCGGTACGTCTGAAGGGGTTCTGAGGCTCCCATTGGCAAACTGCTCCTTCTACCGGACGTGTCCCCAGTGCGTCCTGAGCCGGGACCCCTTCTGTGGCTGGGACAGTGGCAGGCGCATGTGTGTGGAGGTGGGCCGTTCTGTCACCAGTACTCTGTAAGTATCAAACACATGGTTCAGCTGGGCCAGCTCTTCTAACTCTGTGTGTAAAGGGTCCAGGACGTGGAGCGCGGACAGGTGGACGAGAACTGTGTGGGCTCTCTAACCCACAGAGCCCAATTTGGACCAAACATACCCACAGGTAACTACTGTATATGGCATTTTCCCACAACGCTATAAGACTTGGCTCCATACGCTTGTTTGCTTAAAAGTAGAAAAGGAGGGTGGCAGGTCTTCATAGAAGCAAAACACATCAAAGAGGGAAAAAGTATACAGGTAAGCTTACTGTGGGTAATGATAACTATAGGCTCTACGGACAGCTTACAACCGTATATCCTGTAATTATATGCAAGTGGTGTTAAATTGTTATAAAACACATGTTTCAAAGGGGTGTCACTCTTCTGGCAAATTATCTGTCTGCAGTCATGTCATGTTTTAGAACATACTTGGCACAGTTGGAACCAGGCAAAAGATGGTTCTTTAAAAGTCCCTTCTCCAGGGTACCTACCCTTAGTGTAAAAACCTGAAAGATAAATAGATTCATGCAGAGTAAGTCCGAATTGTGCTGAGCAGAAATAGTCAACTATAGCACATAGTTCAGGCCACAAACATTGTTAAAAGACGATCACTGTAGTTGGTGTGTGTTTTGTTGCAGCCCCGTGCCCTCCTGGTGAGCTGGTGTCAGTCTCTCTGAATGAGGTGGTGCGGCTCCACTGCCCCGCCCCCTCGCTCTTGTCCCTGCAGCAGTGGGAGCGTCCCAACAGCCGTCTGTCCAAGCAGCTGTACCTTCAGCTTGAGGATGGCAGCCTGAGCTTTGTAGCGACCCCTGCCACGCTGGGACACTACCTGTGTGTTTCTGTGGAGAACGGATTCCAGCAGACTATGGCTGTGTACCAGGTCCGACAGAACAGCAGCCCCCCTTCCTACCCTATATCTGCCTCTACAACGCCCCTCACAGAGCATCGGTCACTGCCCCGTGTACCTCCAGCCAGCACCACCCCGCCCAGACTCACCGCGCTTTACACTGAGCTGTCTGTGCATAGAGACAGGGGTTATGGGAAGGTCCCTTGGGGCCCCTGCTATCTGAAGGAGCTTCTCATAGTGAGTGGGCTGCTGGTGCTGTGCTTCAGTCTGCTACTTACTCTGCTCATGTACACTATCCGCCTGCACTGCCACAACAGGACAGCCCCACAGCCCCTTACCCCGCTCCGACAGAGAGGGGGCGAAATGGAGCCACAGCCCAGAGGTCAGCACAGTAACAGCAGCCCCAATGGACACCTGCCCAACGTCCCACTGTGACACATGCGGAAACCTACAAAACGTCCCCCTGTGACACATGCGGACACCTGCCCAACGTCCCACTGTGACACATGCGGACACCTGCCCAACGTCCCCCTGTGACACATGCGGACACCTGCCGACCACCTACCCAAACGTCCCCCTGTGAACACATGCGGATACCTGCCCAACGTCCCACTGTGACACATGCGGACACCTGCCCAACGTCCCCCTGTGACACATGCGGACACCTGCCCAACGTCCCACTGTGACACATGTGGACATAAAAGGACACCTGCCACTGTCCCACTGTTTAGCATGTGGGCAGCCCATACATTGATGGACAGGTCTTGTGTGAGTTGAGCTGGTCATATTCACATACAGTTAAGATATTCTGCTCACTGTTATTTGTGGTTGTACAAAAACATGATTTGGAACCAAGCTCATCCATGTTTCATTATGTATTTTTCTCCTAAAAAAATAAGCAGGTCCAGGTATACAGGGGTGAAAAAGGGTGCATTGCAACCTCATATAAAAGTGTTTGTGCCCTAATTTCAGGTGCGTTAAATAATACTTAATGGAAGCGTTTCACCTTTGCACCCCTTTAAAACTCAGATGCACGCTCAGTCAGTTTGGTCTAGACCAGGGCCTAAGAATAAGTCTGGTCACTGTTTATTAAAGGAAAGGAAATTAAAATCCCTGACCCATCTCACTGACGGAAGAGTTGACAGCAGACAGAGTTGACTACAGACAGAATTGAGGAATGTAATTGCCTTGTTTTAAGGCACAAAAAATGACTTTTCTGCTTGTCTACGTGAAGATTATATTTCTTTGCCTGGAATGTTGCACAGTATGGAAGTGCCATGGAGACGAGCAGGTGAAGCCACCAAGCCAAGTTACAAATCAGATCTGAAGAGAGATGACCCCTCAATGTTAGAACGCATGTTTTTCAAGATAATATAATAGAAATGCCTTTTATTATGCAAGATGGCAAAGAAAAAAGTGGCAAAGGCTGGATTTCACTTTTTTATATTAAAAAAATAAAATTAAATAGAAAAAAATTGACATAAATGGTGATGTGTAAAAATTTGTACATGTGCTTGTGTTCATACAATTATCACCAAATAGTAGAAAACAAATATACAATCAAAGGTTATTATTTAGACTTAGGGTAAAATGTCAAATGTGGGTGTGACTATCTGGTAACTGGCTATTTAGAAAACGATAACAAATAAATTAACTTTGACATAAAATGTTCTGAGTCATCCTGATGATTTAGAATGATTTAGGGGTTTTGATATGAAAGTGTTCTACTGCGCCCACAGGAAAATTTGGGTAAGGTTGGACATTTTTTTCTCTGAGACATTCCAAATGTGGCACACAGATTTCTCACATCACACTGAACAAAATAAGTTAATAATTATCCCCAACCGAACAGCTGTGTGGTCTCATTGCAATGACTGGAGTAGTAATGGCGTAGTGATATATAGATACTGATTGTGGGAGGAGGGGACATGAGAGTTGGGCTCTTCGCTGTGGCGTGTTCTCCACAGTTCCAAGGGCGATCTTGTCCTTTCGGTCATTACCCAAAGCTCATGACCATAGGTGAGGGTAGGAGCGTAGATTGACCGGTAAATCGAGAGCTTTGTCTTTGGACTCAGCTCCTTCTTTACCACAACAGTTGAACAGTTGAAGTTGATGGAGCGTGAGATTGACAGGCGGATTGGTGACAGGCGGTGTCGCTGCACCGATCCGCCTGTCAATGTCACGCTCCATCCTTCCCTCACTCGTGAACAAGACCCCAAGATACTTGAACACCTCCACTTGGGGCAAGGACTCCCCACCCACCCGGAGAGGGCAAGCCACCTTTTTCCGGTTGAGAACCATGGCCTCAGATTTGGAGGTGCTGATTCTCATCCCAGCTGCTTCACATTCGGCTGCAAACCGTCCCAGTGCATGTTGCAGGTCCAGGTTTGATGGAGCCATCAGGACAACATCATCTGCAAACAGCAGAGATGAGATCCTGTGGTCCCCAAACTGGACACCCTCCGACCCCTGACTGCGCCTAGAAATTCTGTCCATAAAAACGATGAACAGAAGGAAGCCCTGGCGGAGTCCAACACGCACTGGAAACAGATCTGACTTACTGCCGGCAATTCGAACACAGCTCCTGCTCCGGTCATACAGAGACCGGACAGCCCTGAGCAAAGGGCCCCGGACCCATACTCCCGGAGCACCCCCCAAAGGGCATCCCGAGGGACACGGTCAAAAGCCTTCTCCAGATCCACTAAGCACATGTGGACTGGTTGGGCAAACTCCCATGAACCCTCGAGCACCCGATGGAGAGTATAGAGCTGGTCCAATGTTCCACGACCAGAACGAAAACCACTTTGCTCCTCCTCAATCCGAGGATCGACTATCGGTCGGATTCTCCTCTCCAGTACCCTGGAATAGACCTTACCGGGGAGACTGAGGAGTATGATCCCTGTAGTTGGAACACACCCTCCGGTCCCCCTTCTTGAACAGAGGGACCAGAGGGACGGTCTGCCAGTCCAGAGGCACTGTCTCTGACCGCCACGCGATGTTGCAGAGACGTGTCAACCAAGACAGTCCTACAACATCCAGGGACTTTAGGTACTCAGGGCGTATCTCATCCACCCTGGAGCCTGCCACAGACGAGTTTGCCAACAACCTCAGTTACTTCGGCTTGGGCGATGGACGAGTCAGCCTCCGAGTACTCAGTCTCTACTTCCTCTTCGGAAGAGGTGACAGTGGAATTTAGGAGGTCCTCAAAGTATTCCTTCCGCCGTCCGACTACATCCCCAGTCGAGGTCAGAAGGTCTCCACCCGCACCATAAAGCACTGCTTCCCCCTCCTGAGGCGCCGGACGGATTGCCAGAATTTCTTTGGGGCCGACCGATAGTCCTCCTTCCTCCATGGCCTCCCCGAACTCCTCCCAGCCCCGGGTTTTTGCCTCTGCGACAGCACAAGCTGCGGTACGCCTGGCCTGCCGATACCTGTCAACGGCCTCAGGAGTCCCACAAGGCAAAGAGGCCTGATAGGCCTCCTTCTTCCGCCTGACGACATCCCTTACTTCCGGTGTCCACCACCGGGTTCGGGGGTTGCCGCCATGACAGGCACCTGAGACCTTGCGACCACAGCTCCAAGCAGCCGCATTGACAATGGAGGTCGAGAACATGGTCCACTCGGAATCCATGTCCCCAGCCTCCCCCGGGATCTGGAACAAGATCTCCCGGAGGTGTGAATTCAATTCAATTAAATTAAATTTATCTTTGTAACGCCCAAAATCACAACAGTAGTTGCATCGAGGGGCTACAGTGGAAAACAAAATAAACAATGTTCATAGGGACTTGGAAATGTCCCGGCATCCTGTGTCCTTAGAACAGATGTCCCAAGCTCCCCTGGCCTTAGACCCTCCTTCTCGGCCAGGAAAAACTCCCAAACCTCTTTGGGAAAAAGTTGAAACCTGTAGGAGTTCCACAGTGAAGGAGAGATCCGACTCCCTCGGACGGACAGGCAGACGCGCCTCAATTTGCAGATACACGGTGGAGCTAGACCCACTCAGGAGGAGAACCAGTTCTTTGAGGCCGATGAAGAATCGTTCATATGGAGTAGAGACTCTATAGAGTTTCTCCAGGCAGACCGTTTCTCCAGGCAGTTGAGGAGCATCTGGATCCACAGGTCATTGATGTGCCTGCTCCACTCCCGTCAGGGAAGTGGGAGAAAAAGAAGGAAAAGCAATGAACAAATTGCAAGTGAAATTAAATATTAAATATTGTTTGATAGAAAAGTAATAGGAAACAGAGGATAGTGCTCAAGCTGCCATACTTCCCCCAGCATAGTTGCTCCTAGGGCAGCATAGCTGGGAACTGTAGGTTTTTATTTCTGTTCCGTTCCTAACTGACCTGACCATAAGCATTTTCAAAGAAGAGCGTTTTAAGCCTGGTCTTAAATGAAGAGACTGTGTCGGCCTCTTTAACATGGACAGGAAGCTGAATCCACAACACAGGAGCTTGGTAGCTAAACGCTCTACCTCCTGTGCTTTTAGAGACTCTTGGGACCACCAGAAGTCCAGCATTTTGAGAGCGAAGACCCTGCTGACAGAGGGCTCCACAAGACGTTCCCAACAGAACCTCACAATGCGCTTGGGCCTGCCAAGTCTGTCCGGCTTCCTCCGCAGCCAGCGGATCCAACTCACCACCAGGTGGTGATCGGTTGACAGCTCCGCCCCAATCCGTGACTAGCACAGAAGTCCAATAACTGAACACCACTCGGGTTCAGATCGGGGAGGCCGTTCTACCCAATCACCCCTCTCCAGGTATCACTGTCGTTGCCCACGTGGGCGTTGAAGTCCCCCAGTAGAACAATGGAGTCCAAGAAGGCCAGGTACTCCACACTGTTGTTCGGCCCGTAGGCCGACACAGCAGTGAGAGACCTGTCCCCAACACAAAAACGTAGGCGCGACCCTCTCATTCACTGAGGTGAACTCCCACTCATGGCGGCTGAGCTGTGGGACAATAGGCAAGCCCACACCAGCCCGGCACCTCTCCACGCAGGCAACACCAGAGAAGTGGAGCTTCCAGCCCCTCTCGAGAAGATGGGTTCCAGTGCCCAAACTGTCCGTGGAGGTGAGGCCGACTATATCTAGCCTGTACCGCTCAACCTCCCGCACAAGCTCAGACTCTTTCCCCCCCAGCGAGGGGACGTTCCATGGCCCCAGAGTTACTTTTTGAGTCCGGAGATCCGGTCATTGAGGCCCCCGCCGTCGACTGCCGCCCAGATATCTCTGCACCAGCCCTTTACGGATCCTCCTGCAGGTGGTGGGTCCACGGGAGGACGGGTCCACGGGAGGACGGCCCCACGTCACGGCTGCACCCGGCCGAGCCCAATGGGGAAAGGCCCGGCCACCAGGTGCTCGCCGTCGAGCACCCACCCCAGGCCTGACTCCAGGATGTGGCCCCGGTAACGCCAATCCGGACAACTGTTTTTTTCTAATCTGAACGCAATGATATGCAAATGAGGTGGCTTTCTACTCAAATGGTTCTCTTGTGCCCTCTCCAAATTTGATTTTAAAAAATTCATGATGACAATCTATTTATCATAGACAACTGAAAAAAAATTATAACGGGTTAATTTGTGACTGGGCACAATAGGACAAAATTACGTGACTCTAGCTTGAGTTTTTAAAGCGAAAAAAAAAAAGTAAAAAAAATAGTTCCCCTACGTGATGGTTTAAATCAGAATCAGAATCAGAAAGAGTTTATTGCCATTGTCAATGAACAAAATTCAAAAACGTAGGAACTTGTCTCGGCCTTAAGGTGCAACATAAAACACTGAGCAATAATAAAAACAACATAATATTCAATCAAAAAAAGGGCATGCATCAAAAAACACATTTAAAATTACTATACAATAAAAATAAAAATAGGCATTTCTATGTACACAAGAGTTACAGTTAGATTTACAGTTTTGAGTGGCAAAAGTGATAGTGCAGTGAGTGGTTGAATATTGCAGTTAAAGTGACAGGTGTTTTTGAAGTGTTCATGAGTCCAACGGCAGAGGAAAGAAACTATTCTTGTGGCGGAGGTTCTGTTCCGGATGGACCGTAGCCTCCTGCCTGAGGGAGTGGTTCAAACAGACCATGTCCAGGTGTGAGAAGGGTCAGCTGTGATCCGACCTGCTCGTCCAGAGCCTGGAGACGTACAGGTCCTGCAGAGATGGAAGTCTGCAGCCGATCACCTTCTCAGCAGAACGCACAATGCGCTGTAGTCTCTGTTTGTCCCTGGCTGTGGCTCCAGCGTACCACACGGTGATGGAGGAGGTGAGGATGGACTCAATGATGGCCGATGTAGAACTGACACCATCATCTGCACTGGCAGCTTGGCTTTCCTCAGCTGCCGCAGAAAGTACATCCTCTGCTGGGCCTTCTTGATGAGGGGGAGCTTGATGGAGGGCTCCCACTAGATGAGGTCCTGGGTGATGGTGAGTGCCAAGGAAGCGGAAGGAGTCCCCACGGTCCGGTGATGAGGGTGTGTCTGTCAATGCATTGAGGGGGGGCTGGGGGCTGTGGCTCTTTCCTGAAGTCCACGATCATCTCCACTGTCTTCTGGGCGTTGAACTCCAGATTGTTACCGCTGCACCAGGACACCAGCCGGTTCCATCCTCCCTCCTGTAGACAGACTCATCCGCCGTCCGAGATGAGCCCGATGGAGGTAGGTTGTGGTATCGTCCGCAAATTGATGAGTTTTACGGAGTCGTGGCTGGAGGTGCAGCAGTTTGTGTACAGGGAGAAGAGCAGAGCGGGAAAGTACACAGCCCTGAGAGCTCCGGTGCTGATAGTCCGAGTGTCTGAGACACTTTCTTCCCCAGCACGCACGACACTGCCTCCGATCCGTCAGGAAGTCAGTGATCCACCTGCAGGTGGAGTCAGGCACGTTGAGCTGGGAGAGCTTGTCCTGGAGACAGAGCAGGGAGGATGGTGTTGAAGCAGAGCTGAAGTCCACAAACAAGGTGATCCTGGCGTAGGTTCCTCGGGGGAGTCCAGATGCTTGCAGGATGAAGTGGAGTGCCAGTTTTGATGGTGTCGTCTACAGACCTGTTGGCTCTGTAGGCGAACTGCAAGGGGGTCCAGCAGGGAGGAGGTTGAAGGACTTGAGAGAGTGGGGAAGGAACCAGGCGTTCAAATGACTTCATGACTACAGACGTCAGACGCCACAGGCCTGTAGTCATTAAGTCCAGTGATCCGGGGCTTCTTGGGGACAGGGACAATGATGGCAGACTTGAAGCAGGCTGGGACATGGCATGACCCCAGGGAGGTGTTAAAAATGTCTGTGAAGACAGGGATTAACTCTCTCGCTGCAATGTCTTAATTGTAGCGGCAGAGACGCCGTCTGGTCCAGCAAGCTTCGGTTTGGGGTTGGATTTCCGAAATAGCCTGTGGAAACATCCTGTTCCTGAACTGAGAGAGGTGGTGGGGAGGTGGGGGTGTACCAGGTTTGGGTTGGCCGGAGGTGGCCACCGTGGGGGAGGGGTGGTCACATCAAACCTGGAGTAGAAGGTGTTAAGTTTGCTCAGCCAGTTTTCGATTGTCTGCAGCAGGGGGGGCTCGGGGCTTGTGGTTTGGTGAGGAGCCGGAGCCCCCTCCACACGGAGGCGGGGTTGTTGTCAGAGAACTGCTGCTTCAGACGCGTATTGTACTGTGATCTCGCTCGAGAAAACCTCTTTGCTAAATCCATACTTTGCGTCTTTGTAGCGCCCCCTGTCACCAGCCCTGTGCGCTGCCCTCCTTCTGCTGCCTTAACTGCCTCAGTTTTGGAGTGAACCAGGGTTTGTCATTGTTGAAAGTGACTTTGGTTTGTGTTGGTATGATGCTGTCTTCATAGAATCGAATGTATGACGTCACAGTGTCCGTGTACTCATCCAAACTATCTGTGGCAGCTCTGAAAACCTCCCAGTCTGTAATGTCCAAACACGCACGTAGCTCCGCCACTGCCTCATTGGTCCACTTCTTAGAGGTCCTCACTGCAGGTTTGGAGAGCTTCAGCCTCTGCCTGTACGTGGGGATCAGGTGAACCATGGCGTGATCTGAAAAACCGAGAGCAGCGCGAGCCACGGCGCGGAAGGCGTTACTGACCGTTGTGTAACAGTGATCCAACGTGCTCTGCTCTCTGGTCGGAACTTTAATAAACTGTCTGTACTTTGGTAGTTCGTGGCTGAGATTCCCCTTGTTAAAATCCCCAGGATAATACACAAGGAGTCCGGGAAGGTCCGCTCCACACTCAGAATCTGGTCCGCGAGCGCGCGCTGTGCCACGTGCACGTTTGCGCTCGGTGGGATGTAAACAACAGCCAGAATGAATGAGGCGAACTCACGTGGAGAGTAGAATGGTTTGCAGTTAATGAAGAGAATAATTCCAGATCAGGAGAGCAGTGTTTGGAGATCACAGTCACATCTGAAGACCAGGCGTTGTTGATGTAAAAACAGACTCCTCCGCCGCGTGTTTTACCCCCCGGAGAGACCCTTATGACGATCCGCACGAAAGAGGCAAAACCCCTCGAGCTGTACGGCGCCGTCCGGGATCGGCTCACTGAGCCACGTCTCCGTGAAGCACAAAACAGGAGATGAAGAAAAGTCTCTGTTTCGTCTCATCAGCAGCGCCAGTTCGTCCATTTTGTTGGAGAGTGAGCGCGACGTTGGAGAGGAAAATCCCAGGTAAGGGCGTCCGTGTGCCGTACGCGTCTCCTGAGCCGTACGAGGACCCCAGCACGTTTTTCCTCGCCTGCGGCGTCTCACTCTTTTAGCCAAAAGAAGGGCTAATTCCGCAGCAGAAACTAAAAAAACTGGAACTAGGGTCCGTAGGAGTTGTTGTTCGGAAGGACAAGAGCTCTTCACGGGTGTAAGAGCACGCAGACACACAATTTACGAACATAATCAGACATAACAAAGAGCACCTAAAGGCCAGGGCATCCGTCTGCGGCGCCATCTTGGTCTTGGTTATTTGTTACGCTATTTTCATACGGTGTTATTCACCTAATGCTTAGTTGATACTCGCTCTCCGTCTGTGTACATTTATATTTGCGACTCTATATAACAGGCTTATTGACTGGTTGTAATAGGTCCCGAAAATCGTTTTTGCTTGTGGCTCCTGCCTCAGGTGGCCACCAGACGGACGCTTATTGTAATTCATTTTCATGGCCATTAGATAGAGCCATTGTATTTTGAATGTATTTTCTCCTTTCTGGTGAAACCTAATACCGATTTTGAGATCCCCTCCTTGAACCGACACCTAACGTGATGGAGGGGTTTGAGCGCCTGAATGATCCCAGGAGCGATGTTGTCCGGGGCTTCAAGCCCCTGGTAGGGTCTCCCAAGGCAAACAGGTCCTGGGAGACGGGTCAGACAAAGAGCGGTTCACAAGCCCTTTATAATCAGAAGAAAAACAGGGCCAGTTACGTCACCCGGATTGGCGTTACCGAGGCCCCACTCTGGAGCCAGGCCTGGGGTGGGTGCTCGACGGCGAGGCCGGGCCTTTCCCCATGGGGCCTGGCCGGGTGCAGCCCGAACGAGTGACGTGGGGCCGTCCTCCTGTGGACCCACCACCTGCGGGAGGATCCGTAAGGGGCTGGTGCAGAGGGATCTGGGCGGCGGTCGACGGCCGGATCTCCGGACATAGAGACTAACTCTGGGGACATGGAACGTCACCTCGCTGGGGGGGAAAGAGCCTGAGCTTGGGCAGGAGGTTGAGCGGTACAGACTAGATATAGTTGGCCTCACCTCCACGGACAGTTTGGGCACTGGAACCCATCCTCTCGAGAGGGGCTGGACGCTCCACTTCTCTGGTGTTGCCTACGGGGAGAGGCGGCGGGCTTGTGTGGGTTTGCTTATTGCCCCACAGCTCAGCCGCCATGTGTTGGAGTTTACCCCAGTGAACGAGAATGTCACGCCTTCGGGTTGGGGACAGGTCTCTCACTGTTGTGTCGGCCTACGGGCCGAACAACGGTGCTGAGTACCCGGCCTTCTTGGAGTCCCTGGGAGGGGTACTGGACAGTTCTACTGGGGGACTTCAACACCCACGTGGGCAACGACAGTGACACCTGGAGAGGGGGGATTGGGAAGAACGGCCTCCCCGATCTGAACCCGAGCAGTGTTCAGTTATTGGACTTCTGTGCTAGTCACGGACTGTCCATAACGAACACCATGTTCAAGCACAAGGGTGTCCACCAGCGCACGTGGCACCAGGCCCCCTACGCCGGAGATCAATGATCGACTTTGTTGTTGTGTCATCTGACCTCCGGCTGCGTGTCTTGGACAGAGAGGGGCGGAGCTGTCAACTGATCACCACCTGGTGGTGAGTTGGATCGGCTGGCGGCGGAGGAAGCCAGACAGGCCCAAGCGCATAGTGAAGGTCTGTTGGGAACGTCTTGCGGAGCCCTCTGTCAGCAGGGTCTTCAATTCACACCTACGGGAGAGCTTCTTCCAGATCCCGGAGGAGGCTAGGGACATGGATTCCGAGTGGACCATCTCGACCTCCATTGTCAATGCAGCTGCTTGGAGCTGTGGTCGCATGGTCTCAGGTGCCTGTCGTGGTGGCAACCCCCGAACCCGGTGGTGGACACCGGAAGTAAGAGATGCCGTCAGGCAAAAGGAGGAGGCCTATCAGGCATATCGGCGGGCCAGGCGTACCGCAGCTTGTGCTGTCACAGAGGCAAAAACCCGGGGCTGGGAGGAGTTCGGGGAGGCCATGGAGGAGGATTATCGGTCAGCTCCAAAGAAATTCTGGCAAACCGTCTGGCGCCTCAGGAGGGGGAAGCAGTGTTCAACCAACACTGTTTACGGTGCGGGTGGAGACCTGCTGACCTCGACTGGGGATGTCGTCGGCAGGTGGAAGGAGTACTTTGAGGACCTCCTAAATCCCACTGTCACATCTTCCGAAGAGGAAGTAGAGACTGAGGACTTGGAGGCTAACTCATCCATCACCCAAGCCGAAGTCACTGAGGTTGTTGGCAAACTCCTCGGTGGCAGGGCTCCGGGGGTGGATGAGATACGCCCTGAGTACCTAAAGTCTCTGGATGTTGCAGGACTGTCTTGGTTGACACGTCTCTGCAACATCACGTGGCGGTCAGGGACAGTGCCTCTGGACTGGCAGACCGGGGGGTGGTGGTCCCTCTGTTCAAGAAGGGGGACCGAGGGTGTGTTTCCAACTACAGAGGGATCACATTCCTCAGTCTCCCCGGTAAGGTCTATTCCAGGGTACTGGAGAGGAGAATCCGACCGATAGTCGAACCTCGGATTCAGGAGGAGCAGAGTGGTTTTCGTCCTGGTCGTGGAACACTGGACCAGCTCTATACTCTCCATCGGGTGCTCGAGGGTTCATGGGAGTTTGCCAAACCAGTCCACATGCGCTTTGTGGACCTGGAGAAGGCTTTTGACCGTGTCAAACGGGGTGCCCTTTGGGGGGTGCTGTGGGAATATGGGGTCCGGGGCCCTTTGCTAAAGGCTGTCCGGTCCCTGTATGACCGGAGCAGGAGCTGTGTTCGCATTGCCGGCAGTAAGTCAGACCTGTTCCCAGTGCGTATTGGACTCCGCCAGGCCTGCCCTTTGTCACCGGTTTTTGTCTTGGCACCAGCCTGGCTCAAAAAATCCCAAAATGATCAGGGAAATGGCTACAGAGTCAAGCCTGAATCAAAGCCCTCCTTCTTGTGGTAAGTCTTGGACCCAACCTGATCCGATAAGGGCCAAACGGAACAGGCCAGAGTCCCCAGAGTCCAGCCTGAATCAGCAACCTCCTTTCTGGGCAAAGTCTCTGCATCAGCCAGTACCCCAAAGTCCAAAAAGGACTTGCCTAAAGCCCACAGATTCTAGCCTGAATCAAAGCCCTCATTTCTTGGCTAAGTCTTGGCGCCTGCCTGGCTCCAAAAGTCCCAAAAGGACCAGGGAAATGGCTCCAGAGTCTAGCCTGAATCAAAGCCGTCCTTTCCTGGCTAAGTCTTGGACGCATCCTGATCCGAAAAGGCAAAATCAAACAGGCCAGAGCCCCTAGAGTCTAGCGTGAATATAAACCCTCCTTCCAGGGATAAGTCCTGACACCTACCTGGCCCAAAAATGGCCAAAAGGACCAGGCCAAAGCCCCCAGGGTCTAGCCTGAATCAAAGCCCTCTTTTCCTGGCTAAGTCTTGAAACCAACCTGGCCCCGAAAGGGCAAGACGGACCAGGCCAGAGCCCGCAGAGTCTAGCCTGAATCAAAGCCCTCCTTCTTGTGGTAAGTCTTGGCACTAACCTGGTCCTAAAATGGCAAAAAGGGCCAGGCCAGAGCCCCCAGAGTCTAACCTGAAACAAAGCCCTCCTTTCTGTGCTAATCCTTTTAAACAACCTGGCCCCCAAAAGGCCAAAGAGACAAGGCCAGAGCCCCTAGAGTCCAGCCTGAATCAAAGCACTCATTCAAGGCATAAGTCTTGGCACTAACCTGGTCCCAAAATGGCTAAAAGGACCAGGCCAGAGCCCCCAGAGTCTAACCTGAATTAAAATAATCCTTTCTGGGCTAACTTTGGTCAAAAGCCGGGCCCCAAAAGGTCAAAAAGGACCGACCAAGAGCCCCCAGAGTCCAGTCTGAATCAAAAACCTCCTTTTTGGGTTATGTCTTTGCACCAGCCAGTCCCCAAAATTCCGAAAAGAACCTGCCAAAAGCCCCCCAGAGTCTAGCCTAAATCAAAGCCCTCCTTCCTGTGGTATGGGTAAGGGTTGTGGGTTTGTGTAGATTTTAGGCCCATCATTTTTGGTCCTTTGAGAGCCGGATTCCAAGACGCCTGACGACTCCGGTAGAATTTCGGAGACCCAGGAAAAGTCTGTGGCCAAAGCAAGCGATACCTGTTAAAGGCTGATTCTCTGATTTCTGGACGGAGTCTGACGGCTGAAGGAATTCCGAGGGAGAAAGACAACAGGAGTGAGTGATTTTGATTTAAAAAAGCATGTGACTGAGGGTTACAGCAGGTTTAAAAAGCGTGTGACTGAGGGTTACAGCGCGTAAAAAACCCTAATTATTCTAGACTCTGATTAGGTAAGAACATAGGAGGACAGGCTCCTCCTTAGGGTTAAATTCTGCAAAAAACAAATAAAAATAAGAGAAATGGAGGGCAGTCTCCACCCTAAGGTTGAATTCTGTAAAGAAAAAAACAAATAAAATTAGAAACTCGTGTTTAAATTCTGATGAGCAAAACAAGTTTTATTAGATTGAATAAATAGGTGTGTGAAAGGCCGAATGTGTGGGAGATAAGACCACTAAGTTTGTGTCTCCGTGAAAAATGGGTTGGAAATATAGTGAGTTGTTGTGGATACAATAAGTAAGATTTCTCCGCCTGGAACGAGGCCGAAGTGAGAAATACCACAATAATCCTTATTACTATAACTGACCTAAGAAACAACATCCCAGTCCATAGAGACCTCCCTAGGAGTGAAAGGACTGGACCAAATTCTACAAAATGGGGGGAAAAAAAGAGTAAGGAAGGTTTAATACAAATATTACCCATATAAGATTGGAAAGCAGTGTGCGCCAAACACCTCGAACAATGGATAAAAAGATATAACTTCACAGGAGAATAAAATTAAATAAAATTAAAGAACTAAAGGAAAAAATTAAGAAAAATGTATCATGAAGTATACTATGAATTAGAGAAATGGGTTTATTTGTGCTTAGTTGTAACGTTACAGTAAAAGTTAAA
Source organism: Chaenogobius annularis (assembly GCA_015082035.1). Taxonomy (NCBI): domain Eukaryota; kingdom Metazoa; phylum Chordata; class Actinopteri; order Gobiiformes; family Gobiidae; genus Chaenogobius; species Chaenogobius annularis. The sequence continues at coordinate 154,605 of BJKM01000532.1, forward strand.
GTTGAAATTAAAGCATGCATTATGGATCCATTGTGAAGAAATTGCAATATTTTTTGAGTTACTTAAGTATCGCTAGCATTTTGGTTGTTTTTGTTTTTAAGTGGGTTTTGGGATTCTGAGGCTGGCCCACTAAAGCCCATGGGGTTTTGATTTTGGGATTTGTTTTTGGAGCATTGGCAGTTGTGTTCACTACGAGAGTCAGAGGTGACTGAGGAAAAACACAGCAGTGTTGGGGGCGGCGCTAGTGGCTCCTCCTGTGTGTGAGAAAGAGCAGGAATGGAAAAGTGCGAGGAGACGTTTGGATGAGGAATGTGATGAAATGTGGGAGGAAAATTTACTTCTGTGTTGTTACGGGCGTGTTTGTTAGTTTTATTATAGATTAAATAAAAATGGAAGAGAAAGACTTGAAGATTCAAACCACGACAGAACAGACAAAGACAGGATGTAGTTGACCGAGACGAAGTGAGAGGACCAGTGGGATGGGCTGAAATGGGGAACCCCCATCCTACACTGAACCTGACAGATCTGACGAGAGACGTTACCAGAGATTGAGAAGACTTTAACTGGGCCGATGACTAATCTAAAACGAAAATTGACAGGAAAAGATTAGAATACTCCAAAGAGATGGGAAGTGTCCCAGTAGTTGAATATAATGGTAAGATAATTGAACTAGTGACTGAAGGGAGAACAAGTTCCAGACCGAACGCACCAGAAGCAGAACTGGAAACAATAAGTGGTTCATGGTTAACAGACTTTGCATCACCAGTTACTAGGAGATTAGGCATTTTAAATCCCTTCAAGCAAGACTGTGACCCAGAGGGCAATGAGGCGTATCCAATGATTCAAGTAGCCAACCCGAGGACGGGACAATCAGTTAACCCAAACCAAGAAGGGGGAGAATTACAACCAGAGACAATTTTAGTGACAGACCGCGGACTGACGGAGAATTGACTTGGCAATTAAAAGGCATAACACCAGCAAACGAAGATGTCACTGAATACGTTGAGCAAATGGGACAGCCAAGAGCGTCATATAATTTAGATGGACTGGAAGTAGAGAGAGTGGTCAGAAAATCTCTGGGACACCAGTGGGCATCAGTGAAAGGTGACTGGGATCCAAGAGATGTAAATGGGACATTACGACATGACTCACCAGAACTGACCAGACGATTTAATGAATTGTGTGTTCGAATTCAAACTAAATTTGAAAGGAGAGCTAACTATTCTGAAATTAACAGAAAAGAACAACGAGATGACGAACCATTTGAAGAATATAGACACAGAATTGCTAAAAGTTTTTAGAACGCATAGTGGACTCCAAGATGTACCATGTGACAAGCAATGGCCATACAAACAACAATTAAAAATCAGGCATAAGAGCCTGGGTGTCAAAACATTACACTGGATTCCCAACAAGCACACTTGAAGAATACATCACACATGCAGCACACGCAGAGAAAGTGATGAAAGAAAAAGAGAAGCAAAAGAAAGAAAGTCAGACGAAAGTGTTCGTATTAGAAGGAGATGAAATGCAAGTATATATGCAGGGAATAGAGGTTTACAAGGAGTAAATTGAAATGAATGATGTGATGTGATAATTATGTTTTGATGTTTAGTTTGTGCGGTGACATGAATATCATCACATAGTAAAGAATTGGTGATTAATTCAATTGGATAACAATCTAAAATTTGAGAATAAAGTTGTATCTAAATTTAATGTTACTCATGAATGAATGAGAGTGGAGGCTATTTAGGTCATCAGGGGAGGTGACCGAGGAGAGCAAAAGGTGGTCTCCTAATCGCTTCGATTGGGGCCGCGAGAGAATTTTTACCTACTTGGAAAAGTGATAAAAGACAAAGCATAAATGTTTGGAATGTTTAGTATGTTTTTTGCTCTCGTCCTCGCTGGTCATAATAAATACAAGTAAATACATTTGAATTAAGTACCCAAAAAAGAGGGGGGGAAATTAAAATAGGAAAGTTTGGACTGACAAGGGAGAGGACGATGGAGAACCATATATAGAGACTATAGAGAACTTGCTGAACAGCTGACTAAATGCTGACCTAAGTGATATACCCTTTACTGATGGACTGACTCTATTTGTAGAAGGTTCATCTAGTAAACACCTAATGGACAGACACAGACTGGATATGCTATAGTGACCAGTGAAAAAGTTTTGCAAGCGAAATCACTCTCTTCAATCTATTCTGCACAAGCAGCAGAATTAGGGGCATTAACAGAAGCCTGTAAATTGATGGAAAACGAAATTGTAACAATCTACACAGATAGCAAATATGCATTCTCGACAGTGCATGTGTTTGCACAACATTGGGAGAATAGAGGCATGATAACTTCAACAGGCAAACCCGTGACGCATGCAAAGCATGTTTCTACAGATCAAGAATTAGACAAAAGTGTACTGAAAGACATGCAGCAGCAAAGCTTAAAACAAGAACAGGAAATGTGGAAAAGAAAAGGGGCAACACTGAAAGATGACATCTATGTATGACTCCTTAATAAATCCATCCTACCTAAATATGTATTTAAATATGCAGTAATATTGAGCCATGGTATGACACATGTCTCAACAGGAGGGATAGTAATTCAAGTAAATTTCAAGTACTCTTGACAACACCTACTGCGTAAAAATTGCTGAGAGAAGTACCTGGATACATTTAACGCACTGTAAAAAGATCATAAACTATGCCCCGCCTTAGAAGAGAGCCAGAGTGGCTCCCAACAGCTATTTGTATGTTTTTATTTCTACTGACAAGTGTTGTGATTCTGTTAATACTGTGGTATGTATCTGGTCCACGGAAACAAAACTTGTGAACATTTACTGAACCAGACCACCACAGGAGCCAAAATCAAACATGCAGACTGTCATCAAGACCACAACTGCAAAATTTCAAGCGTGATAAAACTAAGAAATAAGAGAGAAACTGCAGATGAACTTAAATGCGGATGCGTGGTATGCAACAATTGGAGCATAATGGGGAGATTTTGTCTGGTCTGGTTTGTAAATATAATGCTGTGATAGAGCGAAAGAAATTCAAAATAAAAAAATATATATAAAAAAAACTATGACTGGACTGACACTGACTTATGCAGCCAGTAGACATTATGTTTATATATGAGTTGTAGGCTTATTCCAGTGCAAGGAATCCTCAATTTCTCAATCCGTGAAACACAGTCTGAGAACTCATGTTTATATCCTGCTCTGTGAAAGCCCTGCCCCCAGGGCGGGACCTCCTGCTAATGGCCCATTGTAAACTTAACTGGGATGGGCCTATTGTTCTATTCTTCCCTGGCATTTGGCTGCCTCACCTTGAGTGCCTGTTTTTAGCATCCGAATGCCCCGAGCGTCTCCAGGGTTTCAGCAGACCATTATAAACAACTGGAAGGTTGAATCTTAAACCTCCATTACGATTTAAGGAAGGATTCTCTTTTTGAACAAAGATGGCCTCCTTAACTCCTCTTTCAAACCATCTTTTCTCCTGCTCAGAATCTCCACCTCACTGTCTTCAATAGAGTGGTTTGTGGCTTTGAGATGAAGATGTACAGCGCTTTGGGGTCCTGTACTCGAGTGTCTTCTGTGTTGATGAAGTGGCTGTTTAGTCTCCCCTATGTGGCGCTCTTTACAACTTTCTTCACTGCATTGGATAGAATAACACTACATTGCTCTGTTTTTGTGTAGTAGCATCTTGTCCTTAGGGTGAACCAGTTCTTGTCTTAACGTGCTGCCTGGTTTGAGATAAACAAGGACTTCGTGTCTTCAGCACGTTAAAATAAAATAATATAATCATAAAAATGGGTCTTTATGAGGCACATTTCAATCGGCCCTCTTTAGGAATTAAGGATATGATGGCTTCTTTCCAACTAGGAGGAGTCTGAGTTTTCTTAATTGCCCAGTTAAAAGTTGCCAAAAGGAAAGTGTCTTTTAAAGCTTTATACCACTCTGAGGCTCGCGTAGATTTATTATTCTTTAATATTTTGATTGTGCCTTGTATTTCCAAAACTGATATTTCCTCTCCTAATTTTTTAATATGTTCTTCTGACATAACAAGCAAATTGAGGGTGTCCAGAAAGGAATTCATATCATCATCTTTATCGTCTGGAATTTTTGAAAAATGTTTTTTAAAAAAGGGTTCAAGTGCTGATTGAATTTGGTCATTTTGCCTGTCCTGTATTTTAAAATGTGTTCTTTCAGCTTGTTGTTTTTTTAAGTTTCCAAGGTAGTAATTTAGAACATTTTGATCCACTCTCATAATATCTTTGTTTTGGTAAAGAGCATTTTCCTAACTATGTCCTGTGAAGCAGGAATTTCTCCTCTTCTTCTTTTTAATTTCTTGTAGCATTTTAGGACACCCCTTTTAGGCATGGCTTTCCTCCAACATTTAAATTTTTTCTTGCACATCACTTAGCTTTTTCTCCCTTTTTTACAGAGGCTATGGCTATAATTTGTCCTCTCAAGACTGCTTTGGAAGCATCCTTGAAGGATGGACAGTGAAATTTCCCCTGTATAATTTTCCTCCAGATAAGTCTTAATGTTGTTGGACATGTTTTCCTTAAACAAAGGGTCATTAAGCAGACTGGCATTGAACCTCCAAAGTGTGTTTTTTCATCTTTCCTCCAATTCCACAGAAATGTAGATAGGCGCATGATCACTTAGGTCTATTGTGCCTATATCTGCTTCAGTGATTTTAGATCTGTCTTTATTGAGAATAAAATAGTAGTCTATTCTGGAATAGAGTGTATGTCGATTTGAAAAATGGATATACTGGTGTGCCCAAGGATTCATTTCCCTCCATATGTCAATCAGACCTATATTCTTCGATAAGATACGGAACTTCTTATTTATTGTTCCTCCAGTGCCTCTTGTGTTCGACACGTCTAAAGTGTCCAAAACATTCATAAGTGGACCTCTTCCAAACATCGAAAGGAAGATAAACAAGTTTAGCCGGCTGCTTCAGATGAACACATGGCTGTCCAAAGAGTGTGCACCTAGAGGATTGCACTACATTGAGAACTTCTATCTATTTTGGAAACGAGAGGACCTGTTTAAGAGAAAATGGCCCCACACATGTGCAGAGTGGAGTGAGGGTGCTGACAGAGAACCTGCTCCACGCTCTGAGGCATTGGACTGGGGCCTGGACAGCAGGTCCTGAGCAGATAGAGACGAGAGTAATGAGAAAAGATTCCTTGCTCCATCAATCAGAGACCGAGCCAATGTTTCAACATCAGCAGCACCACAACCACAGCCTCCACCAAAGGATTTATTACAGCCGCTCCACCACCACCAGCAAAGAATTCAGCTCCAGCTGCTCCACAATCAACTCCACCGCCTCAAGCAAAGGACTCATCAGCAGCAGCACCAAATCAATCGCCCCTGCCCTCAGAGCAGCCCTGGGCCCCCCCTGCAACATCTACTCCCATTACAGATTCCTCACTCTCCTTTCCATCTCTACTCTCGACCAGGGGCCTTCCCAGCCATCTTGAATATCTGATCTAATCAGGTATTAGGATGACTCCACTCATGCCCCAATATAATAAGATAAAAGAGTTCTGACGTCAACGATGATGAACTCTCCCCTGACTGCTGCTATACAGACAAAAACGCGTGTCCTGTTTTGCCACAGTAAACAGATGAACAAACCCTCCAGCTCAGCTGCTGTTAGAACTCCTTTCCACATCCAAGTGTAATGAGTTTGCCTTATTCTTTAATGACAAAGTTCAGGGCATTAAAAATTCTATATATTCTACAATGCAAAAAATAACCCTCAAACCACCTACACACTTAGAGCTGACTCACTTTGCACCTGTAACTGACAAAACTGTCCAGGAGATCATCACCAGTCTGAGTTCATCTACATGCTGCCTCGATGTGTTACCCACCAGATTTCTAAAGTCTGTGCTGAACAGTTTGTTAGCACCACTCACTCACATAGATAACATGTCGCTTCAATTTGGAACATTCCCATGTTTCTTTGAAAACTGCGGTCATAAAGCCTCTCCTAAAGAAAGAGCAGTCTTGATACGTAATGAGTAATTTGACCTATCTCTAATCTGCCATTTTGGGGCAAAGTCCTTGAAAAGGTTGTTTACCAACAGCTCATTGATTTCCACTTAATAAACTCATTTGAATTTTCCAGTCAAGTTTTTAGACCTCATCACAGCACTGAGACTGCTGTTGTCAAGGTGACAAATGACATCCACCTGAACACTGACGCGGGCAAAAGCCTCAGTGTTAATTCTGTTAGATCTGAGTGCTGCTTTTGACACTGTCGATCATGGGAAGAGGACTGGGTGGGCATCACTGGCACTGCCCTAAACTGTTAGAGCCTATCGGGAACAGGAAGTTCTTTGTCGAACAGTGGTAACTTGTCTCAGACCAGAACCCTGACCTGTGGACCCCACAGGTCAGGGCTCTGCAAGTATCCCATTGACACAGTCAAAAGCAGCACTTCTCACACCAGTAAGGGCCGAAGTTTCAAGGACAGCATGAAGCTCTTTAGCTGTTATTGTAAAATGATCATTGAAATCACCTGTTATGACCAAACCATCAAATCTGTGCATACGACTGAAAGCATCTCAGTAAAATCATCATAAAACTTTGCAGTGCTGAGGAGGTTGTATAAAACATGAGAGAATGGATGGTGACTGTTTTAGCAATTTTAAAGGCTACGTACTCAAATGTGAAAACACCCAAAGGACAACCTGTGGTAACTATTTCATCTCTAACAAACGACAAACTCTGTTTACCTCTATTTTGGTAACGTTTCACAGAAATGCCACAACACCTCCTCCCTTTTTTTTTCAGTGTTTCAGATTCAAAATAAATTGGGTGGAGCAGATTCTATAGAACTAAATTTCCTGTTTTTTTGTTTCAAGTTAAAACATTCAGTTAAAAACAAAAAAAATTAAATTATTAAAAAAGATGATATTTACAAAAGATCGACATTTAGCACAGCAAGTTTTCAGACTAGTTTCAGTGAGACTGGGCGTTATCTTTTTACAGGGAATATGATCAAATTCTCTGATTGGGAAGTCTGACTCGCATTTTGTTTTCCCATCTGTGTGTGTTACTGAGAAATAGCACTAGAGGAGGCTGCTTTTTACAGGGCCCCGGTTGTTGATTTTTAATACTATAAGCTCCCGGCAACGCTGAGACCCAGTGCATCCTAGCTAGGATACACGTGAAAGGCGAGGGGGGATAGGTGGGGGGCTTTTGTTGGTGTAGCGGGAGCCGGTGAGAGTTAGTGACGGGGGAAAGCGCGGGAGATATTAGTGGGCCGATAGCTGAAAAAAACAGTCAGAGAGAGTTCATCTACTTGATATGAGAACTCTTGCTTTTATTAGCGTGACATGGAGCCATGCCTGATCAGAATATTCAAGATGGCTGGGAAGACCCTGGGTGAGGCGAGATGGAAAGGAGAGTGAGGAATCTGTAGTGGGGAGTAGATGTTTCAGGGGGATCCAGGGGCTGCTCTGAGGGCAGGGCGATGGGGGGATACTGCGGCCCGCCACAGATGGTCCAAGGCCTTTGATGAGACTGTGCAGGAAAGAACTGAAATGACTCCTGCGCTAGCCGTGGTGAATTGTTGTGGTGCTGCTGCAGATGAGTCCTTCGCTGGAGGTTGTAGTGATCGTGGAGCTGGAGTTGAATCTGGTGGTGGAGCGGCTGCTATAAATGGCTTTGGTGCGGGCTGTGGTTGTTGGCTGATGTTGCTGGCTCAGGAGTCTGGAATTTTCTCTCATTCCCTCTTCTCTAACTATCTGCTCAGACCCTGTCCAGGCCAGTCCATGCCTCAGAGCGGAGGAGCAGGTTCGTCACACCCTCACTCCACTCTACAGAGGTGTGGGCATTTCTCTTAAACAGGTCCTCGTCGTTTCCAGAAAAGATAGAAGTTCTCAATGTAGTGCAAATCCTGTTTGCACACTCTTTGGACAGCCATGTGTTCAGTTGAAGCAGCCCGGCTAAACTTGTTATCTTCCTTCGATGTTTTGGAAAGAGGCCACTATAATGTTTTTTATTCCATTTATTTAGCCTCGTCGAATATACTCCAAGAAGTGTCTTTTCAAAACTCTTCAGTCTCTTCGCGTCGTGTGTTCCACGCGCCCACGTAGAATCAACTGTTTAACCTTTAGTTTGCCAAAACATTAAGAATACGTGACGTAATCTCAGTGACTGTGCGCGTGGGAAAGAAGTGTATTTATTTTTTTCATGCACTCACGATCCCCAACCCATCCCAATAGTTAGACCTTGACGTCGTCAGATTCTCTCTCTGTCTCTGTCTGCCTTTTCGCCACGTCATGTCTCCCATTTTTTCCTGTTTATTTCTTCGTCTTTGAAACGGTAAAATCTTTTGTAAGCTGTTTTTTAGGTGGCTTACAATCTTTGTATCGCTTAGGCTTCGCACCGACTTTGTTCAGATGTTTGTTCCTGATCTTTTAAACAGTTTTGGAAACGAAAAAGACATGTCGGTCCAGGTTGAAAGTTGTTTTTCTTCTGTGGACTTCCTTACACTGGATGACCACAGGGATTGTTATGCGTCCTTTTTTTGATTCCAAAGCAAATATCCGTTGTAGCTCATGAATGTCTTGTTGAAAATTTCCAACAGCGTTTACAGGAGTTTGTTTCCCTTCTCATGGACATGTCGCTGGTTCGTCAGATTTGTTGATTAAAACTTGAAAAATGCTCTTAAAATCCTTGGTTGACTTAAAAAAGTCATAATAAAAAATGTTTGGAAGACAAAAACTGATTTAAAAGCAAAATAAATAAGGAAAGCAGCTGAAGCAGGCAGGAGCAAGCAGGGAAGCGTCTGCACTCTTCGGAAGCAGGAAGTAAGAACTATTTAGTAACCTCCACCTGTCTTCTAGATTTAATGGGAAAAACAAACCCATCACCAAATTGCTCCTACTGGGATAAGATCCACTTGTTAGCTACTTAGGAAAATAAAAAGATCATTTTCAGTAAACATTTAGCTTGGGAAAAATTTTACATGTATTTTAAAATGTCAGGGATTGTAACTACAGAATCAAGTTTTAAAACCTGTGTCACGCAGTGACATACGGTCGTGGTGTGGAGAAAATGAACTGTATGACCGTTTACCTAGGAATGCTTTAGTGTCATTACTTTTAACCACATTAGTATTACCTATTACAGCTGATGAAGTAATATCAGCAACTCATAGTGTTACACCTGAGGACTGGAAACGGGAGAAACGTTTTTTATCATGAAGAGGAGAAGATCCAACCTATATTGATGTAATAGGAGTGCCTAGAGGGATCTCAGATGAATCTAAATTGGTAGAACAAGTAACTTCTGGATTTGAGTATTTTTATATGGATAACACCAAACAAAAATATTGATAGAATCAACTACATCCACCACAACGTCCAGAAACTTGGAAACTACACACAGCAAGGTTTTGAAGCGGTCCATAAGCAACTCGCGGCATCATCTATGATGTCATTACAGAACAGATTGGCTGTAGACATGATCCTTGTGGAAAGGGGCAGAGTCTTTTCAGCGCTTTGGGGATCAATGCTGCACATTCATTACAAACAATACTGCCACATAAGGACGCCTGACCAGAGCTATGAGGGTCTGGAGGTCTATGAATAGGCGCATGAAAGAGCAGTCAGGAGTAGATACTACTCTCTGGGACAACTGGTTGAACGTGTCTGGCAAATTCAAAGCGATAGTCTCATCTGTTCTGGTGTCAATTGCTGTGTTTGTAGCTATTTTAACATTGTGAGGATGTTGTTGTATTCCATGTATAAGATCTCTTTCAGAAAGAATAATTTCCACTGCTATCTCACCACCTGATGATAAGGCGGTGCAGATGCATTTATTGGCTGGCAGTGATAATGAGAAGAATCCTGAAGGTGCACTTCCTAAAATGTTCCAAGAAGTCGTCTGAGTGTAAGAAAAAATATGATCCTGCAACTGAAAAACTCACTGTTCAGAGGTTGAAAGGTGATGCATAAAAGATACGATAAACAGGAGGGAAATGTTGGAATAATTGTAAAAATTTTATCTTTCTTTTATACATTCCTTATTATTGTATGATTTTGTGTGCTTAATAAACTGCTTGTGAGACTATGTTGCAGAAGTAAACTGCTGAGATAATCCAGCAGCCTGTTGGACTTTGGAACTGATGACCAGTAATATAAACATACAAGGTCCACTCAAGATGATTTGCTGGGAACCTAAGGTCAACCAAAGTTCAACAGTCAATGGATGAGTAATGTGTGCAAAGCTGTCGCCAATTGTTCCCTATCCTTTAGGGCGTAGCTGATCATGTAAACAGGGCGTCCCTTATCTTTAATACAAGAGGAAGGCGGATGGGGATGGTTTTGAGGAAGAACAGGCAGATGGAGCTGGAAGCATCCCTATGCTCGTCCGTCCTCCTTCGGAGAAACAATTTTGATTCCCTTGATTCTCTGTTTGTTAATATGTGGGTGTATATTGTGTAGATTTTAGGCCCATCACATCTGTTCTGGATGCCTCCTGGGCGCCTCCCTAGGGAGGTGTTTCGGGCATGTCCCACCGGGAGGAGGCCACGGGGAAGACCCAGGACACGCTGGAGGGAATATGTCTCTCGACTGGCCTGGGAGCGCCTCGGGATCCTCCCGGAGGAGTTGGAGGAAGTGTCTGGGGATAAAGAAGTCTGGGAGTCCCTGCTTAGAGTGCTGCCTCCTCGACCCGGCCCCGGATAAAGCGGAAGATGGATGGATGGATGGATTTTAAAAATATTTAAAATGAGTAAATGTACTCATAAAATTTACAACATTTATCTCATATTACAATGCACCTTTGCCATTTTAATTATGACAGTGCTAAATTTCAAAATTCATAATATGACATAATTATTTATTGGCGAAAACAATTTCAAAATTAACATTTCATTTTTAATTTCAATAAAGTGTCCAAAAAACTTCAATACCTTATAACAGCGGTTCTCATGTGGTACATGCAACACTGGTGGTAAGCGAGGACCTTTAGGTGATACGTGAACACCAGTGTCATTATTAGTAGGTTGATATAGTCCCTCATTCGTCCAGGAGAGTTCCATCGTCGTAGATAAGAATGTAATCGTCTGGATTTTCAAAGCAGTGTCCATGACTACACTTGAATCCCTCTCTACAATAGGAATTGTAGTTACATTTTTGCTCTTGAATAGGCTAATTACTTAGTTAAAACTTAATTAAGAATTAATTAGGAATACATTTAGATCTGGTCGTACTCGGAAAGCCAAATCTTTCATTTGGTGGTACTCACTGTAAAAACTTTGAGGACCACGGAGTTGACTGGAGCTGTCCTGTCCGCAGTGGGCTAAGCACCGCCTCTCGGTAACTTTGGAGAAGTCCTGAGACAGCAGCCGCTGCAGCAGCGCCATGAGCGTATTCTGAACACACCCTGACGCTGCATCACATCACCGGGATTCGGCTGAAGACACACGACTGATAGCTGCTCGGTCCAGGTAAGAGCACAAACGCACACATGCGAAGCCTTTCTCCAACACAGGACATACCGCATTATTCCGCAACGGCGGGGTGCGCACTGCAGCACGCTTCACTAAAATGGTTGCTCAGGTTGCCGCGGTGCAGTGATTCAGCAGATAGAGCCTGTCGTTTAATGGGGATTTTAATGGGACAGACGTCGCGATGTGCCATGTCCTCTGCGGCTGTACCGATAGTGTAAAATGCATGGCTGGACGGGGGGCTCTAAGACTGATCCGTCAGTGGCAAACCGCGGTGAGGTTAGACGAATATTACATATTGGTGATATTTGACACATTAGCGCATACGGGGAGAACATGTGAACGGCAATAATTAATAAAGTTAATTAATAAACGGCAATAAAGTGTCTGCAATAATTCCGGTTGATATACATAGGAACTGACAATAAATTAATTTACAGAAGAAAAACAGCAAAAATATGAACGTATAAATCTATCTATCAATTCAATTCAATTTATTTTTGTAACGCCCAAAATCACAACAGTAGTTACCTCGAGGGGCTACAGTGGAAAAAACAATAAAAACAGAATAAACAATGTTCATAGGGACTTGAATGTTCCCAGCATCCCGTGTCCTTAGACAGATGTCCCAAGCTCCAATGTCCTTAGGCCCTCCTTCTCGGCCAGGAAAAATTACCAAACCTCTTTGGGAAAAAGTAGAAACCTGGAGAGGTTCCACGGTGAAGGAGAGATCCGACTCCCTCGGACGGACAGGCGTACGCGTGGGTCTCAATTTGATAGATAGATAGTGGAGCTGGACCCACTCAGGAGGAGAACCAATTCTTCAAGGCTGATGAAGAACCGTTCATATGGGGTTGAAACCGTTTCTCCAGGCAGACCGTTTCTCCAGGCAGTTGAGGAGCATCTGGATCCACAGGTCATCAATGTGCCTGCTCCACTCCCGTCAGGGAAGTGGGAGAAAAAGAAGGAAAAGCAATGAACAAATTGCAAATGAAATTAAATGTAAAATATTATTTGATATCACATCACATCACATGATCTCTCTGGGTGGAGTCTGCATGTCCTCCCTGTGTTACTGCGGGTTCTCTCCGGGTTCTCCGGGTTCTCCGGCTTAGGTAAATTGGCCCTGAATGAATGTGAAAGTGAATGTTTGCCTATGTGTCTATGTCTCTGTGTTAACCCTGCGACGAGTTTCCCACTGTCCGGGGTGTACCCCGCCTAAGGCCCCAAGGCACTGGGATAGGGTCCAGTCACCCACGACCCCTAACGGGAACAAGCAGTAGGAAATTAATGAATGTCTGATAGAAAAGTAGTAAGAAGCAGAGGATAGTGTTCAAGCTGCCATACTTCCCCCAGCATAGTTGCTTCTAGAGCAGCATAGCTGGGAACTGTAGGTTTTTATTTCTGTTCCTAACTGGCCTGACCATAAGCGATTTCAAAGAGGAACATTTTAAGCCTGGTCTAAAATGAAGAGACTCTGTCGGCCTCTTTAACACGGACAAGAGCTGATTCCACAACACAGGAGCTTGGTAGGGTTCTACCTCCTACTGTACTTTTAGAGACTCTTGGGACCACCCGAAGTCCAGCATTTTGAGAGCGAAGTGCTCTGTGTGGATGATAAGGTACTATAGCATCTTTGAGGTAGGATGGGGCCAGGTCATATATGGCTTTGTAAGTCAGGAGGAGGATTTTGATTTTGATTCTAAACTCGACAGGAGCCGGTGAAGAAACTTGAGCACCGGCGTAATCTTCTTTTAGTTCCTGTTAGTAATCTTGCAGCTGCATTTTGAACCAGTTGAAAGCTTTTTATAGAGCTTTTAGGACACGCTGCGAGCAGGGAATTACAGTAGTTTAATCTAGATATTACAAACGCATGGACAAGTTTTTCAGTATTGCTTTTAGGCAAGATTTTTCTGATTTTGGCTATATTATACGCAGATGGAAATAGGCTGTTTTACAGGCTTGATTTATGTGCGCTTTGAATGAGAGCTCTTGGTCAAATAAGTTTGGTCAAAATAGGTTTCTTACAGTGGAGCTGGAGGCTACACTGACGTTGTCCAGTGTGACTATCTGCTCAGATAAAGCATCTCGTAGATGTTTAGGGCCTAGTACAATTACCTCGGTTTTTTCAGGGTTAAGAAGCAGATGATTAAATGTCATCCAGGTTTTTATATCCTTCACACAAGCACTAAGTCTGTCTGCTTGATCGGTCTGATCGGGTTTCATTGATAAATACAGCTGTGTGTCATCTGCATAGCAGTGGAAGTTAATGTCATGCTTTCTGATAATGTTACCTAACGGCAGCATATAAAGAGTAAACAGAATTGGAATTGGAGTACTGAACCCTGTGGCACACCGTAGGTTACTTTAGAACAGGGAGAGGAGCTCTGGTTTACATTAACAAACTGGTACCTATCCGATAGGTAGGATTTATTATTTTCTTTATTTAGATGTTTTTATTTTTTACATTTGAACAACACATGAAAACAAACACAGAGAAAAAGGAACACAACCAAAGAGGGGGAGCAAGTACAGAATAAAAACAGTAGACATCCAACCAATGTTTGAGATAATTAAATTAAATCATGTCCTAGAAAACCCCAAAAGAAAAATTGCCCATTTAATGCAAAGTCTGGTAAATTTGTCCATATTCAGATTAAGTCTGAATGTAATTTTTTCCATGTTCCGTATGTCCATTATAATGTCAGTCCAGTCCTTGGGGGCTTTTTTCGCTGCTGCCAGGATGATATTCCAGAGATAAGTGCTGGTTGTGTCCATGGCAGGAGTCCTGAAGCCCAAATACATATTTCTGAAATCCAGTGGGATGGTGATGTCATACATTGTCTGTAAGGCTTTGTTGATCTCAGTCCAATATTTGTGAACAACAGGACAATCCCAAAACACATGATTGTGGTTTGCCTCCTGGCTGCCACGTCCTCTCCAATAGTCTGCATTTCCCTGTGTGTAATGGGCACTTCCATCTCAATTCCCTCCAAACAGGTGATTTTGTGGTTTTCCACTGAGATGTACTTATACTTTCCCACTCATCGTCAGCCAGAACAAAATGACTCTCTTTCCCATTTACCTTTAATGTAATCAGTAGAGTGAGTGCCCTTGAAAGCTCAGATTTGTATGCTTTAATAAGTATTTCGGTCAAAGAGTTATGATGGTCATCATTCTTTTTGATTTCTTGGTTATAATAACTCCTTATTTGTAAGTACCTAGAGAAACAGGACTTTTATAAGTAAAAGGATTCTTTCAAGTCATCAAAGCTCTTTAGATGATTCTCCTTTACAATCTGGTAAAAGACCTTTATACCTTTTGTTGTCCAGACTTTAAATCTTGAGTCTGTGCTGTTGGATGCGAAATGTTGATCATAAGCCAACCAAGTTAAAATGTTTACATCTTTGTTTAGTTTGTATGTTTTGATCAGCTCCCTCCATGTTGTAAGAACAGACTTCACCCAGGGGTTCTCCACCTCCCCCAAATGACCCAACCGTATGTCCTCTGCCAGTAAGGCCTGCAAAGGAACTCCCGGCACAACAGCAATCTCAATATTCTTCCATCAAACAATGTAAACCCAGCCCCCTTTTTCTTTTGATAACTGTAAAATTTTGAATTGGACACAGGGTTGTTTTTGATTGTCTAATAAATTGGGCCAATGGTTCCAAATACAAAGCAAACAGGAGGGGGGACTCACCCCTCTTTCCAGAGGGGACCTGTCAGATGACCATTGATTTTAATTCTAGATGTTGGACCATCGTAAAGAGCCCCAATATTTTTATAATTAAATCATAGATTTGAAATTTGTTTAGCACTTTAAATAAATATGGCCAACTAACTAGCTTTCTCAGCAGCCAAACTAATTATTACGGCTTTATTTTGTTGTTTTTGTATATGATCTATTATGTATAGGGATCGTTTTATGTTATCTTGTGTTTGTCGTTTGGTAATTAATCCTGTCTGATCATTATGGATTAAGTTTAAGTGCCCAATTCAAAGTTGCCAAAAGGAAAGGAGTAAGTGTGTCTTTTAAACCCCCCAACCCCCGTTTTCCAACCCCCGAAAAGCTGCTGGACCAGACGGCGTCTCTGCCGCTACATTAAGACATTACGCAGGAGAGTTGACCCCCGTCTTCACAGACATTTTTAACACCTCCCTGGGGTCATGCTATGTCTCAGCCTGCTTCAAGTCTGCCATCATTGTCCGTCCCCAAGAAGCCCCGGAACACTGGACTTAATGACTACAGGCCAGGGGCAACGTCGTCTGTAGTCATGAAGTCATTTGAACCCCTGGTCTTGCCCCACCTCAAGTCCTTCACCTCCTCCCTGCTGGCCCCCCTTGCAGTTCGCCTACAGAGCCAACAGGTCTGTGGACGACACCATCAACCTGGCACCACTTCGTCCTGCAGCATCTGGACTCCCCGGGAACCTATGCCAGGATCCTGTTTGTGGACTTCAGCTCTGCTTTCAACACCATCCTCCCTGCTCTGCTCCAGGACAAGCTCTCCCAGCTCAACGTGCCTTGACTCCACCTGCAGGTGGATCACTGACTTCTGACGGATCGGAGGCAGTGCGTGCGGCTGGGGAAGAATGTCTCTGACACTCGGACTATCAGCACAGGAGCTCCACAGGGCTGGTACTTTCTCCTCTGCTCTTCTCCCTGTAACAAACTGCTACAAACCTCCAGCCACGACTCGTAAAACTGATCAAGTTTGCGACCACACCATCTCATCGGCTCATCTCGACGGGATGAGTCTGTCTACAGGAGGGAGGTGGACCGCTGGTGTCCTGGTGCAGCGGCAACAACCTGGAGTTCAACGCCCAGAAGACGTGGAGATGATCGTTGGACTTCAGAAGTCACAGCCGCCCAGCCCCCTCGTCATGAAGACGAGAAGGCCAGCAGAGGATTACTTCCTGCGGCAGCTGAGGAAAGCCAAGCTGCCAGTGCAGATGATGGTGCAGTTTTACACGGCCATCATTGAGTCCATCCCTACCTCTCCATCACCGTGTGGTACACTGGAGCCAACAGCCAGGGACAAACAGAGACTACAGCGCATTGTCGTTCTGCTGAGAAGTGATCGGCTGCAGACTTCCATCTCTGCAGACTGTACGTCTCCAGGCTCTGGACGAGCAGGTCGGATCACAGCTGACCCTTTCACTCCTGGACTGGTCTATTTGAACACTCCCCTCAGGCAGGGAGCTACGTGTCCATCCGTACCAGAACCTCCCGCCACAAGAATAGTTTTTCTCCTCTGCCCGTTGGACTCATGAACACTTCTAAACACCTGCCCACTTTAACTTACAACTATTCATACACTCACTCACTGTCATTTACTGCACTACAACTTTAAACTTAACTGTAAACTTGTGTACATAGCAATGCCAATTTTTATTTTATTTTAATTTTATACTATAGTAATTTTAAATTGTCCCTTAATGCATGCCCTTTTGTTTGAACTGAATTATTGTTTTTATTATTGCTCAGTGTTTTGTGTTGCACCTTAATGCCGAGACAAGTTCCTATGTCTGTGAAGTTTGTTCATTGACAATGGCAATAAACCCCTTTCTGATTCTGATTCTAAAGCTTTATACCACATCTCTCCACAGAGATTTATTGTTCTTTAATCTTTTAATTGCGCCCTATATTTCCAAAAATGTAATTTCAGCGCCTAATTTTTTATTCTGTTCTTCTGTGATAACAGGCAAACTCAGGGTGTCCTGAAAGGAGTTTATATCATCCTCCTTATTGTCTGGAATTTTTGAAAAACGTTTTTTATAGAAGGATTCAAATGCTGATTGAATTTGTCTTGTTTAGTTAAGATTACATCATTTTGTCTGTCTCATATTTAAAAAATTGTTCTTTCAGCTTGTTGTTTTTTAAGTTTCCAAGATAGTAATTTAGAAAACTTTGATCCACTCTCATAATATCTTTGTTTGGTAAAGAGCATTTTCTTAATTATTTCCTGTGAAGTCAGATCATTAATTTCTCCTCTTATCTTTAAAATTTCTTGTAGCATTTTAGGACACCCCTTTTTGACATAGTTTTCCTCCAACAATTTTAATTTTCCTTGCATTTCATTTAGCTTTTTCTCACTTTGTTTCTTTTTTTCGGCGGCTGTAGCTATAATTTGTCCTTTCAAGACTGCTTTGGAAGCATCCAAGAGGATGGGCAGAGACATTTCTCCAGTATCATTTTCCTCCAGATAAGTCTTAATGTTGTTAGAAATGTTTTCTTTTAACAAAGGGTCATTAAGCAGGCTGACATTGAACCTCCAAAGTGTGTTTTTTTGTCTTTCCTCCTGCTTCAGTGATTTTAGATCTGTCTTTATTGAAAGTAAGAAAGTAGTCTATTCTGGAATAGAGTGTATGTGGATTTGAAAAAAGAGTATACTGGCGTGCCCTCGGGTTCATTTCCCTCCATATGTCAATCAATCCTATAGTCAATACAATAAGAGACGGAACTTCTTGTGAATTGTTCCTCCAGTGCCTCTTGAGTTCGACACATCCAGTGTAGGCTGAATGCGAAGATTCCAATCGCCGCCACAAAACCATCCTCAGAGTGGTCTACAATCACGTCCATGACATCAGCATAGAAAGTGATCTCTCCCTGGTGGAGCATACACATTTAAAAGAGTGAAAACCTTTCCATTGATATTTCCTTTACCTAGTGCGTATTTGCCTTCTTTATCCTTACATTCAAAAAACTGTTCAAAAAACATTTGGCTTGAGATCAATATTTCAACTCTCCTCTTATGTTTGCCTCTGTATGATGAATAATAGGATTTTTCATAACAGAATTTCGTTAGTTTTTGGACGTTCAGTGTCATTCAAGTGGGTCTCTTGTAAAAATATAATGTTATAGGCAGTCACTCGCAATGGCTTCCTGCCATTGCCGTTTCTAGTCGTTGTTATTATTATTATTATTATTATTATTATTATTATTATTATTATTATTATTATTATTATATAAATATAAATAATAATATTTTCCACATTTATCCCAGTTTTTCGGTGGGCTACACAGGTCGCATTCCGTGTCCGATTTACGTCCTTCAAAGTTCAGGTTGTAGATAATTCTCTTCTGATTCCTGGACTTGCTTTCAGGTAATCCTCATCCTTGTCATCTTTTCATGATTCGTCTTCAGATTTTCCCTATCTCTTAGAATGGTGGAATGTTGATGATGTTGGAGCGTTGTGACATCATCGTCATAGCAACTGTACAGAAAACGGCCATGCATTACACAGACCGTCATGGCAACTAGGGCTTTGTGATATCATCGGCATGGCATCGGCATGTACAGAACATGTGCAGAAATTGCAAAAGAGGACTGCACCTACAAATCAGTGAGCACTGCTTGAGAGACATATTTATGCTTGATTTTGTGTTTTTATGTAGACGTGTGAAAAAGTGTGTTTTGTTAATTGCATTAGGCAGTTACTCGCAATGGCTCAGTGCGTGTTCCCGTTATTCCATCGGCTTTCATTTTAGTGGTCACTGCCTTTGACACTGCCGGAGCTAGCTCAGAGACTCCATGGCACGCTGCATTTCGGACATATTGAGCCACAGCCGATGAGCAATTACGTTCTCTCCCCCTTCCGACGGAAAGAAGTCGCGTGAGTCTCCATCTGGGCCGGAGGGGCGGAGTGCGGCTCGCAGGTTTTTCAGCGGCACTAGCTTAGTTAGCCACACTAGCCTCGTTAGCTTGTGATGCGGGCTGTTTTCCAAAGGAGCCGGGGGCCTGTCAGCTTTGTCTGTTTTGGTCCCGTGATGATGATTCACCATGACCGCCCGATAGGTAGGATTTAAACCAGATGAGGGTTTAACACCTGACACCTACATCCCATTCTAACCTCTGCAGTAGAATGTTGTGGTCGATGGTTTCAAACGCTGTACTGAGGTCCAATAGAACCAGGATTGAGACCAGTCCATCATCAGCAGCTAATAACAAATCATTTGTGACTTTAACTAGTGCAGTTTCAGTACTGTGGTGGGCTCTGAACCCTGACTGGAAGACTTCACATAAGTTATTGTCCTGTAGGTGGCGACAAAGCTGTTTAACTACAACTCTTTCAAGGATTTTAGAGACAAAGGAAGATTTCGCTGTCCCTCCAGCGTGTTCTGGGTCTTCCCGGGGCCTCTTCCAGGTCGGACATCCTCCCCAGGGAGGCGCCCAGTGGGTTAGGGTTAGGGTACGGAACAGATGCCCAAGCCAAGTTGGCTCTTCTCCACGTGGAGGAGCAGCTGCTCTACTCAGATCTCCTCCCTTTTATATTAACATATAAATGAATCGTAGAAAGAAGATTCAGTTGTAGTCATCTGGACTCTGGTTTAAAATAACGATACGTTTCGACTTTCCTCCAAGAGTCATTCTCAATCTGTGAAACAAATCTGAGAACTCTGTGAAAGCCCTGCCCACAGGGCGGGACCTCCTGATAATGCCCCATTGAAACTGGGATGGGCCATCTACATCCTATTGTTCCCTGAGGTTTGGCTCGATTTAAGGATTCCTTAAATCGTAATGGAGGTTTAAGATTTAACCTTCCAGTTGTTTATAATGGTCTGCTGAAACCCCCGAGGCATTCTGATGATAAACAGGCACTCAAGGAGAGGTGCCACAATTCCGGATCCAGTTATTTCGGTAAGTCTCCAAGACAACCTTCTTTTGGACCCTTGTTTCCAGCATGATCAGCAATTCCTCTGCTTTGCTCCCTCTGGTACGCCAGTCATCGTCGCACGGGGGGAGTAGCAGGCACGGATCAGCTTCTGCTGCCTTCTCCTCTTTCGCACCGGGATCACGCAGCCACCTATGAGTCGGGACTCACAGAACCGCCGCCGCTGTTGCCTTGTCTTCTAACTCCAAACCAGGTTCAAGCGTTCGAGCCGATTCCACATACATGCAGGGATGAAACGTTGAACACCAGACTCGCGGAGCCACCGCCACCTCACCGTTATCACGCCACATCCAGCTTTGGACTGGACATGAATCAGTGTTTACCGCTGAATGCCAGCCCGCAACCTCACAATAATATTGGAACAGATAAGCATGCTCATCCGCACTTGCATAAATACCTTGTTTAAAAATGTGTCTAGATTACGCTTGTAAAAAAATTATGTAAAAGAAAGTATTGCTATCCATGCAGACACTCCGGGTCATCAACATGTGCAGATGTCTTCATTTCATCGAGTTTTTACACTTGTTAACACAGCTCAACTGGAAAGAAACCACACATACGTCTCTGCAATTTGGGATATTTTCCTGTTTATTACTGCCAAACAACTTCTTAGCAAGGCATTGGTATAATTTAGATATTATTCCTGTTGAAAGTTCTAATATATAAGCCTTGATAAAAATGTCGGTCAGAGAGTTACTATGGTCATTACTTTGTCAATTACTTAATTATAATAACTCCTTCATTGTAAATACCTATTAAAGTCTTCTTTCAACATATCAAAGCTTTTCATTTGATTTTCTTTTACAATCTGTTTAAAAAAACATATATATCATACGTATATCGTATGTTATCCAGACTTTAAATTTCCAATCTGTGCTGTTAGGTGCAAAATTTAGATCATAAACCAACCATGTTAAGATTTCATCTTTGTTTAGGTTATTTTTTTTCATTAGTTCTTTCCAAGTTGTAAGCACAGATTGTACCAAAGTGTTCTCCAGCTCCTCAAAATGGCTCAACCATTTGTCATCTGCCAGTAAGGCCTGTACAGGAACCCCGTCACAACATTACTGTCAATACATTGAGCTTCATATTCTGGATTATACTAGCACAGCAACGGTGTGAAACCTCCTTTTTCCTTTGATAATTGTTGAGTCTTGAATCGGATGCAAGGTTTTTTTTACCTTGCTATACAAATCTTGAGATTGTTCTATTCCACTCATCAAACAGCCCGTTGGGGTTGGAAACTGGAAGAGTCTGGAAAAGAGAGAAGAAACCATTCATTTTTATAGTTTTGATCCTTTGACTATAGTATGAAAGGTCTTTTTTTATAGTAGTAAAAATAAGTATATCATTTTTCTCAAATAGTTGATAGCTCTTTATGGAGTACCGAACCTAAATATCTAAGAGATTCCTTTAGCCACTTAAATGGATAGGTCTTTCTAAAGGTCAAAGGGGGTTGCTAGAATGAGCTCATTTTGTACATTTAATTTGTATCCAGACATTTAAAAAAAATGTTTTAAGAAAATTGGGTATGGCAATTTCTGGTTTGGTCAAATATAATAGAACATCTGCTTAGCAGGCTATTTTATGGTGCACCCCTCATTGTAACACCGTGAATTGTTTTTGATTGTATAATATATTGATCTGATGGTTCCAAGTACAAAGCAAACAGGGTGAGACATGCTGCGCCTGGTCTCCCCCCTCTGTAAAGTGAGTCTGTCAGGTGATCATTGATTTTAATGTTTGATGATGATGGCAGAGCAGTTAGATCTCATGGGTTCATTTCCCAGGCCAGACCAACATCACATGATCTCTCTGTTTGGAGTTTGCATGTCATCCCTGTGTTACCGTGGGTTCTCTTTTGGTTGTCCGGCTTCCTCCCACTGTCCAAAAGCATGTGTTGGTCCTTCCCTTCTTTTGGTATTGGAGACATGATGGCTTCTTTCTTACTAGAAGGGGTCTAAGTTTTTTTAAGTGCCCAGTTAAAAGTTGAGAAAAGCAAATTAATAGGTCTTTCTTTTTGGGCTTTATACCACTCTGAGGTGAACCCATCACTCCCCTGAGATTTATTATTTTTAGATCTCTTGATTGCAAATGGTATTTCCAACCCTGTTAGTTTAGCTCCTGATTTTTTTTTTTTTTTTTCGTAACAGGCAAATTGAGGGTGTCAAGAAAGGAATCCAATCCAACTTTATTTTTATAGCACATTTTTACAGACACAAAAGTCTCAAAGTGCTGCAGCAGAGTTCAAAAAAATTAAAATGAAACAAATAAATGATAATAGGGGTACAAATTAAAAATATAAAATATACAAAAAAATAATAGAAGACGGTCAGAGGACCACAAAATTCTCATGTTGGGTTAAATGCAAGTGAAATAAGAAGTTGGGTTTTTTAACAGACTTTAAAAGGATTATGAAGGTGAGGGTCTTATGTGGGAGGAAGGCGTTCCAAAGTTTGACACCGACTACAGAAAAGGCCCCGGCTTTGAGTCTTGTTTTTCTTTTTTTGGACAGAAGTTGGAGCTGGCCCGTCAGACCTCAGCGAGTGCGCAGGGAGTGTATGGGAACAATGAGGTCTGAATCTATTTTTCTTCATCTTTATCATGTATAAGATTTTGTGAAAAAAATAACGTTTTTTATACGAAGGATTCAAATCGGTGTGATTATTTTGAATTTGTTTTTGTTTTGGTTAAGATAGTTCGACATGTCTTGTTCTTGATTTTGTTCTTCCCTTGTTGTTTTTTAAAGTTTCCAGCTAATATTTTGAACATTTGAATCCAGTCTAATAGTATCTTTATTGGTAAAGAGTCATTTTTATTTAAAAGTTTATTAACCTTTTTTTTTTTTTTTGCCCAAAAGCTTTATTAGACAGGAAAGACGGCGTGAAATGGGGGATGAGAGAGAAGGGAGGACATGCAGTTTGGCAGAGTTCAATTGTCGGAGTCAGAATTCAAACTCATGACTATGCGGCCGGCTGCACAGCCTGGCATATGTGTGCTGTGCCTTAACTACTTGCAGCACCTTAACTATTTATTGTGAGGTCAGGTCCTTATTTTCTCCTCCTAGCTTTTTAATTTCCTGTAGGATTGAGGATACCCTTTGGCATGTTTTACCTCCAGCATTTTTTGTTTTTCTTGTAGATGATTTAGCTTTTTCTCAGTTTTATTTTTTTGCTAAGGCAATGACTATACATTTCACAATTTTCTTTCTCCGCCAAATAAGTCTTAATGTCATTTGACATTTTTTCCTTAAAGAAAGGATCATTAGGCAGACTGGCATTGAACCTCCAAAATGGGTTTTTTCATCTTTCCTCCAAGTCTACAGTAGTGTAGATAGGAGTATGTCTATATCTGTCTCAGTGATTTTTGAGCCGTCTTTATTGAAGATGAAGAAATAGTCTATTCTGGAGTTGAGTAGTTTAAAGAGAGCATGCGCAGAGTGAGAGGTGTTAAGGGCAGAGAGCTCCTTGCGGCTTGTGAAACTTTTGGCTTTAAAACTGTTCCTTTAAGCCCCTCTGATTAATAATATCAAGCCTACAGTGTGAGAGACATTGACTCACTGATCCACACAACCAGGATCTACAGCGCTGACATTGAGATGTCATTCGGGCTTGAGAAGTGTAGTCGGATAATGACAAAGAGAGGGATGGTAGTCCACACAGAAGGGGTCTCACTCCCAGAAGGAACAATAGCTGACATTGAGGATGGGTACAGGCAAATGGCAACCTTGAAGAGGTAAACAGCCAAATACTTGCAACAAGTAAGAAGCATACATGGAGTGCCATGGCTGACCTAGTGTACAGGAACATCTGTGCGGATTATGGACTGGAAAACCCAAGGTCAAAGTGAGAAATGCCCCCAAAGGTGGTAGAGAATGATCGAGCTAAGATCCTGTGGGACTTCCAGATACAGACTGACAGAATGGTAATGGCAAACCAACTAGACATTGTGGTGGTGGAGAAACAGCAAGTGTGGTTGACGTGGCGATACCAAGTGATGGCAACATCAGGAAAAAGGAACATGAGAAACTGGAGAAATGCTCAGAGAAGAGCTGGAGAAAGCGTGGAAATTGGTGCCCGAGGTCAACGGAGCACTCGGGGCAGTGACGCAACTGGAGGAGTGGCATCTCAGTCCAGAAAAGTGCAGTGCTGGGAACAGCAAAGATACTGCGCAGAACCCTCAAGCTCCCAGGCCTCTGGTAGAGGACCCGATCTTAGAAAAAGGGACCACCCGCGGAGGTTGAGAAGGGAATTTTTTATACAAAATAGTTTTAATGCTGCTGGAGCTTCACTTCTCTAGGCCAAGCCTGCAACCATCCAAGATTCTCACACTGGTTTATTCAGCTAGACTGTGTCTTCCTCAGTGCGCATGCGCAGCCCTCTAAATCAAACTGCTGTCCGCTCAGGTTTTAAAAGCACACATTAGAGAGCCAAGCATGAGCCTCTGAACACGGCAAAGCTTCGCAGGAGAAATGAGGGGAAAATATGCTAATTATATTTCGGACCAATTTAAATATAGCTGTGACTTGGGATGTTGCGATATAAAATGTTTTGTGTTACGATTATTGTGACAAGAACATCACTATTTAACGATTATTCATGATTATTGAGTGACAACAACAGTGACATTTTCATAATTTTCCCTCATTCTTGTGGTCTAACATGTTACTATTCCTCAAGTTTGTAACCGGTTTTATGAAATTTAACTTTCTGAAAGACAAAATAAAGTTTAATTTGAAAATAACAGCCATATAAAAACATTTTGGTCTATATTGACTAAAAATACTTAATTTGCTTCTAAAATTGTCACTATTATTATTTTTTGGTTCTTTGGTACATTATTACATATTGTGACCTGAATAATCAAAATTATCGGTTAACCATATAATCTTGACATCCCTAGTTGTGGCACGCAACTCATTTTAGATTTTATTGGTCAATCCACTGATTGCCTTGATTGCCCTGACCGCACGCCACTGATCTAGCTTTAAAGGCAAATGGAGAAAAATTCAACAACACTACAGTCTTGAAAAGAGAAGATGAACTAAAAAATATATAATAGAATTGAATAAGAATGGTATCATTAAATGTTCTGCCTAAATAACGGAAGAAGTAAGTAAAGACAACAGTAAAAAAAAAAGAAACATTTCTGAAAGATGAATGTGATGCCTCTATGAACAGAATTAAAGATAACATTAATACATTAACAAATGAAGATAAGCTATTATTAGAAGTATATATAGTAGAACTATGTTTGTGTCCCTAATTAACCCAGTGACCTACTTTTGGTTGTGGGTGTGGCTTCACACTGGTGCGCAAGCTCACTAAATCACGCCTGCTCAGTCAAAAATTGTGAGCAATTTATTTTACACATAGTTGAAGTCCGCCCCCGGACAGACAAAACACTACAAAAATGACACGTGAAAAGACATCTCTTGGCTTCTGCATTGTGTATCCACATACTTCAAATACCAAGGAAAAATGTACAGGCAGAAAGAAGCCATCATAAGTGGTTTCTTCATAAGTATGGAGGACCTGGAGGACAAGGCTGTCAGAACAGCTCCAAACAAATGGGGAATGGGAAAAGGCATTCCGGTAAAAAATAGAACGGGGACGCACATGAGAACTAACAGACCTCTTAAACACAATAGACTGAACAGGAAACATCCAAGTTACATATGAAGAGGAAACAAACAATTCAATACATTTTCTGGACATAAACATAATACACTGGGAAGATGGTAGACTTATCTAAATATATAGGAAACTGACACACACACTTTGCCTGTACTGCCTTTTATCAGAATCAAAATCAGAATCAGAAAGAGTTTATTGCCATTGTCAATGAACAAAATTCAAAAACATAGGAACTTGTCTCGGCCTTAAGGTGCAACATAAAACACTGAGTAATAATAAAACAACATATATTCATCAAAAAAGGCATGCATTAGGAAACAATTTAAAATTACTATACAATAAAAATAAAAATAGGCATTTCTATGTACACATCTTCTCATATAGCATGTTAGACCACATGTTAAACTATAATTTAAGAAAAAAATTGTTTTTATTAATAATTCTCCTTCTCACTCATCTCATGTCTCTCCTTGTCTCTCTTTGTCTCTCCCTGTCTCACCTGTCTCACCCATCTCAGAGTGCAAGATGTCTCAGAATGACAAAGACGTCGCGCCTGTCCTGGGCTCCCTCTCACCAGGACAGCTGCAGTCCCACCTTAAGATGGAGCCCAAAACTCTGGGGGTGAGCAGCAGCACACTCACATATTTGTCACCGCTTTTCAAACTGCTCAGATACTTTGATACAAGCACTGAAGTACTTTTCGGACTTCAAGCCTCTACTTTTTTCCCATGCTTTGAACCCTGTGGCCACCAGGGAGCGCTCTAGCAGGAAGCGCAAGCGTTTGACACAGAAGAAGATGTCAGTTGACAGTGCTGTGTGTTTATTACAATCCAACTCATATTCACTGAGAAATTAGTCTAATTAGGTCCGCGGAGCAGCAGACCGTGGGTGCAGCCACGAGACCCCCGGTCCGAAAATACGGTATATAAATACTTGCTCAAAGTCTGTAAAAAAAAATAAAAATAAGGGTTTAAACTGTTGATAAACATTAGAAAATGGAGCAGAACTAAATAAAGTTGGCATAAGATGTAAAAAAATGTATTCAATAATGAGCTAAGCTTATTATTTGACTAGTCAAACGATTATTTCTATTGTTTGAGGCTTTTATTAAATACAATATCAGCCAAAAAAGTTGAAGTATGGTGTTATTTTGTGTATATTTTGTTCTCTTTACCACTTAAAGTGTATATGAAATTTAACTAAAATGTAGTAGTAGTAAATGTAGAATTAGCCTCTAACTATTTCATTATTTTTTGCTGCTTAACCCTTGCTAAAGTGTAGCTTGGCACGGCCAATGACAGAAAAAATCCTAGACTTTGATACCTGTGGTTTTTTTCATTACAAAAAACGTCTTCTTTGGGCGTTTGTACTAAATTGTTTGGTGTGTGTCATGGCGGAGGTCTCCCTACAATCCATTTGGGATGCGATTCAGCAAGTGAAAGGACAAGTCACTGCTGAGGTTAATTCCCACTTGGACCTGAAAATTGGGACTGTCCAGGCAGGTCTAATTGATATACAACAAACATTGGGCACTGTCACTGACAGATAATGGACTTATTACAGCGAGTGAGCACAAATGAGGACACCATTGGGGAACTACTGAAGTGGATGCGCTCCCTGGAGAAGGATAAAACTTACCTGAAGGAGAAGGTGGAGGATCTTGAGAAAAGAAGCAGAAGATCCAATCTTCACTTCATCCATGTGCCGAAGGCAGAAGGGGGGAACATGATTGCTGAACCCCACACTCGGGAAAGAGAACTTTCCTACGGTGCTGGTGGTGCAGAGGAAACACCGCACTAAAACATTCAGCAACTCGTCCAAACCTGGCTCTCCAAGACCAATCCTGGTGAATTTGATCAACTTCCCGGACAAAGTGAAGATTTTGAGATTGGCCAGGGCAAAGGGAGGTTTGAAGTTTGGAGAAGCAAGAATTTCAGTCTTGGGCTTGTGAATAAGCGGTGTGAATTTGATGGTGTCAAAAGTAAACTCCGTGCCGCTGTCATTAGGTACTCTCTGCAGTAACCCAGCATGCTGAGAGTAATTGTTGAGGGGAAGCCAAAACTTTTCTGCTGCCCCACAGAAGCCGAAGAATTATTTTGGGACACATCGGCTCCCGGACCTGGGACATAACTTGTAAGTACTCTTCCAAGTGTACTGCTGTCCCCTTTATGACTTGTTACTGACTATACTTCCTAAACACAGGACACAAGATGCTGGGACATTTCCAAGTCCCTATGAACATTGTTTATTTATTTATTTTTTTCCACTGTCGCTCCCTCGAGGCAACTACTGTTGTGATTTTGGGCGTTACAAAAATAAATTGAATTGAATTGAATAAACTGAGGAAGTTGTATTTTGATGGCTACGGTAAACAAACAAAAAGTATGCAACGAATAATATAGGCAGATATGTATTGGTTAAAGGGAATATTAATGGAAAGGTTTTCACTCTTTTAAATGTGTATGCTCCACCAGTGAGTGATATCACTTTCTATGCTGATGCCATGGACCTGATTGTGAACCCCTCTGAGGGAACCCTAATTTGTGGCGACGATTGGAATCTTCACATTCCAGCTTACACTGGACGTGTTGAACTCAAGAGCCACTGGAGGAACAATTAACAAGAAGTTCCGTCTCTTATTGAAGACTATATGAATTATTGACATATGGAGGGAAATGAACCCTAGGGCACGCCAGTACACTCAATTTTCCCACCCATCCTGTGGGATTCTTCCAAAGCGGTCTTGAGAGTACAAATTATAGCCATAGCCACCGCAAAAAAGAAACACAGGGAGAAAAAATTAAATTGTTGGTAAAAAACCATGCCAAAAAGTGGTGTCCTAAAATGCTACAAGAAATTAAAATGATGAGAGGAGAAATTAATGATCTGACCTCACAGAAAATAGTTAAGAAAATGCTCTTTACTAACAAAGATATTATGAGAGTGGATCAAAATGTTCTAAATTACTATCTTGGAAACCTAAAAAGACAACAAGCTGAAAGAATAATTTTTAAAATACTGGACAAAGAAAATTATGTAATCTTAACTAAACAAGACCAAATTCAATCACCATTTGAATCCTTTTAGAAAAAACGGTTGTCAAAAATTCCAGACAATAAAGAAGATTAAATAAATTTCCTTTTTGGACACCCTCAATTTGCTCGTTATGTCAGAAGAATAAAATACAAAATTAGGAGCTGAAATAACTTCTGGAAATACAACGCACAATCAAAAGATTAAAGAACAATACATCCCCGGGGAGTGATGGGTTCACCTCAGAGTGGTATAAAGCTTTATAAGACACATTTACTCCTTTCCTTTTGGCAACTTTTAACTGGGCACTTAAACCCCTCCGAATTGGAAAGAAGCCATCATTTCCCTGATACCAAAAGAAGTGAAAGACCGATTGGATTGTGCTTCATATAGACCCATTTTTATTCTGAATGTGCCAAGAAAACATTGCCAAAATTAAAAGTATAGTGTCTAAACCAGACTTGGAGAGACTTATCCATGCTTTTGTCTCTAGTAGATTAGACAACTAGAGACTGCTCACTGGCCTCTCCAAACGAGCTGTAAAACCGCTGCAGTACATCCAGAACACTGCTGCTTGGGTCCTGACTAGAACCAGGAAGTACAATCACATAAGTCCTTTGCTCACGTCTCTGCACTGGCTCCCTGTGGCTCAGAGAATAGACTTTAATCCTCCAATCCAAGATGGCGCCACAGAGGTATGCCCTGACCTTTCGTTGCTCTTTGTTTTGTCTGTTTTTGTTCGTAAATTGTGTGTCTGCGTGCTCTTACACCCGTGAAGAGCTCTTGTCCATCCGAACCACAACTCCTACGGACCTTGTTCCAGTCTTTTTAGCTTCTGCTGCTGAATTAGCCCTTCTTTTGGCTAAAAGAGTGAGACGCCGCAGGCGAGGAAAACGCTCGGGGGTCCTCGTGCGCCTCAGGAGACGGGGCACTCGGACGCCCTTATTACCTGGAATTTTCCTCTCCAACAAAACGGACCAACTGGCGCTGCGAAACACGAAACAGAGACTTTTTTTCATCTCCGTTTTTGTGCTTCACGGAAACGTGGCTCAGTGAGCCGATCCCGGACGGCGCGTGCAGATCGAGGGGTTCGCCTTCTTCATGCAGACCGCGAGTCTGTTTTTACATCAACAACGCCTGGTCTTCAGATGTGACTGTGATCTCCAAACACTGCTCTCCTGATCTGCCAATTCTCTTCATTAACTACAAACCATTCTCTATCGCCAACGTGAGGTTTGCCTCATTCATTCTGGCTGTTGTTACATCCCACCAGCGCACGTGCACGTGGCACAGCGCGCACTCCGCGGACCAGATTCTGAGTGTGGAGCGGACCTTCCCGGACTCCTTGTGTTTTATCCTAGGTGATTTTAACAAGGGGAATCTCAGCCACAAAACTACCAAAGTACAGACAGTTTATTAAAGTCCGACCAGATAGAAGAACACGTTGGATCACTGTTACACAACAGTCAGTAACACTTCCCAGCCGTGTCTCGAGCTTGCTCTCGGCTTTTCAGATCACGCCATGGTCCACCTGATCCCCACGTACAGACAGAGGCGTGAGCTCTCCAAACCTGCAGTGAGGAAGTCTAAGAGGTGACCAATGAGGCAGTGGAGGAGCTACGTGCGTGTTGGACATACAGACTGGGAGGTTTTCAGAGCTGCCACAGATGGTTTGGATGAGTACACGGACACTGTGACGTCATACATTAGATTCTGTGAGGACAGCATCATACAAACACAAATCAAAGTCACTTTCAACAATGACAATACCTGGTTCAACACCTAAACTGAGGCAGTTAAGGCAGCAGAAGGAGGCAGCCACAGGGCTGGGAGACGAGAGAACGCTACAAAGATGCAAAGTATGGATTTAGCAAAGAAGTTTCTCGAGTGAGATTATCAGCAATACGCGTCTGAAGCACGGTTCTCTGACAACAACCCCGCCTCCATGTGGAGGTCTCCGGCTTCTCACCAACATAAGCCCTTAGCCCCCCCTGCTGCAGACAATCAAAAACTGGCTGAGCAACTTGACACCTTGCTACTCCAGGTGTGATGAGACTACCCCCTCCCCCACGGTGGCCACCTGGTCCCCCCCCACCTCCCACCACTCTCTCAGTTTCAAGGAACAGGATGTACACAGCTATTTCGGAAATCCAACCCCGAAAAGCTGCTCTGGACCAGACGGCGCTCTCCCGCCACATTAGACACTGTGCATGAGAGCTTTCCCCCGTCTTCACATATTTTTTAACACCTCCCTGGGTCATGCCACGTCCCAGCCTGCTTCAAGCTCTGCCATCCATTGGTCTGTCCCCAAGAAGCCCCAGATCACTGGACTTAATGACTACAGGCCAGTGGCACTGACGGTCTTAGTCATGAAGTCATTTGAACGCCTGGTCCTGCCCCACCTTCAAGTCCTTCACCTCCTCCCCTGCTGGACCCCCTGCAGTTTGACTACAGAGCCAACAGGTCTGTAGACGACACAATCAGCCTGGCCCTCCATTCATCCTGCAGCATCTGGACTCCCCGGGACCTTACGCCAGATCCTGTTTGTGGACTCAGCTTCTGCATTCAACACCATCGTCCCCGTTCTTCTCCAGGCAAAGCTCTCCCAGCTCAATGTGCCCAACTTCCACCTGCAGTGGATACATTGACTTCCTTACGGAATCGGAGGCAGTGCGTGCGGCTGGCGGAAGAATGTCTCAGACACTCGGACTATCAGCCACAGGAGCTCCACAGGGCTGTGTACTTTCCCCTCTGCTCTTCTCCCTGTTACACAAACTGCTGCACCTCCAGCCACGACTCCGTAAAACTGATCAAGTTGCGGACGACGCCACCCTCATTGGGCTCATCTCGGACGGGGATGAGTCTGTCTTCAGGAGGGAGGCGGACCGGCTGGTTCCTGGTGCAGTGGCAACAACCTGGAGTTCAACGCCCAGAAGACAGTGGAGATGATCGTTGACTTCAGGAAAGTCACAGTCCCCCAGCCCCCCAGCCCCCCCTCACCATGACAGACTCTCCCATCACCACCGTGGACTCCTTCCGCTTCCTTGGCACCACCATCACCCAGGACCTCAAGTGGGAGCCCTCCATCAGCTCCCTCATTCAAGAACGCCCAGCAGGAGATGTACTTCTTGCGGCAGCTGAGGAAAGCCAAGCTGCCAGTGCAGATGATGGTGCAGTTTTACACGGCCAGCATTGAGTCCATCCTCACCTCCATCACCGTGTGGTACGCTGAGCTACAGCCAGGGACAAACAGAGACTACAGCGCATTGTGCGTTCTGCTGAGAAGGTGATTCGCTGCAGACTTCCATCTCTGCAGGACCAAGACAGGTCATTTATAGCATTCTTCCTGGGTTTTTCTAATAACTAAAGCATTTATTTATGTATTGAAGTTCAGGGTTGTTTTAAAAAGTTTTAAAAAGTAAACACGGAAAACAAGCTTGTTCCGAGTAGAGTTGACGGAAAAGCATCAGCCTTACCCCGCCCTGATTTCTCGTTTGAGGTGCAATGCACCTGCTGTTCTGTGTCTCCAACGTAAACAGCGTAGCTCCATGGCGTAAACACTACGCTTAAATGGGCGATGAAGAAAATTGCGTGTCGTGTGATAGTGTATATATATATATATATACACACACTCTTTTTTACTGTCTTGTGTATGGATACAATATATATATATATATATATATATATATATATATATATATATATATATATATATATATATATTATATATATATATTATATATATATATATATATATTATATATATATATATTATATATATACACACACATACATACATATACATACACACACACACACACAGAGACAGTAAAAAAGAGTGTAAAGACCATGTGGACGATCCAGAGGAGAATGCCATTTGACATTATTGGCTCATTGCCAGGAGGGGTGTCGCCCCATCACCTATAATGGACCAGCCGCCACTGGATAAAACATTAAATTGTGGTGGGATTTTGTCGTCCGGACTCTAGACCTTAGCCCTTCGAATAATCTGGCCCCCTGGAAAATATAATAGGAGACCCCTGCACTAGAGCAATTTAAATTTTGTTACAAACGTACCTTTTATTTATGGCCTTTTGACCCGAACACATAAAACATATGTGCATATATGCACATACGAACACACGCACAACTGAACAGCGTGAACAAGCTCTGCTGGATCGCTATAGTGATTGGATTCATGTTTTCAAACTACTCATAGCCTCTTTAAAGAGTTAAAAAAGTAAAAAAATAAAACCAGGTAGCAATGACTGTCTGACCCCTATCCTCTGTCCTTTCTCAGGCCATCCAGATTGTGATTGCAGCTCTGATCCTGTGCCTGAGCATCTCCGTCCTGAACGTGCATGAGGTGCACTTCACCGGAGACATAGCGCTCTTCCTCATCGTGGTCATACAGGTGAGTCCTCTGCACTCCATTCAGGATCTTAAATACTTACAATTTGTGAAGACTAATATTGCAATTGCAACTAGATTGTTTTTTTTTTTATACATAAAACACAGAAAAGACAGAACAGGACCAGAGAGCAAAATTAGTAATAAAAACAAATACAATTACAAAAATATATCTACCAACAAAAGAAACACATTCATGAAAAATATTAATTAAAATAAAAGTCCCAGTTGGTCCACAGTCGGTTAAATTTGTCCATTTCCAATTTAAGTCCAAATGTTAGTTTTTCCAGTCTAATATCAGTTCGTTTGTGTCAGCAATTTCTTAATGCTGCCAAAAGTATATTCCAAATGTATCCGTTAATTGTGTCCATGGCTGGAGTTTTGAGACCTAATTACATTGTTCTAAAGCTCAGAGGTTGGCAATGTCAAAAAAAGTCTGCTGTGTATTGTGAACTTCAGTCCAATATTTTTGAGCAACAGGACTGTCCCAAAACAAGTGACATTTAGCAATTCCTTGTGAATAATGGGCACTTTGACATGGCGTTATCAAAAAATGTGACACATTTTTCCAGCAAAATTCCCGCCAGACTTGTGATTTTCAGGTCCTCCACTGGGATACAGTATATGCACTATATATATACTATGTATATAAACTTTCCCGCTCTTTGTCCGTTCAGAACAAGATTACCTTCTCTTTTCCATTTGTTTTTAATACATTTAGTAGAGTAGTTGTCCAGATTAGAAATACTTTGATATAATTTAGATATTATTCTCCTTGAAAGTTCTGAATTATAAACCTTGATAAAAATGTAAGTCAGAGGGTTATAATGGTCATTAGTTTGTTTAATGTCTTGATTATAATAACTACTTATTTGTAATTACCTATAAAAGTTATGTTTCTCAAAGACAAAATATTCTTTCAACATGGCAAAGCTTTTCATGTGATTATCCTATACAATCTGGTGAACAAACCCTATACCTTTTGTAATCCAGACCTTAAATCTCAGGTCAGTTCTATTTGGTACAAAAACTTGGTCATAAACCAACCAGTTTAAGATTTGAACAGCCTTGTTTAGTTTGTGTGTT
Source organism: Chaenogobius annularis (assembly GCA_015082035.1). NCBI lineage: Eukaryota > Metazoa > Chordata > Actinopteri > Gobiiformes > Gobiidae > Chaenogobius > Chaenogobius annularis. Next base: position 188,934 of record BJKM01000532.1, read on the forward strand.
TTGATTAGCTCCTTCCATGTTGTAAGCACAGATTTTACGGCAAGTTGGCCACTGTCCAGGGTGTACCTAAGGCCTAAAGGCACTGGGATAGGCACCAGTGACCCGCGACCCCTAACGGGAACAAGCGGTGAAAATGAATGTATGTATGATTTAGACTTAAGTATGGGTTATTAGTCCATTTTTCAAGATCTTGCTTTATAGTGGAGAAAAAAGGAGTATAGTTTTTCTCTAAATTTGCTGATAGTTCTTTATGGAGGACCACTACCATTTCAATGGGTAGGTCTTTTTAAAGGACAGAGGGGGTCGCCAGTAAGAGAGAATTTAAATTTGTATCTAGACATTGGACCTATATTCATTCATTTTATTTATTTATACAGGGAAAACCCAATGAGCAAAGTTGTCTTTTTCATGAGTACCCTGTTAAAACACAACACAGAATAAACAAAAAACAAATACAGGATACTAAAACACAACAAAAATTAAAAAATATTAACCAATATATAAAAACACATTCACACATACATTATGAGATAAAATGATGCGGGTAGTCCTTGACCAGTGCTTTAAAATCATTCAACGGCATAAAATGATTCCATTTAAAAAGCCTTTTTTCCTGTCTCTGTGTTAAAGCAAGGCAAGGCAATTTGTAGAGCACAATTCGTACACAAGGCTTCATACAACAGGAAAAAAATGCATTAAAATCACAAAGACAACACAGACATCACAAAATCTTAATTTAAAGAAATTTAAAGGTGCCATTTTCTGGCTATCCATCAAATAATAGAGAAGAGTGCAAAGAAAATCCTTTGTCGTATGCACATCAAAACAAAACAGTTTTAAACTTAGATTTGAGCAATGCCAGAGTAAAGACCTGTCTTACATCCTCAGGAAGACTGTTCCAGATTTTAGAAAAAATCTGAAAACTGAAATGCAGATTCCCAATGTTTAATCCAGACTCTGGGCACCAGCAGGAGGCCGGTCCCTGAGGTCCTCAGAGTCCGAGATTGTTCACATGGCACTAACATGTCCGAGATGTACATTGGTTCTAGGCCATGGAGAGACTTGTATACAAGCAGAGCTGCTTTGAAGTCTATTCTCTGAGCCACAGGGAGCCAGTGCAGAGACCTGAGCACAGGACTAATGTGATGTACACGAATTTGCATTCCTGGTTTCTAGTCAGGACCCGAGCAGCAGTGTTCTGGATGTACTGCAGCTGTTTTACAGCTCGTTAGGAGAGGTCAGTGAGCAGGCCGTTACCGTAGTCTAATCTACTAGAGACAAACGCATGGATAAGTCTCTCAAAGTCTGGTTTAGACACTATACTTTTGATTTTGGCATGTTTTTTAGATGGTAAAAAGCTGCTGATGTTATTGATTTGACGTGGCTGTTTAAATTCAAGTCTGAATCCACTGGTCCATATTCACCTGCCGTCAGTGAAACATAGATCTGAGTGTCGTCTGCATAATTGTGAATAGGACACATTCTCGCTGCGTATCAACTGACCTAACGGCAGCATGTAGAGGTTGAATAGAAGGGGTCCCAGGATTGGCCCTTGGGGTACCCCACAGGTCAGGGCATCTGGTCTGAGCCACAGTTACCAATTTCAACAAAGTACTTCCTGTCTTCCAGATAGGACTTTAACCAGTTTAGGTCAGTGCCAGTGCCCACCCAGTCCTCTAGTCTCTGTAAGAGGATCCCATGATCGACAGTGTCAAACGCAACATTCAGATCTAACGGAATTAAGGCTGAGGCTTTGCCCACGTCAGTGTTCAGGTGGATGTCATTTGTCACCTTGATAAGAGCAATCTCTGTGCTGTGATGAGGTCTAAAACCTGACTAGAAAACATCAAAGATTAGAGATGGGCCGGTTATTACTCAGTACTGCAGCATCAAGACTGCTCTTCTTCAGGAGAGAGTTTATGACCTCAGTTTTCAAAGACATTGGGAATGTTCCAGATTGAAGCGACATGTTAACTAAGTGAGTGAGTGGTGCTAACAAACTGTTCAGCACAGACTTTAGAAATCTGGTGGGTAAACACATTGAGGCAGCATGTAGATGAACTCAGACTGGTGATGATCTCCTGGACAGTTTTGTCAGTTACAGATGCAAAGTGGGTCAGCTCTAAGTGTGTAAGTAGTTTTAGCATAGAGTTTATAGCATTTTTAATGCCCTGAACTTTGTCATTAAAGAATAATGCAAACTTGTTACACTTGGATGTGAAATGAGTTCTAACGGCAGCTGAGCTGGAGGGTTTGTTTATCAGTTTACTGTGACAAACAGGACACGCGAGTTGTTACTACAGCTTTCAATTATTTCAAAAAATATCTTTCCGTAGTTCTACATAAAATGAGCGAACCTGGAGCTTTGACTTGCTCCATTTTTGTTCAGCCCGGCGGCACTCCCTTTTCTGTGGCCCTGACCGAATCATAATTTCTCCATAGCGCCTTCTGCTTATTTTTTAACAATTTTAGCCTTCATAGGGCCAATGTGTCGAGAACATTCAAAAAACTAGATGTAACAGAGGTTACAGACATTTTCAAAGTTATTCATTTCCATAAAACAGTTCTCCTGTGCTGTCATTTATGCAACCGCAGGACCAGCCGGTGGTTTGGGAAAAACAGACAGGTCAAAGAAGACACAGAAATGATCAGACAGAGCAACATCGACCACATTGACGTTTGAAATATTAACCTCCTTTGCAATTAGAAGATCTAGAGTGTGCCCTCTGCTGTGGGTGGGGCCACTTCACGTGCTGAGTAAGACCAAAAGTTTCAAGGACAGCATGAAGCTCTTTAGCGTTTCTGTCACAAATATTATCAACATGAACAATGATATCACCTGTTATGACCAAACCATCAAAGTCCTGTGCATACAACTGAAAGCATCTCTGTAAAATCATCAATAAACTTTGGCAGTGCTGAGGAGGCTTGTATAAAACAATGAAGAGAATGGATGGAGACGGTTTAAGCTCAATTTTAAAGGCTACGTACTCAAATATTGAAAACACCCAAAGACAAACAACCTGTGGGTAACTATTTCATCTCTAACAAAAGCACATACACCTCCTCCCTTTTTGTTTTCTCGTGTTTCAGATTCAAACATAAAGTTGGGTGGAGCAGATTCTATTAGAATTAAATTTCCTGTGTTTTTGTCAAGCCATGTTTCAGTTAAAAACATGAAATCAAGATTATAAGAAGAAATTAAATTATTAATTAAGAATGATTTGTTACATGAGGATCTGACATTCAGCACAGCAAGTTTCAGACTAGTTTCAGTGAGCTGGGCATTATCTCTTTACAGGGAATATGAATCAATTTTCTCAGATTGGGCAGTCTGACTCGCATTTTGTTTTCCCATCTGTGTGATGTGACTACAGAAGTAGCACTAGGGAGAGCTGTTTTTACACAGGGCCCCGGGTTGGTTTGATTTTTATCCCGGCAACACTGAGACCCAGTGCATCCTAGCTATGGGAGATACCAGGTGTAAGGTGAGGGGGGATAGGTGGGGGGGCTTTTGTTGGTGTACCGGAAGCCTGTGAGAGTTTGGGACCAGGTGAAAGGCGGGGGAGTTTAGATGGGGTGGTTTTTGTCTCTATAGCAGCGGTCAGGGGAGAGTTCATCATCGTTGATATCAGAACTCTTGATCTGATTATATTGGGCGTGAGTGGAGCCATCTTAATGCCTAATTTGATCAGATATTTAAGATGGCTGGGAAGGCCCCTGGGTGAGGGTGGAGATGGAAAGGAGAGTGAGGAATCTGCAGTGGAGGTAGATGTTGCAAGGGGGACAAAGGGCTGCTCTGAGAGCAGGGGCGATGGCAGGGATGCTTCCGGGCCTGTCACAGATGGGTCCAAGTTCTTTGATGAGGACCGTGCAGGAAAAAACTGAAATGACTCCTACGCTAGCCGTAGTGAAGATTTTTGTGAGCAGCTGCAGTTGAATCATTTGCTGGTGGTGGTGAAGCGCCTGCTAATGAATCCTTCGGTGGAAGCTGTGGTTGTGGTGCTGCTGATTTTAAAACATTGGCTCGGTCTCTGGCGATACTTCATTCTTCTCTAACTATCTGCTCAGGACCCTGTCCAGGCCCAGTCCAATGCCTCAGGTGGAGCAGGTTCTCTGTACTCTCCACCTTGGACAGCCTCTCTTTCTGAATAGAATAGAAGTTCTCAATGTAGTGCAATGTGCACACTTTGGACAGCCATGTGTTCAGCTGAGCAGCCGGCTAAACTTGTTTATCTTACTATCGATGTTGGGAAGAGGTCCACTTATGAATGTTTTGATTTCCATTTTATCAAGGACGTCGAATAACTCCAAGAAGTCTCTTTTCAAAACTTCAGTCTGTTCCTGACTTATGTCCACTGCACATACGTGCACAATCAGCTGTTTAACTCCTTTATGTGTGGCCAAAACATTAGAAATGCGTGATGTAATCTCAGTGATTGTGGCGCTGGGAAAAGAATGTGTTTTCATTTTTTCATGCATCACGTGACTTATCGCGCCATCCCCAATCAAGACAACCTTGACGTTTGGCACAGATTCTCTCTCTGTCTCTGTCTGCCTTTTCGCCACGTCATGTCTCCCATTTTTCCTTTGTTCATTTACTTCAGTCTCTAAAAGTGGTAAAAATCTGTTTGTAAGCTGTATTTTAGGTGTATTTACGTTACATTATCTTTGTATTGCTTAGGCTTCGCACTGAATTTGGTCCAAGATACAGTCCGGTCTTTAGACAATTTTGGGAACGACACAGTCTCAGTCCGGTTTAGGTTGAAAGTAGCTGTTTTTCTTGTAAAAAATGTGGACTTCTTACCACTGGATGACACTGGAATTGTATTTTAGAGTCCTTTTTCAGATTCCAAAGCGAATATCCCTCCTTTTAGCTCAAGAATTTCTCTTTCTCCAACAGCGTTCACAAGAGTTTGTTTCCCTTCTTCCAGACATGTCGCTGGTTCGTCAGATCTGTTGATTAAAACTCCAAAAATGTTCTTAAAATCCTTGGTCATCATTAAAAAAAATGTTTGGAAGACAAAAACTGATTAAAAATAAATAACACAATGGGTCTGTCATGAGACCTCAAGCGATAACAACTTGACCTGAGGTGTAACAAATTTGATAAATAATCAGGCAAAATGCCAACTATAGCCTTATACACAAACAAAAGGCAGTGCTGTTCTCTTCTTGCATCCAATGATTGCCATCCTTGCCATTTAGAGAAAAATTGACAGTGGTGAGTTCTGTATCCTTCTCATGTAATAAACCTTAGAGCTGAATGATAAACTGAGTTCAGAGGTTTTAACACTGCTGTTGTAGAATGCATATATATAATATTACCATAATCTAAAACCGAGAGAAATGTAGCCTGGATCAACTTTTCTACAATTAAGATGAAAACACGTTTTATTTCTAAAGAAGAATGACAATCTGGCTTCAACATTATTTGTCAACTCTTGTATGTGTTTGTTAAAGGAGAGTTTATAATCGCTATTTGTAACAGGGTACTTGTTCCATTATATTACCATCTAGCGTAAAAATAGATAAAACTAATTTTGGGTCACTAGAGTGTCTTTTGGAGAACGGCATACTTTTTGTTTTATTTTAATTCATTAATCATTTTAAATTAACACAGTTTTGTTGGATGGAGTGAAAATCACCTTGAATATTTTGAATCACTTGTGCCCAAGAAGGTGCCTTATCATACAGAATTTCATCATCTGCATATAAGTGGATGCTACTGTGTTTTAGATTATGCCCAACTAAGTTTATATAAATTGTAAATAACAGTGGTACAGGGACGGACCCTTGAGGAATGCCATCTTCAGATTGAAAACCATCAGCAGAAACAGTTTGAGCTCTATTTGTGAGGTAATCTGCAAACCATTTTTAAAAATAATTTGTATCGAACCCAATAGCATCCAGACGATCCAAAAGGTATTCTCCTGAATACCTACTGAATCAAAGGCCTTTGACTAATCAACAAAAACAGCAACACATTCTTCTTGGCTGTCTAATGCAATAACAATATCATGTATAACTTTGGTAGCAGCTGTGATGGTGCTTTGTCCTGGTCTAAATCCAGACTGGTAGCTATTTAAAATGGAATATTTGGTTAAGAACGCACGCACCTGTTTACTTATTAGCTTCTCCAAGAGTTTTGCTTTGCAGGATCGTTTTGAGATTGGACAGAAATTATTCAAATCATTTTTCTGGCCTCCTTTGTGCAAAGGGAGAACAAAAGCAGTCTTCCATAGTAATGAGATACTTTCAGTTTGAATTGTGAGTGGGGCTGATAACAAAAGCAAAACTAGGTTTGCTCCAGTGGACATTTTTGGACCTATGGAGATTAACATATTTAATACTTCATACTGTGTAAAGGGCTTAAGGGAAAATACTTGATCATCAGCTCTATTCTCATGTATCGGGGTAAAAAACAATAGATTGAGGAGCAGCATCAAAGATATTTCCAGAGCCAGCAAATACACAAATATATTTTTTTGTCGTTAAGATGATTAAATCTTTAATAATTTCATTTGGTTAAGAGGGAGTAGAATTTTGAGATAAGGATTTAGCAGAATTGCCCTCGATTCAGCGAAAGTTTTGACATAGTAAGATGTTTTGGCTTTACGAAGACACATATTTATTGCGCTTATGACAAAACTGCTGCCAGTCTGCTGCTGATTTGGTTGCCGTGGCTTCTGCCCAGGCTTTGTCACGCTCTCGAGATAATGCAGCGATCTCTGGACAAAACCAGGGATTATTCTTATTTTTGACCCTGATTCTTTTAAGAGGAGTATATTTATCACTAACATCATTAAATGTTTTAATGAAAAAGTCCAGTGCTGTTTTGGGTTTCTGAATACTAGTGGTAAAACCAATGTCACTATAGTACAGATCAGGCAGAAATGCTTGTTCCTTGTACCTTTTAACTGTTATACTTGATTTGGATTGAATACATATTGTGTTTTCCACAGACAGTGGTTGCTAAAATCAAGAGGAAAGACACCACTACAATGGTAGTTCTGAGGCTTGTTACTTAAAATCATTTCTAGTAATGTTGCTTTAAGTGGGTCTTTAGGGTCAGGTCGGGTGGGAGCAGTAATAAGTTGTATGAGGTTTAACTAATTACAATAGTTTTTTAGACTCATGTTTTGGACAACCAATTGATGTACATGTCACCTAAAACAAGTAACTCAGAATTATCAAAAGTGGAGAAGAAGGTAAAGACATTCTTTAGCTTACAGATGGAGGACAATAAAAACCTATTGCACCAACTGTAATTTTCCCAGTTTTATTTTTACCCAAACCCATCTCCAGGGCTATGTATTTAAAACTCTTTGACTTGGAGAGTTTGGTATTTACAGATGCAGTAAAACAAGATTTTATATTGCTACTGCTCCTTTACTGGGTCTATCACAATGGAATATATTATAATTGTCCAAAGCGTCTAAGATCCTGGAGGTTAACCATGTTTCAGAATATATCAGGATTTGCTTGTTTTGCCCACATTCTAATAAAGTCTATTTTTGATTGAAGACTTCGCACATTCATTTGAATAATTCGAAGCCCCTTTTTTGATTTAAATGTTGATATATTTAAATCAGTGTTTTGAACATTATCGGATTTGCTATGGGGGGGCTTTTTGTAGGTTCAATGTTGCTCAAAACACCTCTGTCCCGCGCACATTTCTCCAAATGTCCCCCAACAGCCACTTTGAGAAGCTCTGATTCAAGCCATACATGCAACTGTCTGAGGCGACTAAACTTCACATCTCCAAAGTAGGGCGCTGGCAGTGGACCTGAAATTAAACAGTTTTCCAGTGCTTTTCACAGTGTTGATCAGGGAAATAAAGTCCTCTTTAAGTTTCTGATTGCTGTAGTTTTAAATTGGTTGTACCAACATGAATGACCACAGAAGACAGACTGGTGATGACGCAAGATGTTTAGAGCAAAGGTGTTTATGTATTGCACAAGGGCACCAGGATCCACTGGATCACTGGACCCAGAGGTGACTACTACTCTACTCCTCTGTCCTGGAGGTTTAGGGGCCAGTGTAAAATGTAGCTTCCCGCGGCGAGTCCTCATAGCCACGGGGCTGAGAAACAGACAGAAGATGGGGGAGACTATAGGGGACCAAATCTGTTTTTTAGGTCCACAAATGAGCGCAATGCCCTGTCACCATTGCGTGACCTGACCAATGTCCATCTGTTCTCCTTCATCGGTGTGGAGCTCACTGGAGCCTTCGGCCTGGCTCCCTGCTGGAACCAGCGGCGCGCCTCCGAGTTCCCGCCAGGTTGAGGAGGCGTTGGTGGTGTATCTCGCTGTGTCTTCAAGCTGCGCACTGGTGGCATCAGCATAAGTCCCACCCAGAACCACATTTAAAAATAATGCCCTAGTGTGAAAACCAATACTAGGCAGGCCCGGAGCATCCTGGGTACCCCAGGTACTTCCCAAATTCTAATTTCATTGCGGGCAAGTTTGGACAGGTTATAAAATGCTGACCGCGTCTCGTGCGCCTGCGCTCCGCATGTATCATTGCGTTTTGCTGTGTCTAAATTCGTTTCCTCGTTTGGCTCGTTTCTCTGTGAAGATGTGACTGACTGAAATAAAACACGAAGCATTTGTAGCATACAGACTGTACAAAGTTCCCACTTTGTCCTCTCTCCACAATCTCTCAACTGAGCTGTCGGTGATAATAATCTCCATAGCAATGGCGTAGAAACAGTTGGGGATCACAGGGGGCAGGGTCTAGCTGCGGTGCTTCTGTTGAAGTATGAATGAGCCGAAACGAACTTTGTACTTGTTCTCGCAGCCCTATAGGTGTGTTGGACCTGTTACTGCGCGATCTGGGCCAGACTGGACCTGCAGACTCATGTGTTCAGCTTAAAGAGGAACGTCTTTTGGAAAATTTCAAATAAATCCCCACTGTCACATCACATTCACCTACAATCTTTGTCCCAGTCTGCGTAAAACTGGCACAGACTGACGAGCCCTACACGAGATCTACACATAAGATGAGCTGACCACGGTGTCCTCTGGACCGTAGCATCCCATCGAGCACTCCGGTTAAATAAAAAAAAATAAAGGTAAATTCAATAAAGAAACAACGCACCTACATTTCCATATTTTATTGTATTTATTTATTTATTTTTTCAATTTTGGGAACAGTTTTATTGCTCACTTCTTTCATTGCCTGTATATGAGGCCATGACAAACATCTCCCACACAGGTGATGCCTTTGAATGCCACAGTTCTCAGTCATTGGATCAAACACTTATCACCATATATGGACTGGCACTATCCCAATCCAGCCTCCAGCGGCCAAGTCAAACCTCTTTATGACAGCGCTAAGGTCGGGAGGATAGCAAAATAGCGCCCTGGCCCCGTTCTTTATCTGTTGTTGCAGTAAGTTTAATAAAATCCTTCTGTATTTGATTGCTGTCTATCAAAACAGACTCTTGATCTTTGCTCTACAGAGCTCTCAGTAATTAAATTTACACCAGCTGGGTTTGGTTAGCCTAATTCATTCTTCCTCAGTGTAAAGGACACTAGCAAAGCAAAGGGCTTTAGGTGAAACGTTCACGATGTCCTCCTACTGCCTTCTTGTTCTCATCTCCTCCCTCAGCCACGTCCTCTGAGTACACAGGACCTGTCTCCTCCACTTCCTCTCTGACCATGATGGCACGTCAGATTCTTTCTGAAAAAATCTCAGGACAAAATGCACAAAAATCTAAAATGATTTTAAAGTATATTCAATACTTCCCATTGTGGCATCAGCTGTTTCCATGATCAGACAGAATGTGGGTGAAAGATCAAGGATCGGAACAACCAGGAGCCTGTACAGTACTAGTACTTACAAAGTACTAGTTCTGTAGTAGTAGTTCTGCAGGTAGGAAACTGGTTGGAGGTTTAAGTTTTGACATCTCAAAATCTTTTTGTGGGTCCGGAAGTGACATGGAGACGGCAGAGAATTGATTTTTCCACATAAATGTAGTCTGTAGTCAATAGGCCCTCACAAATTTCACACCATTGAGCTTCAAAAGCTTGTTCTAAATCTGCGGGCACCCAAAACAGAACACTGCATATCTCCTTTGTCTCTAAAATAAGCATTCTCAGTGTTTGCTCTCTCTTATGCTAAAGAAATAAATTTGATTGGGCAGTTTTTGGGTAAATTTGAGCGATAATCAGTGTTGGGAGTTGTAGCCTCCATCTGTTTTGTTTTAAAGGTTTGAATAATATGTCAATACCTGTGTAGTTGTAACTTGCAGACCATCTGAAGTGGAAATTAGACAAATGCCCAGGCTACACCTCAGATCATGTCCAAGGAGGTTAACTGGACACAAAGGATAATTGAGAAATGTGTTTGACATCAGAACGTGATGGTGGAGTTGTGAAAAGCTCTTTGGTGGTCTCACCAGATGCTACTAATGATCAACCACTCAGTTTAAGCTTTTGTGTGAGCTATGACATTTTTAACTGTGGAATGTGTGGCGCCTGAGTCCACCAAAAATGTTTACTTTTTTCACCATTAATAATCGTGGGGTACACGGGAAATTTCGTGTTAACTTGACTAAGTTTAGAAAAAGTACCATCTAGTACTATCACACTAGCTTCAAGATAAGTGATTGTGTGGGTAGTGTGTGCGTGTTACCCTCCCATTGTGTGCATTGTTTTTGTGTTGTCCGGGTTGTTGTTTGTGTCGCGCCCTGGGACTCTTTCTCTTTCTCCGTTCAGTCAGTCTTTCTCCGTTCAGTCAGTCAGACTCCATGCTGCTGTCGTAGTGGCTGAAAGGTGGGCTGCTGTGACGGGGCGAGGTGATGCTGCTGCTGGCCAGGCACGTGGTATGCCGTCTGCAGTTGTCTGGGATTATGAAAAGCCCCAGGATGTGTGTTCGGTTGTTGACGGCTGTTGTTCGGTGGTTGCCAATGTTAGCGTAGAGTGCCATAATGGAAGCTCCTGCGCGTGGCGTGCGTGTCTGCGCAGCTCGTTGTGTGTTGCACACATATGTCTGTTCAATATTTCCTTTGAGTATGGCCTAAACAGTGTATGAATGCCTCGTACGGCGTATCCAGCGTCTCTTGTATGCCGCTCTGCTCTTTGAACGGCTCTAGCGTCGTTTTCTTCGGATGTTTAGGCGGGTAGACTGACTGAGTAGGAGTCCAGAAAGAAAGGTCGACTCTGTGTACAGAGAAAGTTTTGGACACAGTAATTGGTTCTTTTTGTTTGCGTTGTGTGTGTTTAAGTGCCAGTGAGCGACTATGACCTTTCACTCTCTCACTCACAGCATGTGTGTCCAGACAAGACTATTGTGTTTCCTATTATAATTAGTGTATTGAATTTAAGTTAAATAATAATAAAAATAAAAGAAAAGAAAAAGAAAAAACATTCTTCAAATGTAAAGGTGCTATTTTCAAACTGGCCAAAGGCCTGACTTTTTATGAGTAAAATGTCAAACTGGTCTCAGAATTTGTCTTTTAACTGGCCGAATGCCAGGTTCCTTTTTTTTTTTGCTTTAAGTCTGTCATTTCTTTAAGTCTATAGTTTCTATCAATTCAAAAGAGATCAAAAACTACCTAGTCTACACGATTGAGAAAAGACAACGTCTGCATGCCCATCCATAGAAGTCGTTACATACTACTGATATAATGACAAAATAAAGGCAACAAATTTCTCATAATATTAATATTCGACTCCACATACCCTTTGCCTCAGCTGGAGTTTCTACCCTTGTATGTCAACAATAGAGTAGCTGTAAAAGTGAATCTAAGTCAAGAAGAAGGCCCAGCAGAGGATGTACTTCCTGCGGCAGCTGAGGAAAGCCAAGCTGCCAGTGCAGATGATGGTGCAGTTTTACACGGCCATCATTGAGTCCATCCTCACCTCCTCCATCACACCGTGTGGTACGCTGGAGCCACAGCCAGGGACAAACAGAGACTACAGCGCCCTCTGCTGGAGCCACAGCCAGGGACAAACGGAGACTTCAGCACATTGTGTGATCTGCTGAGAAAGGTGATCGGCTGCAGACTTCCATCTCTGCAGGACCTGTACGTCTCCAGTAGAGCTGCAACGATTACTCGAATAAATCGAATATTTCGATTACAAAAAAGCTTCGATTATTTATTATATTGCTTCGATGATTCGTTTAATTTACATATTTAATCAAAAAACACGTGAATCTGTGGCGCGCTCAGCGCACGGACTTGTGGCGCTTTTGTTTCACACGGAGCTTGTTCCGCTCTGAGTGAAAGAGCCATTATAATAACCCCGAGCTGCAACTCTCAACACCGCATCTAGCTCCGCGCCCCCAGCCCCGACACGCCACCGCGGACCCCCACTCAACAACTCTGCTTGCCAGTCACAGTCGTACTTTTAAACAGCCAATGCACATTGAAACAGCGCGGAGGACCGCGGTTATGTCAGAATAATCTGTTGTGAAACAGAAAGTCCGAGAAGCGGAGGCGAAAGTCACACGGAGGCAAAACGGCAAAATGCAAAATGCTCAAAATGCTCAAAACGCCAGGACCACCGGTCCCACCCAACATAACGTTTAACAAATGTCTTATTTTAAGTGATGTGACAGAGCCACTGTAACTGTTTACAGTCTATGACAAGTTAATTAAGTCCTTTATATATTCTTTATATACAATCAGAACAGTTTGGACTGAAGTGAAATGTTGCTGTTTTGGGGACAAATTTATATGAAATTAAGAATAAAATGTGTTATTTTTAGCAGAAATTCCTTATTTTGTATTTCTTTATTACTATGAGCCATAACGTTTATCTAAAAAAATATTCAATATGTGTTTAAATGGTTTACTGAATGTAACAAAAAAATTTACCGATTAATCGAAGAAAAGAATCGATAGATTACTCCGATTACTAAATAATCGATAGCTGCAGCCCTAGTCTCCAGGGCTCTGGGACGAGCAGGTCGGATCACAGCTGACCCTACTCACCCTGGACATGGTTTTATTTGAACCACTCCCCTCAGGCAGGAGGCTACGGTCCATCCGGACCAGAACCTCCCGCCACAAGAATAGTTTCTTTCCCTCTGCCGTTGGACTCATGAACACTTCTTAAACACCTGTCACTTTAACTACACTATTCATCACTCACTGCACTGTCACTTTCTGCACTACAACTTTTAACTTAACTGTAAACTTGTGTACATAGCGATGCCTATTTTTATTTTTATTTATACTATAGTAATTTTAAATTGTCCCTTAAATGCATGCCCTTTTGTTTGACCGAATATATGTTGTTTTATTATTGCTCAGTGTTTTGTGTTGCACCTTCATGCCGAGACAAGTTCCTATGTTTGTGAAGTTTGTTCATTGACATTGGCAATAAACCTTTCTGATTCTGATTCTGATTCTGAAGTCAAAGGTTCCTCTTCTTGAGCTCCTTGCAAACTGGATATGTTGTTTTATCTTTGCAGACCACAAAAACCTCTTCTTGTCTCAGTGGTTTAGAAACCGCAGTATCAGGGCTCTTGCTTTTTGGGGCAAGCCTGTGGGCTAGCCCTAATGCAATGAGGGGCAGCTTTATCAGGGATAATGTGCTCTTCTCCGTGTTTTCTCCTTCCTTGCCCTCCGACAGACATGAGTCTCAAACCGTGACATCTAGATTCTAGGAATCCGGGCAGAAACCGTTTCAGTGCTAAATAATATGACTGTACCTGTGTGATTATTAGTGTTCTTGCTGATGCTGACACTCAGAGGCATGAATTTAAAGCTTGCTTTACGTTGTGCTAAACCAATCTCTTTTTCAGGTCACGCTGTCGGGTTCAGTGCTGATTCACAGTGGTAGGAAGCCCACCTTGTTCTGGGTGAGTATAACACTTTGAGTAAGAAGTCTAACATTCATTTAATTACACACTTAATTAAATAAATAAACTATATATTTGATAAATTCAAAGAATATTATTATTTTTAAAAATAATTCAAATATTAAGCCTGAAAAACGCAAAAATTGAGTAGTAAACAATATAGTAAACAGATGAATATACTCGTGAATGGTATTGAAAGACGGCTCTGTAGCGCCGCCTCAAAAATTGATTAACATGGGGCCAATGGGAGCCCAAAGCCAAAAAAAAGTCTAAGTAAAAATATGACGCCCACCCCAAACAATAGTTCATGTGAGGACATGTAAAAAAATATATATTATGACCCCGCCCTAAATCATACAGGAAGTCGGCCATGTTGGATCAAACACAGCGATGACAAAAGTGCACCTTGTTGTACTTTTGGCATCTCCTCCTACAGTTTTCATCAAAAACACTTCAAGACACAAAACCCATGAGCAATGACATGTTATCAGATTGAAGTTGATACGCCTTTAGGTGTGGTCATAGTACATTTTAAACAAAATCGCAATCTTGGGAACATTTCAAACAAAATCCACATTTCTTAAAAAAAAATATTGGAAAATGTTACTGGAGCATTTGTGAACCTGAACGCAATTATATGCCAATGTACTGGCTATCTATTAAAATGGCGCTCTAGCGCCCTCTACAAATTAGATTTTTTTAAATTCATAAAAGACAATCTATTTGGCGTAGACAATAGAAAATATTTATTACGGGTTCATTTGTGACCGGGCACAATGTGACAAAATCACGTGACTCTAGCACAGGTTTTTATGGTCAAAAAAAGAGTTTCCTTATTATTCTAATATTTATTTATTTCATTTATTATTTCTCCCATAAACCACCCCAATTTTAACCCCCTGAACGCTAACAAAACTAAACAAAACCCAAAATTCAAGATCCGTAAAAAAATTTGTTTTTTTGTGTCCAAAAAAATGTATGACATGAAATGACTTGTTGCCGCCACCTAAAATTTCAAAATACATTACTTATGAAAACTTATGAAAATTGGTACAAACGTACCTTATGTCAGGACAAGTAAAAAATTATGTTATGACCCACCCTAAACCCCAAATGGAGTCAGCCATTGTGGGCGGAACCCAATTTTAATTTTTTTTTTACTACTACTACTTTATTTTTTTCCACCTTGGATTTTCAGTCAAAAGCCTTGAAAATGTGTCAAAATGAACTACACACCCATGTGCGATTAGAGGTCATTCTTTAGATTTCTGACACAATTCCAAACGTGGGCGTGGCAAGCTCGTTAACAAAATTTGTCATTTTTTAAAAAGTGTTTAAACTTGCGTATCTCTGGCATGAGATGTCCTATTTCCCGGCACGAATATACGTTTTGTGCAAAATGATGAGTCAGTCAACGAGGACGTGTGTGATTGTGGAGGTGATCTGTGAACACACGGCAGCAGCGCTCCGAAGCCACAAACATGGACAGAAGTTACGGATTCTTACAACTGCTACTCAAAGGAAATATAACATTCCACTTCAATAGTGCTTCACAAGCTAAACGGATTCAGAAGTTGGCAAAACTCCTTATGAACAGGTAACAACATTACACTGTCATGTATTTTAGTGAGAAATGTTGCCTATGTCTATAATGCATTCATTTTTCAGCTGTTGTAGTGGTTATGTGATGGTCTAAGGCAGGGGTGTCAAACTCATTTTGGACAGCGGGCCAAAATATTGACGCTCATGAACATAACGTAAAAAATAAAACCATTTAAAAAATCGAATAAAAGGCTTTATATAGCCTAGTAATAGTTATGTGGACACATATGTGGACCGCAGGTGAAAGAGTCAGCAACAGGAACATGAACTTGTGATATGATTTTCTGATATGAAATGTTGGCTGTTGCTGCTCAAACTAAATATGGGCTCTCTATTTTTATAGTTTAAGCTTATTTTAGTGACAAATTATTCATGTAGTTAATCCTATTCACAGTCACATTAGTGAGGTCACTCTGTCATGTTAATACTTTATTACACTCTGACTTGTAATTGCTCCTGATCTGTCCAGGTTTGGGTGTTTTCCTCACAGAGCATCATCACAGAAGTTTGTTTTTCTTGTTGGCTCCACTTTGGTGCCGCTTTTAGCTCAGCTCTAACCGCTGCTCAAGTCCAGGTTAGTGCGCATGCTCGGCACAACGATCCAGCAGCAGGGCTGAGCAGCGCGGGGGAGGGACGGCTGCTGCAAAGGACTGTGGGAGTTCTTGCGATAAAAACGTTATATATCTGTCGGAAATTAATAAATATAAACTAGAAATGTTTTGCAGGCCGGATTAAAACGTCTGGGGGGCCTGTTTGACACCCCTGGTCTAAGGCTAAGCTAAATGCTAACGTTACATCCAAGTCTCATTGTTTACATAACCACAGTAAATTTGAGCAATGTAAAGTTGTCTTAACTAAGTTATGAGTGTATTACAAAAGTAGATGATTTAGCTTATTATGTATTTCTAGTGCAGACCTGTCAGTGTTTGGGGAATATGTTGTTCCTAATTGTTTATGTTAGATTACTTTAGCCCACTAACTAACATGTAACATCAGTTGCTACCAGGCTGCAAGTACAGCTGTGAAATGTAATAAAAATAGCAGTGAACATGTGTTTTACGCAATGAATCACTTTGAGATTAGAACACGTTTTGATTCTTACATCTATTGCATGTTTGTATGTTTACAGTGTGACTCACATCATACTTCTACATCGAATCATTTTCTGGTCAAATAGCCGTCCAGAATTCCCACAGAGCTATCAGAGAGGTAAGACTTCAACCCTAAAATGTCCTGAACATAATAATAAGTATGAATTGTAGACACACATTTGCATTGGAATGCCTAATCACCGCACCAAGACGTTTCACATCTTCACAACAATGACCCAAAGTCAGATTACAAAAGCAGTTGCTCTGACATTTGAATGGAGGAGTGTGTTCAATTCCAATCAATTCAATTCAGTTTTATTTTTGCAACACCCGAAATCACAACAGCAGTTGTCTCAAAAGGCGACAGTGAAAAACTGATTAAACAATGTTCATAGGAAGGCAGACAAGCATCAATTTGCAGATAGACTATGGGGACGGACCCACAAAGGAGGAACGGTTCTAAGCCAATGACTTGCTTCAAAAAAGAAACCCATGCATTCACGTCAATTATAACATTCCAGGAATTTAATTTTATACTTTCATTGTGTTATGTTTGTAGAGAAGATTATTTTGATTTGAAGTCATGGAGTGAAGTGAATCTTCTAGTCCTAAGGTCAAAGCCAAATGTAATATACAACAACATAAATAGTCTATGTAAGGTTTTCTCACTATTCAAATTGAATAATATAATAAAACACACTCACTGTTGCATTCTGTCACAGGTCTGAAGGGAGTGGTGAGAGGATGCGTTGGAGTCGTCCAGCAGAGACAGAGTTCTGAAATGCTCACCTCCACATGGTCAGACTGAGACTAACCAAGATCATTCTAAAATAATGACTGAAGGGTGTACATCTTTGAAGTTTGGGTATGTTATTAGAAACAAATGAAAAACATTTACCACAATGTATAAAATATGTCATGTATTCATATTTATTTGATTTAGATCATTCGAACACCTGGAAGTATGATGTAATCAAATGTATTTAGTTGGTATGTAAATAGTATTTAGTTTTACCGGATCCTGTGGCATGAATGCAACTTCCAGCTCTCGACTACAGTCACCTTGTACACAGACCCGGAGAAAGGATTTGCTGAGGGATACAGTATATCCAGTAGGTTTACTTATTGAACTTTTTTAGTCTACAATGTGCTTCTGGGCTCCTCTTCTCCATCTGTGCGTCCAAGACAACCAGACTTCTCATGTCCCTCCTCTGAGCAGGGACATGGTTACTCTAACACCAATGCCCCAGAATGGATGGTATGGAATACATGTTTCATTCTTTGTTTTAAGATAAGGTAACCTTTATTTGTCCCACAATGGGGAAATTGCAGCGTTGCAACAAAGATTAAAAACAGAAACAGATTAGGCACAGAAGTATGATAATAAAAACAGATAACTTAGAAAAAGGAAAACTCTTATAATCTTAACAATAATAACACTCTAATGTGCAGCTGTCGTATGGACAGAATATATTGCACAGGGATGATTGACATTGTGTCACAGTATTGCACAGGAGTATAACAGTATGGCACAGGAGTATAACAGTATTGCACAGGATTATGAAAGCTGAATGACACGTTCAGGACTAACAGTGTTTGTTGTAAAGTCTGACAGCAGCAGAAGGAAAGACCTTGTGAAACCTCTCCTTCACACAGCGAGGGTGGATTCAGTCTGTCACTGAAGCTGCTCTGGACAGAGTGTCCTGCAGGGGCGACACTCATGGTCCAGCATAGACGTGAGTTTAGCCAGGACCCTTCTGTTTCCCCACCTCCTGCGACCGAGTCCAGGACGGAGCTGGACTTCTTGATGACTTTTTTTTTTTTTTACTTAATACAATACCTAAAACTTCAAAATGTTGGTACTTTGTTCATTTATCTTTATTTCGGAATAATCTCTGTTTCTGTAAGTCTTGTGTGGAGGCGATTCTTGTTTTTTCAGAACTAGACAACATCCTGTTGTAGTCCTTCTCACCTGATGTCCTCTGGAGTTTCCTAAAATAAAACAGATTATTCAATATCATATCAAATGCTGTTATTCATAAGAATAAGAAAGTAAGTGTTTATTCATAAACATGTGAACATTTAAGAGGGAAATCAGGCAGGCGGAAGCCAATTGTTTTCTTTAAAAAAAAAGAAACAATTTATTCACACATTTCTGCATTTCTTTATCCTCTGACCCTCTCGTCTTCATCCTCTGCTCCTCTGAACCCTCTCGCCTTCATCCTTTGCTCAGTTTGACCCCCTCGTCTTCATCCTCTGACCCTCTCGTCTTCATCCTCTGACCCTCTTGACCCCTCCCGTCTTTATCCTCTATGCTCCTCTGACCCTTTCTAGATTCATCACTCTGCCTCCCGACCCTCTTGTTTTCATCCTACTGCTCCTTTGACCCTTTAGTCTTCATCCTCTGCTCCTCTGACCCTTTTGTCTTCATCCTCTGCCCCTCTGACCCTTCTGTCTTTATCCTCTGCTCCTGACCCTCTTGTCTTTATCCTCTGCTCCTCTGACCCTTTATGTCTTCATCCTCTGCTCGTCTGACCCTTTCGTCTTCATCCTCTGCTCCTCTGACCCTCTAGTCTTCATCCTCTGCTCTTCTGACCCTTTCGTCTTCATCCTCTGCTCCTCTGACCCTCTAGTCTTCCTCCTCTGCTCTTCTGACCCTCTAGTCTTCATCCTCTGCTCCTCTGACCCTTTCGTCTTCATCCTCTGCTCCTCTGACCCTCTAGTCTTCCTCCTCTGCTCTTCTGACCCTCTAGTCTTCATCCTCTGCTCTTCTGACCCTCTAGTCTTCATCCTCTGCTCCTCTGACCCTCTTGTCTTCATCCTCTGTTCCTCTGCTCCTCTGACCCTCTTGTCTTCATCCTCTGCTCCTCTGACCGTCTAGTCTTCATCTTCTGCTCCTCTGACCCTCTTGTCTTCATCCTCTGAATCAATTTTCAATAGTCAAAGTATGAATGCAAATGTAATATTGAACTTTTATTGTACAGGTCAACAATTGTTGTACAGGTCAACAATTGTTGTACAGGTTATCCCGAAAGACATTATTTCTGTATATTTACGAAAAAACAAGACTATCATATAATTAGTTAGTTTTAGCAATCATAATAATCACAACCAAGTCAGTTTTGACAGTTCTCTGTAATTACAGTCTTATTTTCAACAAATCTAATTTTTGATCAAATATGTGTGATTTGTCATGTGTCAAGTTAGCCAAATGTCTAATACTGACGAACTGTTTTTATGCAAACAGCAGAAAAGCATACTTGTGATTGTAATATATCCTTACCTCTGAAAATCTACTGTAAACACTGACCCCTGCTCTGCTATATATACTATATATATATATATAGTAAGCTCGTGCATGTGGAAGGAGGCGTGTCCTCCGCTCTCTCAGGAAGGGAGGAGGCGTGAGAGTGGCGGTAGCTACTTTAAACTTAAACCTACGGACTTTCAGGCGTGTATTTTGATAAGCTGGACATTACAGCTCAATAGTTAAAAATAGCTCTCCAGCAACACCTGCAACCTTATAATGGAACGAAAAAAAATGTGTTGTAAACTTTATTTAAATTTAAAATTTAAAAACTTTGTAAAATTTGGTACACACACCCCTTTATGTGATAATGAACAACAAAAGTCAATTAAGAACACATCCTATCTTCACCCACATTTACATAGCCACGCCTCCAAAATAGTAGGGGGAAGTAATCCAATAAAATGTGGTTTGTCTATGTGACCATGAGCAAAATATTCTATTAGGACCACACCCTATCTTCAATGTGAAAATGACCATTTTTAATCAATATATGCAGTACAGTGATCCCTCGTTTATCGCGGGAGTTGTGTTCCAAAAATAACACGCAAAAAGTGAAATCCATGAAGTAGTCAGCTTTATTTTTTAGAATTATTTTACAATGCAATACATAGATAGAATGAAACCAAAAATCAAAACCTGTTTTAAAGCCCAAAATGTATTTGAATATAGTAATACAAGGTTGGAAACATTGTCACTGGTGTATGTCACAGTCCCAGCTGTGCCTCTTCGTCCTGACTCCGCTGTAGCGTCTGTGTCTACTGAAGGTGCAGGGGTCTTTCTCCAAGAGAAGAACATTGTTATGGGTCGTTGTTGGCGCTCTTTCTTTTTCTGAGCAAGAAGATTTTTATAGACGGATATGCCACCTTCGATTATATATTAGAACTGCAATGAACGACTCATCAAAGGGTCCCAAAGGGTCCCATTCTTTTGCCGTGCGCTGACATTGTGGGTTTTGTTACAGAGCAAAAATGCAAATGTAAAGTTGGCAGAATGTACAGAAACGAAAACTGTTGACAAGTGAAAAACCAATACAGTACAGCGTCAATATTTTATTTCTAGACAACAGTAAAGCCCCTGAGCCAATCAGGATTCAGAGCACAATGCACTGTAAAAATATCCACACTGTAAAAAAAATCCGTGAAGCCGTGAAAGATGAAACGCGATATAGCGAGGGATCACTTTATTCAAAAATCTAGCCTTGTACTTTAACAAACTTGTCCCAGGGTTTTTATTCGATGGTCACCAAACAGGCAGCAGCATCAGGACAACAGTGGGATAAAATTTTTTTACATTTATTTACTTAAGTCTGAGGATGTGGTCATAACTCTTAAGATCTTAACAAATCAGCATGTTGAAAACACAATTTTTTTGTAACTTTTACGAATATGATTGTATCTGGACAGATCCAATGATGTGTTTGTGTATTTGAATGCGCTGAATATAATGATATGTGAATGTTCCATTTATCTTTAAAAATGGCTCACCAGTGCTCCCATACGCATTCGCAAGTTTTGCGAGGGCCCTTTATCACTGCTTGCGGTTTTAATTTGACCAGAGGGACAAATATGCAAATGAAGTAGCTAACTAATAAAATGGCTCTATAGTACGACGGAGTATAAAGGCCAACCCAAATTTTAAAAAATGTGGAGCACTAGGAGAAAAAACTCGTAAATTAAGTAGAATAAACTCGTAAATTAGCGAGAATAAAGTCGTAGTCAAAATGACTTGGATGAGTTAAAAGTTAACACAAAAGCCCGATATCGAACTTTATAATGCGGGCATTTTGGACATCACAATCCCCTTGCAGTGCCTCATGTCCTTCTGGTTAAGGGCCTACGTGCGGAGTTCAGCTCCTGGGCATTGGGAAGAACACTGACAAAAGTCAGAGCCACAGCCGCAGGTGAGGGAGTCTTAGACGATTTTTGCCAATAATCTGCTCCCTCGACTTCGGCTGCTTCACCCTTCTAAACTTTGTATACAGTCACCGTTCATATGAGATAATTGTGTGCATAGGTTTTACAACACAACACTACAGGCTTGTGGAGCCGTGCACACTGCGCAGCAGCGCTCCAGATCCTGTACTGCGGGTCTGGGGGGCGTTGTGGACGGGTTCTGCAGAATTCGGGATCAGGGACAAAACCCATAAACTCTGTGTATTGGACTAATTTATGGATATTTGGAGACAAACAGTGTGCAGTTAGAGGATGCTCAGTCCTCTGAGGAGCATGGAACTTCATTTGTGGTAATTTTTTGGCAAATTTAAGCCACCTCACATTAGAGATATGTGTGTAAAATGACGTACTCCGGTGTTGGGTGCATGTGTTGTTGGACCTGCGCTCATGCATGGCCATGTGAGCACTATATGTCTTTATTTGCTATAGTATCCTCTCATTGTAGTTATCAGCCTGAGCTACATGGGTGTGTTAGGCTGTAGTTGTGTTACTTGGATGTAAGAGGCTTGTATGGATGATGGCGTGTGTGTAAAACATCGCTCACAAACATGAACACAATTGGTGCCATCCATCTTCTGCAAGACAATTGGTGCAATTAGATTGTTTTTGAACAGAAAAAAGAAGATTAACTTGCACCAGCGCATAAAATACATTTTCAAGTCACACGCAAACTCCATGTGGCTTTGATTTGCGACTTTAGCACACGTCCTAAACCTTTGCTGATAAGCCTCAAGCATGAGCTCATATGCCTTCAGGACAGTTGATTTTACTTTGTTATTGTACTTGCTCTCAGACACGGACAGTGCAAAGCCTCCTGTACATACTCCACAAAAACACACTGAAGGAGCCATGTATGCTCTGAGCTGCTCCAACGTCCAAAGGAAATCAGCAAGGCAATCTGAAGCAGACGAGCCACCACGACTTGTGCACCTGACAACACCACACCCCATGAGGTGAGGTGACCACTTCCCTGCGACTTAAAACAAACAGATAGGCGACACCAACAGTGTGACAACTCTAAACCTCATTGTGATAACTCTAAACCTGGGCACTAGTTGATAGCTGAGGACCTAGGTGCTTTAATGCACTTTCCTCACCTGATTTACTGAAACGCTGCACATTGCCTCAATCGCCTCACAAGTCATGACACCACACGCAACTAACTTTGACCACTAGTCCCAAAACCACCATAAGACTGTGCACAGTGTGCCCTCTGCAGGATTAATGGTGTCACAACACAGAAAAGACAGGCTGCTCTTGTAACCAGCTAACCCACAACCAGATATACGCTTCAACGCTTTGATGGAAACAGGACTAAACTCGCATTTGTCATTCGCTTTACTTAGATGATATGCGCATTTTGTGAGGAATGAAAATGCAGTTAGTGTTACCTGTCTGCAAAGGGAAACTCACGCTTTATGAAAAACTCTCTGGTGAATTAGTTGTTCATGGAGAAGACTCATCATCTGGGTCCCTGCGGATCACTTTTATCACAGAGGATCAGTGTCCCTCAAAAGACTGCTTTCTGCACAGTGCTGACTCGTATTGTTGTGCAAATGATTCATGCTCTGCTCGTGATTCACATTTCCCACAAGAAGCGCATGGGATCAATGCAGAAAGGAAGTGATATACATGCACACGTAACACATATGACTTGCTAATAAGAGTGGTTAGTTCAGAGTTTAGACTCAAAACGGGGCTCTACGGCCCCTTAATGGGCGTGGGAAGCTCTGATTATAAATTCAAGATTTCATGGTGTTGATTCAACTATTTAAATAAGTTTGACTCACTCGTCTTGTGCCTTTAATTATTTAAAAGGGCACTACCTGATTATTACCATTTTGAAATGTAGGTTTAAAATTAATTAGTTCTGTTTTTCACGATTCAAAATAGTGAAAATCAGGTGCAGCTCCTTTAATTTACCCCCCTATACAAAAAAGCACAAAAGCACAAAACAATCCATAGAAATTATAATTTCCTGGCCTTTGTACAAGCTATGGGTGTCCATGGATTGATTGGTCTAGTTTTGTAATGTTTGAAGAAATGTGTTTGTCTGTGTTGCAGTTGGCACTTTTGGGGACATTTGTGCGCAAATAGCCAACAATACGCACACATATATTATAGTATGCACCATTTCAACATACATACTGCTCTGAAATTTCACACAGTTGCTGATGACAAGTAGGGCAATAACTGTAGTGAATTTGCATTATGAAGTATGTCTTTGCTAGAGCCATTTGAAATCAACTGTTGTTTTCAATATAAAATATATCAATATTTTATATATTTCATTAGTGCAGTAGCGTCGCCTGTAAAGCACTAACTAAGCAGAAACTAGAATTTCTTAGCTTTCAAATGGTGTACACATGTATCTTGGACAAAGCATTCTCTTAATACTCCTTTTAATTTAGAAAATTACAATTAAAAGACACTAGGCAAGGATGGCTGAAAATGAGTTAGCCTTAAACGTTTTATAGAGAATTTTACAGAAGGCCACAGAAGTCCACCGACTTACTTAAGTCATGCCTCCTCCTTACGCTGGAAAATGTGTGTGTTTACAACTAGAGCCAGTGCTACTGCTGCTGCTACCACATCATATGCAAAGCATACTGCATGGGCTTCATTAAACTCAAGCTTTCAAATTATAAATAAAGCTTACCTGTCCAGTAGAAATGTTGTGACCAGCGCGCCTGTTTATAGACCCTTTGTCTACTTCAATGTACTTCATTGCTGGAAAGAATCACTTTAGTTTGGCTTGGCTCCTTTTACCCTCATCTCCTCTTTTCAGCAACCTCAAATACCGACTTTCTTTTTCAGCTAACTGGTTGTGGATACTTGTTTGCAATAGTCATATCAAAAGTACTAGAAAAATGGATCTCAGAACAAATAATTTTATATTTGTATTTTTCACCATTGACATTGTATCCAATGCAATTTGGATTCCGGAAATCTCATTCCACTAAAACAGCAAACATTTATCTTATAGAGAATACCAAGACTAAACTGGACAAGGATATGGTTTTGGCCATCGACCTTGATCTAAGAAAAGCCTTTGATACCATCAATTCTGATATTTTGATTGCCAAATTATACAAATTTTACTTTGCACCAAAAGTTTTACAGTGGGTAGAATCTTACCTAAAATATAGAAAACAATGCATTTTGGTCAAGAATAAATTCCCAGGGCTCAACCCTTGGCCCCCTATTATTTAGTCTATTTATCAATTACTTGCCAGATTTATGTTCTGCGGTGGCATGCCACTTATACACGGATGACACTATAGTACATATCCATGCAAATCAAATCAGCAGGTGCTGAGAAGCTATCATCTGTAATGGTGCCAGTCATCTCAATGTTAAAAAAAACATGTACCTTTTTAAGTCTGCAAATAATAAGAGCAATCCAACAGTTATGGTAGATGGGCAAGCCTTGCAAGTGGTACAAGAGTACATACTGTATATTTAGATGCTATTATGGACTCTCAATTTCCATTTAAAAAGCATGTTAAACATTTTAGAAATAAAACTCAATTTAATCTGGTGAATCTGGTCCCCACAGAACTGAGGCACATGACATCCTTTCATAGCTTTAGTAGAAGTGTTAAACAGTGGCTTTTGGCACTTTGGAGGTTCAATGTCAGCCTGCTTAATGACCTTTTGTTTAAGGAAAAAAATTCCAACAACATTAAGACTTATCTGGAGGAAAATGATTCTGGGGAAATTTCCCCGCCCATCCTTTGAGATGCTTCCAATGCAGTCTTGAGAGGACAAATTACAGCCATATCCTCCGAAAAAAAGAAACAAAGGGAGAAAAAGTTAAATGATATGCAAGAAAAAAATTTTATTGTTGGAGGAAAACCATGCCAAAAAGGGGTGTCCTAAAATGCTTAAAGAAATTAAAAAGATAAGAGGAGAAATTAATGATCGGACTTCATAGGAAATAGTTAAGAAAATGCTCTTTACCAAACAAAGATATTATGAGAGTGGATCAAAACGTTGTAACTTACTGTCTTGTAAACTTAAAAAACAGCAAGATGAAAGAACAATTTTTAAAATATGAGACAGGCAAAGTTTTGTAATCTTAACTAAGCAAGACCAATCAGCATTTGAATCCTTTTAGAAATTTTTTTTTTTTTTAAATTCCAGATGATAAAGAAGATAATATAAACTCCTTTTTGGACACCCTCAATTTGCATGTTATGTCAGAAGAACGAAATAAAAAAGTTCTGGAAATACAAGGCGTAATCAAAAAAAGACACACTTACTCCTTTCCTTTTGGCAACTTTTAATTGGGCACTTAGGAAAATTCAGACGCCTCCGAGTTGGAAAGAAGCCATTATATCACTGATACCGAAAGAAGGGATGGACCGATTGGACTGTGCCTCATATAGACACATTTCTAGTTTGAATGTTGACTATCGTATCTACAACTCAATTATGTCCAAAATAATGCAACTAAATACTCCTAAACCTAATCAATAATGATCAAACAGGATTCATAACCAAACGACAAACACAAGATAACATAAGACATTCCTTACACATAATGAGCCAAAGCAGTAATAATTAGTTTGGACACCGAGAAGGCTTTTGAATCTGTTAGTTGGCCATATTTATTTAAAGTGCTAAACAAATTTCAAATCAACAATTTGATTATACAAAATATTGGGGCTCTTTACGATGGTCCAACATCAAGAATTAAAATCAATGGTCATCTGACAGGTCCACTGACTCTGGAAAGAGGGTGAGGCAGGGCTACGCCTGGTCCCCCCTCCTGTTTGATTTGTTTTTGGAACCATTTGGCCAATTTATTAGACAATCAAAAACAATTCATGGTGTTACAATTGATGGGATGGAACATAAAATTGCCTGCTATGCAGCTGATGTATTTGACCAGACCAGAAATTTCCATACCCAGTGTGATGCATTTTCTTCAAGAAGTTGGGCCAATGTCTGGATACAAATTAAATGTACAAAAAACTGAAATTATCTCTTACTGGCATCCCCTCTGACCTTTAGAAAGACCTGCCCATTAAAATGGCAAACGGAATCTCTTCGATATTTGTGTTTGCCATAGAGATCTATCAACAATTTTGGAGAAAAATTACAGCCCCCTTTTTACTACTATAAAAAAGATCT
Source organism: Chaenogobius annularis (assembly GCA_015082035.1). Classification (NCBI taxonomy): domain Eukaryota; kingdom Metazoa; phylum Chordata; class Actinopteri; order Gobiiformes; family Gobiidae; genus Chaenogobius; species Chaenogobius annularis. The sequence goes on from BJKM01000532.1 coordinate 215,846, forward strand.
TGAAAAATGGAACCTTATCCCCTACTTGAGTCTAAGTCAAAGGATTGAAACTATGAAAATGAATGTTTTGCCCAGGTTTCTCTATCTGTTCCAGACTCTTCCAGTTTCCATCCTTGGCCGACCGTTTGATGAGTGGAATAAAACCATCTCTAGATTTATGTGGCAGGGCAAGAAACCTCAATCCGATTAAAAACTTTCCAATTATCAAAAGAAAAAGGAGGCTGGGTTTGGGTTTGCCCTGTCTGAAAAATGACTTTGTTTCAGCTCAGATCAGAGCCCTGCTGTATTTTTTTGATCCAGAATATGAAGCTCAATGGAAAAATATTGAGATTAATGTTGTGTCGGGGTTCCTGTCAGGCCTTAGTGGTAGATGACAAGCGGTTGAGTCATTTGGGGGAGGTGGAGCACCCTTGGGTGAAATCTGCTCTTGCAACTGTTGTGGAAAATGTATATAATAGTTATCAAGAAGTAAAATAAACATTCGAACAGAGTTGTCTGTCATTCACTTGTCTCAAAGTGAATGGTTTAATTCAGTGTATAGTCTGAATCAATCTCTCCCTAGCACGAAGATCGTCTGTCCCTTCCGAGTCTCAAGTCCACACAAAGGGATCCTGTGTTCTTTTATAGAACAGGTCACATGACATACATCTTACTTGAATATTATTGGTCCTACGGTCCAAATGCTGGGTACAGGAACAATGGTGGGGGTTTGTTGATTACATTTACACTTTGGCCGTCTGGCCCTGTAAGAAGACAATGCACTGACAACAGGCTAGGTTTTCATGCAAAGGAGCCCATCCTGACCCCTGGGTTTCTGACATCTGAGAAGGGGAACCAGTCTTTGGACAGGGCACCTCAGGGTTCCGGCGCATTATTAGCATTTGTGTGAGAGCATAAGGAGTCATTTGCATGGAGACGATTCTGGTATTTTTCTGCCATAACAGACCTCACTCATGATAATAGAAACGCAGTTTACTTATTAACATCTTTAAATTTTACGGTTTTCTAGGTGTCAATTTGACGGTTTTCAGAAATGTATGTCTAATTACTATGGTTACGCTGCTCTTTCAGATTAATGGGCTCTTGACTTTTTCTTTACCTTTGTCTATATCATCCCCATATTGCTATTCAACTGAAATAAAAACGTTAAAACGAGTTCTGAGTAATTCTACCTCTACCTCCCACGCCCGTCAATTTGATGGCTCTATTTTGGGTAATGACAGTGTCTCTCACAGCAATGCTAAAGGTAAAATGGATTTGAAGCGATTACCCAAACAAGAGGCACTGGCAATGCTTCAAAACATTGACGAGGTTTCATTCGGGTGGTGAAGGCGATCAGACTCGAGAACTCGTGGGTTTTGGGCAGCTCAGCTGAACCAGGAAGCGATTCGGAGGACGAAGAACAAGCCCCGCATAAAAGGAAGCCGGTGAAATCTCCCTGTCTGTAGATCTATTGTAAATGTTCAAGGTATTTATGACTTTATTATAGTGTTATGGCCTTTTAGTATATCGAGATCAATAAACTAAGAGCCTGTTGTTGCCCCTGTAACATCGCCGCACGTGAGTGGCATATTCTTGGCAACTGCGACAATATTCAAGGTATTTACGAATTTTGTGTTATTGTAGTATTTTGGCTGGCTTTTTGTAGGAAGATGGGTCCAGATCAATGAATGAATATGCGTATATTCTCTGTAACAGAGGCTTCGCTATCGCAAACAACCCTCATCCTCCTCCTTTTCCTCCTTCCTCTGCTGAGGCTGGTCAACTTTGGCACTCTGAATAATGATAATATTCATTAAAGAGGCTAATAGACAAATTTTTAGCGTGTTAGAAGAATCATTCTTTTGATTAAGTCATCGTCAGAGCGCAACCGTCAAACGGCTGACGGCTTGGGAGTTCTAGTAGTTCTAAAATCCTGGTAGTTCTAGTGTTAATCATACATAAGCAGGAAAATCAAGAATAAAGTGTTAATACATCAATAAACCATCAACGAACAGATGTTCTGGAAAAATAGAAAAAATTAAAATTCCTTTAGAGGACAAAAACAAAATAAAGAAAACGTTATGAATTAGAAATTAGAATTAGAAAAAAAAAAAGTAATCATAATGATAAAAAGAAGTAATTGTAATAAAACATAAATAAATAATAATAATAATAAAGGATAAGAAGAAATGATAAGAATGTAATCATATTAAAAAATAAAGAATAATAAAACAAATAAATCATAATAAAAAACTAAGTATAATAAAAGAGCAAAAAATAAAGAATGATAAAAAGGTAATCGTGAAAAAATAAAGCATGAAAAGAAGAAATAATAATAATAGGGAAGGGGGAGGGTGTTTCCGGGGTCATAGGGCGACTGTCTGTGTGGGCATTTTTACCAATCGATGTCGATGAAAAGCAGCGCTCAAGTTAATACTTTTATCTGTGTTAATTTAGAGTGGCTCTCGGGGTCAGAGCACTCGGTTCAGTGGGTGCTGGTGCAGGTCTCGCTTGACCTTCTCGGACCCCAGAGGTTCTGTCTTGGCATTTGGGTTCATTGCAATTTGGACGTTGGGACTGTCGCAGCAGTCTGGATGTATAGAAGGTCGGGTTGGTTTTCGGTTCCACGGGTGAACCAAAAACTGCTCGGTTGGGACTGTTACGGCAGCAGGAGTCGGCCCTGGCGCCTGTCTCTGGGGAATGGTTGGGTTGGTTTCCGGTTCGACGGGTGAACCGAAAACTGCTCGGCGATGTGAAGTGTGTCACTGCTGTGTTGGTGATCATCAGGGCTCTGTGTGGGCCCAACTAGCGTTTGGACCTCCTGTGTTTGTGCCTCAGCTGCCTTGGTAGAGCTGCTTTCGCGTGCACAGAATTATAAGAACGGAAAAGTGCTTTTCTCCTCCTCGTTTCATGCTGGGTCTGGTCTGTGGGACAGAGAAGGCAACTCTCTGGATCTCCTTTCATTCAGATTTTATTTTCTGTAGTCCACATTAAATTCACTCAAAGCACTTTGATACTAGGATGTTTTCCCCTCATGTACAAATTGTCTACAGCCTGATTGCTAAACCACTCCTTTTAGTATTTATACTGTTAACAGTAATGGCAGTTTATTATTTGCACATTATGCATCTACTTATGTACTGTATATCGCTCATTGAATTATTTGTGTACACATGTGAAATCTGTTACCAGCTAAATATCTTCATAGCTTATATTTAACCTTTTTCTGGTAATTGACTTGGTCCTGGCTTTTCAATGCAGGCCAGGTGCTTATTTGATGGCGAGCTGAGACTCATTGAGCCTACAATCTCCGCCTACGGTCTGGTAGGAGGCTGACACAGCCTGTCCCCCACCACTCTCTTTTAAAAGTCTGACTGTTACATCTGCGCACCCACAATTGGTCATCTTGGTCATCACACTTGGAATTTACTGTACCCTGCTTCAGACATTGGATGTGCCCGTATTGCCGCAATTGGACTTATTTATTTTATTTTTTTATCATTTAACTCTATAACAGCTCAAATGCACTTTCTTCATTCAAACCGGCTATTACTACTACAGTCTGTATATATGGTGTTGTTGTTATTGTTCCTGTTGTTGTAAATACTTTTAATTAATATATGGTAGCATCACCACTAAAACCCATCTACGAGTCTTTTCTTAATTATCACACCAGCTCCAGCAGCCGAACCAAAATCTTCTGATCCTAGCCCAAACCATAGCGAATTCTAATAACTCATTAATACTTGCTGGTAAAGAAATACATATTGTTGTTCTGAAGAGTTGCTGTTGAACCTGGCTCTGCTGAATTTCAATGATTTCATTGAGGTATTCATCATCGACATCTGTTGTCTCAACGCTAAACGTGAACAGCTGTCCACTGTTGCCCCTCGAGGCAACTACTGTTGTGATTTTGGGCGTTACAAAGATAAATTGAATTTAATTGACTGTCTCACCCATGCTGGATATGACTCTCTTGTAGGAAAGTATCCGTCGAGATTTTGCAAGCTCATCTAAGTGCGTGGCAATTGCTTGCGTCCGCCTGTCCGTCCGAGGGAGTCGGATCTTCTTCACTGTGGAACTCCTACAGGTTTCAAATTGTTCCCAAAGTCCCATCCCAGTTGGTTTCGATGGCCCAATATCAGGTGTCCCGCCCTGTGGGCAGGGCTTTCACAGATTAGGATATAAACCTGAGTTCTCCGACTTGTTTCACAGATTGAGAATGACTCTTGGATGAGAGTCAAAACGTTTTGTTTTTCTAAAACAGAGTCAAGATGACTACAACGGAATCTTTTTCTACAATTTGTGTCTGGGAGACTGGCGCAGTGGACTGGACTGCTTCTGTCCGATTTTTCCGTGACGACCCAGTAGTTACACTTCTTCTGATTCAAAGGGAGCTTTTACTTGCTAAAAATCAATTACCCCAAGCAAAACTTACCCAAAACTCAGTTATTAGTTGATGACTCAGTTGTCTGATTCTCTTTTATTCGCTTTTATTCGCCCCAGGCGAAACTCAATCAAAATGCAGTTATTAATTAGTGAAAAAGTGCGCCCGATTCTCCTGGTCTTGCGGTGATCCCAGACACGCTCTCCACAGACACCACCATTTTAGTCCTGGAAGGACACGGCCCAAATTGGCGCTTTTGTTCAACAGGACTTATTATGTTTCCAATTATAATCGGTATATTGAATTTAGGTAAAATCATTTTTAGAAGGTTAAAAATTTTAAATCCTTCAAATTTAAAGGCAAAACTAGCCAAAGGTTTTGTCTTCTTACGTGTAAAATGTCGCCTCTAATCCTGCCGCCTACATCACCCCTCCCCCACAAACGGTACAAACTGTATACTACTCCATTCCATTTTTACAACCGCACGGTTCGAGATAGCGTTATGTCCCACTGGCTTTTATGTTCAGTGTGATGTGAAGAGTAAGTGTGCAAAATTTAAACTGTTTATGGCAAAGTCAATTTCTTGTAAATAAAAAAAATTGCAATTTTCGTTAACGAGCTTGCCACGCCCACATTTGGAATTCTATCAAAAATCTAAATAATTACCTCTAATAGCACGTGTGTAGTTCATTTTGACAAATTTTCAAGCGGTGTTTCATGAGGTGTAAATTATTTTAAACATTGGGTTCTGCCCACAAAAATAACATAATTTTTTTTTTAAAAAAACGGAAACTGTTTTGTCTACAGTTTCTGTCGAGCTAGAGTCACATATTAGATAGCCACAATATTTGCATATCATTGCGTTCAGCTTGGAAATCTTCACAAACGCTTTAGTAACCTTTTCCCCCACATTTTTTCTAAGAAATATGGATTTTTTTGAGTTTTTCCCAAAAAATTTGATTATTTTTTTATTCACCAAGGCGTATCAGCTTCAAACTGATAACATTTCATTGCACATAGGTTTCGTGTCTTGTTGCCATGTCCTTACATGGCCTAATTTTTGGAGTGAGCTACTGAGCCGTCTTTCAATATTTTTTCACAGGGTCTTCATTCAAAATTAGAGCTCAATACCATTCACAGGCATATTTGTCCTTGCTCGCCCCGGATACAATTTTAATAAGTCCCTCGCCGGGACAATTCTAGTCTCGGGACTAATAAACAGCACAAAGTCTGTTACAATGTTTATAACTACTAGGAAGCTACAGTTTGAAGAAACCGCCGAACTGCGGCATTGAGTAAATGGCGTCTTACGTAGTCTAGTTAGTTACCTAGGCACGTTGTGAGTTTGATTGATGAGCCAATGGCCAATAGGTAAAGGTAGCCTTGTTTACTATTGGTGAAAGTTTTACTGCTCCCACCATGTCCACACTTAATGTATTTTTATACTTTTGTTTAGTTAACCATAAGTATAAGCCTGTTGCACATCTATTAGGCTATTTTTTTAGCAGATATTGACAATTAAAAAGTAATGAAAATTTCCTCCTTTAACAGAATAAAAACTGCATGATGCCATTTGGTGTGCCTCTTTTGTATCTCTGCAGGTTAAATTTGTGCTTGTGCTCCACCTGGTCAGTGCTGCATTTGCCACAGCTGCCCTGGGGCTCATGTCCAAGCACCTGCCCTACCGTCAAGACTCGTACCACTGTGAGCACTGCCGACGGCTGGAGCTGCACGCTGTGGTACCCTAATCCATTCACATGTTACTCATTCTCCTAAAGTCTTTCCCTATAAGAGCCAATCAAAGCTAAATACCTATCGAGAAATGTGTCTTGTAAGATTAGGCTTTTGTAATTCCTGATGGTGATGTGTCTTGCCTGGTGCAAGACTGAAACAATGTTGGTAGGACAAAGTAGGTGCTCTTAAAGTAAGCAAACAATTTTTTGGGAGAAAGAACAGAATGCAGCCACCCTGAAAGCCACTTTTTAAATAATCAACTTGAACACATATTTGTCCAGTTGACTTCCTTTGAAACACTAGTTGTTTTTCTGGAACAAACCTAGATTACTTAGATGTGGTATTACAATATTCTCCTCACTCAGCAGTGCTCCTAAACCACAGGCATAGAAGGGACAATCCCATGCGCACTTCGGTGGAAAAGTTCAGAGGCTAGGCTTTTATCTTTTGCTGTTAGAAATAATGCAATTTTGTACAAGACCATTATAGCCAGCTTCTGAAGCAGTTACAGTTAGCTTGTGTGTAGCTAACGTGATCCCCTTGTGTTGTGTACTACAGCCTGACGCATATTCTATGTGTCTCTTTTTACTGTCCACCACAGCAACATTGTTTCAGGAAATGCACCGGGCTGATCGAGCAAAAATGTAAAGTAAGTGCCCAATCCACTGTTTCACAACATGCTTAAGTACTTGGTTGCTCAGTGTTTGGAGATGGCCTTATGGGCGTTTGCTTGGCCCCAGCTGACCCTCTTCCTCTTGGCTTCCTCTACAGTTGCTGATCGATGGTATCCTGGGCACCTTGGTAATCTTTCTGGTCCTGGAGCTCCTCATCTGCATCACGGTCATGCTCTTTGGACTGAGTGTGCTGGCTGCTGGAGGACGCCAGGTCAGAACTTGTCCTCTATGAAGTGAAAATAATGTTTTGTAATATGCAAGTTTTCTGTTATGCTTTGTTTTACATGTTTGTTTGTTTATTTATTTAGAAAAGGGACAGTGCATATTAATGAACATATGATACATATGTAAATATGCCAGATGAGGAGCAAAGTTTGACACAGACAGTAGGAGGTGGGGCACAGTAGGAGTTTGACACAGACAGTAGGAGATGGTGCAGAGGAGGAGCAGGAGTTTGACACGGACAGTAGGAGGTGGGGCACAGTAGGAGTTTGACACAGACAGAGGAGTTTGACACAGACAGTAGGAGATGGTGCAGAGGAGGAGCAGGAGTTTGACACGGACAGTAGGAGGTGGGGCACAGTAGGAGTTTGACACAGACAGTAGGAGATGGTGCAGAGGAGGGGCAGGAGTTTGACACAGACAGTAGGAGATGGTGCAGAGGAGGAGCAGGAGTTTGACACGGACAGTAGGAGGTGGGGCACAGTAGGAGTTTGACACAAACAGTAGGAGATGGTGCAGAGGAGGAGCAGGAGTTTGACACAGACATTAGCAGGTGGTGCACAACAGGTGTTTGACAGACAGTAGGAGATGGTGCAGAGTAGGCTTATTGAACAGGACCTTGTAGCATGAAATGGAGAAGTAGAGCAGGGAGAAGCTGGAAATTGATCTCATGACACTGAGGCCAACACAGAGCCTGGCAGGTGCTGCTGCTTAGACCACTCAACAACTGAGCAGTACAGCTGTATTTTGTTATAGAGACAATAACTTTTTCCCCTGTAGTTTTTGTAACTGTAGTCAGATTTTGAGTATAAGATTTTTAGCTCAGATGTGAGTGCAAGAGCACTCTTATGTTGTCAAATAAAAAAATGTCATAATTTCAGATGGAGTGCAAATAGACAGTTGGCTGATGTCAGGGATCAGGTTCAGGTTTTAATTTACAAAATAACACAGTAAGAACACAGAATGAGGCAGACAGCATACAGATTATATAAATCAGGCGTAATTGTCCCATTTTGTCCAAAGTCTATAAAATCCTTAATTGTTGATTGAGTTTGTGTCATCAATTTCTTAATGATGGCTTTTTTCAGCCTCAAGAATGTTCCAGTGCAATCCATTTATTGTATCCATGGCTAGAGTTTTGAGGCTCAAAAATATAAGTCTGAAATATATGTTTTTTCACAGCAGTTGCTTGTCACTGTGAAATCTGACCATCTCTATGCTGCTCTGTTTTCCTGTCTCTCTGATTTGCTGATAGTGCAAACTGCCATGACTCTTTTTAGTGATCTCTGAGCTCCTGCTTCTTGAGAGTCTGTCTTTCCTCTGTGCTACCTGCGCAGTACGCGCCAGAGCAGGAGGAGCATTGTGCTCAGTATATGTGTGCAGTGCAAAGGAGTAAGCAGAGACACCAAACAGAGGAGATTTTTAGCTTTTGGGGAGTTTGTATTTCATCTCAATCTGTTCAGGGATCATTTAAATACAAAGTGCTAAACTTTCAACTTGTTAATGACGTTAAATACATCAGATTATTTCACCGCAAGTTAATTAGTGATTGATAACGGCGTTACAGATTTTTAAGATAGTTTCATTCACATTTTGGTGTCCACAATATGAATAAATCAGGCCTATTATGAGGCGGTTATTTGAATGGGAAGGGAAAGCACGTTTGGATTGCAATCAATTCACTGAATTTATATTGTTCTCCAAAGTTATGAAAGAAAGTACATTTAACATTCAGCTGTAATGGACTGAAGCTTCAGCAGTATCAATTATGTTTTATTATGGAAGGTTCAGGACAAGCTCTCCCAGCTCAACGTGCCTGACTCCACTTGCAAGTGGATCACTGACTTCCTGACGCATCGGAGGCAGTGCGTGCAGCTGGAAAAGAATGTCTCAGACACTCGGACTATCAACACAGGACTCCAAAGGGCTGTGTACTTTCTCCTCAGCTCTTCTCCCTGTACACAAACTGCTGCACCTCCAGCCACAACGCTGTAGAAAGAAGTCTGCAAAGCTGTGCAATCATTTAATTGAAATAAGTGACTATTTGACAAATAGGCTTACCATTAGTTGCATAGGTTAAATAGAATACGCAATTTACAATTAGTTGTGGACCTGAGTTTTAATCTTTACTATGGGAGTGGACTAAAATCCACTCAGCTATAGGAAAACTGTAAAAATGCCCCAAGAAAACCTTACCTTTTTTTTTTTTTTTAAATGTTGTGACGCTCATGCCATGGACACAATAAATGAATATATCTGTAGCATACTCCTGTCGGCAGGAAAAAAAGCCCTTTAAAAAAAAACGGATGACACCATCTGTGCCCACAATCAAAGACAGAACTAATAGGCAAACGGAAGATTAAAAAAAAAAATTGTTTGTCATTTGGAAATTGACAAATTTACCTGACTTTGGACTAGATGGGACCTTTTCTTGTAGTTTACTGTGTTGTGATTTTGTTTTCTGTGATTGTTCTATGCCAGAGCTTCTCAAACTGCCAAGAGCTGTACCAAAGGGGGGCGCAAGGCATTTGGGGTAATGTGCTTACGTGAAAAACGCCCAGTGCCAACACTGGGTTAATCTCTAAATACGAGAGAGCAGTGGAGGAGTGGGTCAGCCTGCCTCTGTGTCCCTCACACATTTGCCGTGGGTTTAGAACGAGTCACGAATTTTGGCTTCTATATGCGCAATATGTGCTCTGTCTCTCCTTGATTTCTCCGTGCACCTCTGTCCCTGTTATGTCCCTCTTTGCATGCTTCTATCCCTCCTCCATACCTCCTCTGTCCCTCCTCTGTCACTCTGCTTGTCTCCCTCCTCCCCTTTTCGAGTCTAACTTTTAAACTTACGCCGCTATTTACCGCTCATTTTGCAATATAAACATATCTAAAAAATATAATAATGCCTGTGCATTCGCTTGCTTTCCGCTTTGATCGCATGCACTTTTCATGTAAAATGTGAAACAGAAGTGTAGCAGTATGAGTCAGCTCCTCGCGGAAAGCAGCCTGTGTGTGACGTGGTGGACCTGTGCTGGTAAAAAGTGATCCACAGTGACCAAGAAGAATATTTGAATTTTTTCCAAATATGTGATCGTGTGGTCTTTTATTTGGGATGCATTCTCATCAAATTCTAAAACCGTAGGTTAATATTTAATGTCTGATATATTGGGCCAATCATTCCAAGTCTATCTGTGCTTTTCTCTGGCAAAAAAAAGCACATATTAGAGCACATATTATGCAAAATTGACTTTGAGCATCCTCTTCCCTCCGACTGTCAAAAGCAGTCCTTACTGCAGCTCCAGAGACGTCAGACTAGTTTCAGTGAGACTGGGCGTTATCTTTTTACAGGCAATATGAATCAAATTTCTCAGATTGGGCAGTCTGACCCATCTGTGTGATGTTGCTACAGAAATTGCACTTGGGGAGGCTGTTTTTACACAGGGCCCCGGGTTGGTTTGATTTGTATTATGACTACAAGTCCCGGCAACGCTAAGCTAAGACCCAGTGCATCCTAGCTATGGGAGATACCAGGTGAAAGGCGGGGGGGTTTAGGTGGGGCGATTTTTGTCTGTGTAGCAACAGTCAGGGGAGAGTTCATCATCGTTGATATCAGAACTCTTGATCTTGCTAAATTAGGCGTGAGTGGAGCCATCTTAATGCCTGATTTGATCAGATATTCAAGATGGCTGGGAAGGCCCCTGGGTGAGGGTTGAGCCGGAAAGGAGAGTGAGGAATCTGTCGTGGGAGTAGATGTTGCAGGGGGGATCCAGGGCTGCTCTGAGGGCAGGGCAGGGCAATGGCAGGGATGCTGCCGGGCCTGTCACAGATGGGTCCAAGGCCTTTGATGAGGACCGCGCACCATCCCCAATCAAGACGACCTTGACGTTTGGCACGGATTCTGTCTGCCTTTTCGCCACGTCATGTCTCCCATTTTTCCTTTATTCATTTACTTGTGTTCTTAACGATTGTGTGAAGGAACATGTCATGAAAGTATTATAGCTATGTTGGCTGTCATAGTTTTGTTTTTTTTTAGTACCCAGTTTAAAAGTTGTTAAAAGCAAAGAGATAGGGTGTCCAGAAAGGAATTAATTTAACCTTCTTTAACTCCTGTGATTTTTTTGTTTTTTTAATTAAATAAGGATTCAAATGATGATTGAATTTTAAGACTGCATTACTCTGTTTCGTATTTTAAAAATAGTTCTTTACGCTTTTTATTTTTTAAGTTTCCAGGCTAATAATTTAGAAAATGTTGACCCACTTTCGTAATACCTTTGTTTGGTGAGGAGCACTTTCTTAAATATTTCCTGTGAAGTCAGATAATTCATTTCTCCTATTATCTTTTTAATTTCATGTAGCATTTTAGGACACCCCTTCTTGGCATGATTTACCTGCCTCAATTACTTTTTTTCTTGCAGCTCATTTAGATTTTTCTCCCTTTTTTCCTCGAGGCTATGGCTATAATTTTTCCTATCAAGACTGCTTTAGAAGCATCCCAGAGGATGATTGGGGTAGTTTCTCCAGTATCATTTTCCTCCAGTATCATTTTCCTCCAGATAAGTCTTAATGTTGTTGGACATTTTTTCTTTAAACAAAGGGTCATTAAACGGACTGGCATTGAACCTCCATAGTGTGTTTTTTCATCTTTCCTCCAAGTCTACAGTAATGTAGATCGGAGCCTGATCCCTTAGGTCTATTGTGCCTATATCTGCTTCAGTGATTTTAGATCCGTCTTTACTGAAGATAAAAAAATTGTCTATTTGTGAATAGATTGCATATGGATTAGAAAAATGGGTATACTGGTGTGCACTAGGGTTCATCTCCCTCCAGATGCCTCTTTCACTAGCAAGGACCACGCCACAACAAATGGAATATGAGAGAATGTTTGATAATAGTGATGATGGATCGATTATGGATCAATGATGGATCGATGATGCATCGATTAGAGGTGGCTGGGTAGAGAGACTCTGGATGGGGGCTCCATCTCGGGTAATCAGCCCAGCCGATTCAGAACCCCCAAAGAGGATTTAAAATGAGCAAAGATGGTCTGGATCTCAACGTAAAGCCTGCCTGTAAATGAAGATGTCAACTGAGTGGCACAAGAGAAGAGGACCTGGATAGGACTCTCTGAAGAGTAGCTAGATGAAATCTAAAAGCAGTCTGTCCATTACTGGAGAAGACAATTAATATTGGTGCAGTTGAATAGAGTTTTGAAAGAGTTTTAGTCGATGAATTGGAAGATAAGGAGAGCAGGTGAGTGCGATAGAGTTGGCGGTGCAGTAATACAGTCTCAAGTGAAATGGGGGTTGCGGTTCGGACGAGCAATCGTTAAACAGTGTGGATTACATGGTTGTCGCCTTGCTCCGGAGTAGAGAGAAAGGTTGAGGAGAACGGGATACTTATCCTTAAAGAAGTTGACGAACTGCAGATAGTAATGAAATTACTATTAACGATGGATGAGGGAATTTAATGGCGAGCTGAATGAGATTGAGAATGAGTGGAACGAAAGATAGATGAGAGGATAGTCTGATTTAAGATGGTTCCTGAAGATTGAAGAAGAGGAATTAGGACGATCGTTTCCAACGATCCGTTGGGTTGGAAGAGGTGGCCACAGTGGGCGTGGGGGTGGTCACATCGATAACTTATGTAGCTTTGATCTGGCTCTGAGAATCTTCTCTGCTGTTTTTAAGTCCATAAATCTTCGCCAGACTTTCTTTCGTCTTATGATCAGTACAACTGCATGCTGAGACAGGGAATAGCACCAGGCCACCTGTGTGGTGAAATGTTAATCGTAAACCTTTTGCGTAGTAGCGCCATCTACTGGCTGCAAGTGGGATTGCAGAGTTGGAAATAGGCAAATATATTTTCTGTTTTAGTTCTGAAACATGAGATGCCAAACAAAAAGTACACAAGAATATGTTTAAAGGCTAATAGAAATAATGCATAATATGTACCCTTTGTGTTTGATATTTAAACATTTAAACACTTAAGAGGTTTAAAACGTCTACTATCATTTTTTGGCAGTGATTTGACTTTACATTGCCTGACAAGTGCTTTGAGATTGCCCATTGACTTTATTTGTCATCATAAAATTCTCTAAATAACTATATGTCTGGAATTACATTTTATGTGTGTGTATGCATGTGTTTCCACAGGCTGGCTCCCAACGCCCAGTTTACCCCCAGACCCGCCCTCCTCCAGCTCCTGCTGTATTAACTGCCCCGGCCACGCCCCAGCGCAGTCCGTCCCAGGTATAAGAGGACACATAACTCACAACACAAGTATTCCACTTTAACCTGGCCAACAAAATGAATGTTAAAATGCATCTTGTTTGGCTCCCGCTTTTGCGCTAGATTACAATAGGGCCAAAACCACCAGTAGTGCAGAACTGAACCAATCCCAGAGCAGCTATTTGGTTTGGGCGGAAGCCAAATGCAAAGCATGCAAAAGTACAAAATCAAGGTGTCGATGGATGTAATTTGCCTATTTTAACATAAAGCATTTGTGGATAGGAAAGTAGTTATGTGTTTTGTTTTTTTAATACCACAGAAAAATTAACAAAACAAGACACAGAGTCACAGTTAGTCTTTTTTATTTATTTATTTATTTATTTATTTATTTTTAGCCCCATAGGCTTTATTAGACAGGACAGCTTAGCATGAAATGGGGGCTGAGAGAAGGGAGGACATGCAGTAAATTGCAGCGGCCAGCTGCACATGGAGCCCTCATGTCCTAAAGTAGTAGTCTGGACTTCTGGTATGAAAGCGTGTTAGAGTCTGATAACACTACAGGACCTAAACAATCAAAGCGAATGGTCCACGGTCTCATTCCAAAACAGCCCACCTCACAAGCTAATGAGAATAAACATAACTAGCGGGCCTGACGCAGAGATCTGCAGTCCCTACCCGTCGGAGAAACAGGGTCCTGCCTGCCCAGATAAAGATTTTCACGGCTTCTATACATTGGAAGGGGGAGAGAATATGACAAATCATCAGTTAGCAATCATGATTTGTGAAATGAGACACAAGACGCTGAAATTATAAATGCCTTAGCCGCGGAGCTGAAAGCAGGGTAAAAGGAACACGCGTGGATGAAGCTGAGCAGTGTATTTCAGACAATACGGATGATCTGCAGACAATAAGGGCCAAGATGGAGGCGCGGAAATAATATGAAAAATAAGATCCTGGATTTAGAGTCCAGATCATGTAGACCCAAGATCAGACTTGTGGGGGTCCCAGTAAGCGAGGAAGGAGAAGACACTTAGTTTTCTGGAGAAGATTATACCTGAGATCATCTCTGGAGTTGAGGTCCCCCCCACCACAATAGAAAGACCGCATTGCCGGGGAAAACCAAGACCAGCAGCTGATAAATCACGAGGCCTGATAATGAGGTTTCTTAACGATTGTGTGAAGGAACATGTCATGAAAGTATTATAGCTATGTTGGCTGTCATAGTTTTGTTTTTTTTAGTACCCAGTTAAAAGTTGTTAAAAGCAAAGAGATAGGGTGTCCAGTAGTGCCAGAAGAGCTGCTTTAAAAAGTCTGTTTTAAATAGCAAAAGTAGAAATAGGGTGTTGCAGAATGGAATTATTTAACCTTCGTTTATATAACTTCTGTTGATTTTCCTTTTGTTTTTTTATTATCTAAAATAAGGAATTCAAATGAATGATTGAATTTTAAAGACTGCATTAACTCGTACTGTTATACGTATTGCTTTAAAAATAGTTCTTTACGCTTTTTATTATTTTTAAAGTTTCCCAGGCTAATAATTTTAGAAAATGTTGACCCTACTCTTTCGTAATACCTTTTTGTTTTGGGTGAGGAGCACATTTCCTTAAAAATATTTCCTTGTGAATCCCGATTAAATTTCCCATTTTCTCCTATCTAATTTTTTTAATTTTCATGTAAGCATTTTAGGACACCTCCTTCCTTGGCATGATTTTTAGACCGTGCCTCAATACTTTATTTTTTTCGCCTTTGGCAGCTCATTTAGCATTTTTCTCCAGCCCTTTTTCGTTCCGAGGGCTATGGCTACTAATTTTTCCTATCAGACATGCTTTAAGAAGCATCCCAAGGGATGATTGGGTAGTTTCTCCAGTATCATTTTCCTCCAGTATCCAGTATATTTTCTCCAGATAAGTCTTAATTGTTGTTGGACATTTTTTTCTTTAAACAAAGGTCATTAAACGGACTGGCAAATCTTGAATCATCACAATTTGTGTGTTTTTTCATCTTTTCCTCCAAGTCTACAGTAATGTAGATCGAGCCTGATCGCCAAATCCGTCTTAGGTCTATTGTGCCTATATCTGCTTTCAGTGATTTTTAGATCCGTCTTTTAACTGAAGATAAAAAATTGTCTAGTTTGTGAATAGATTGCATATGGATTAGAAAATGGGTATACTGGTGGTGCCTAAGGGTTCATCTCCTCCAGAATGCCTCTTTCACTAGCAAGGACCAAACACGCCACAGACAATATTGGAATATGAGAGCAGAATGTTTGATAATAGTGATGATGGATCGATTATATGATCATTATGATCAATGATGGATTCGATGATGCATCGATTAGAGTTGGCTGGGTTAGAGAGACTCTGGATGGGGGGCTCCATCTCGGGTAATCAGCCCAGCCCGATTCAAGAACCCCCAAAGAGGATTTAAAATGAGCAAAGATGGTCTGGATCTCAACGTAAAGCCTGCCTGTAAATGAAGATGTCAACTGAGTGCGCACTAAGAAGAAGAGGACCTGGATATGGACTCTCTGAAGAGTAGCTAGATGAAATCTAAAGCAGTCTGTCCATTACTGGACGAAGACAATTAATATATGGTGCAGTTGAATAGAGTGTTTTGAAAGAGTTTTTAGTCGATGAATTGGAAGATAAGGAGAGCAGGTGAGTGCGATAGAGTTGGCGGTGCAGTAATACAGTCTCAAGTGAATATGGGGGGGTTGAGGTTCGGACGAGCGAATTCGTTAAACAGTGTGGATTACATGGGTTTGTCCGCCTTGCTCCGGAGTAGAGAGAAAGGTTGAGGAGAACGGGATACTTTATCCTTAAAGAAGTTGACGAACTGCAGATAGTAATGAAATTACTATTAACGATGGATGAGGGAATTTAATGGCGAGCTGAATGAGATTGAGAATGAGTGGAACGAAAGATAGATGAGAGGATAGTCTGATTTAAGATGGTTCCTGAAGATTTAAGAAGAGGAATTAGGACGATCGTTGAAGTTCGGTGCTGAGCATCGGATTTTGGGTCAACAAATCGTGAGTAGAGGTTGGCTGATTATGGCGACTCGAGTACAAGCAATGCGGATGACGGATTGATAGAGGAGAGTAGATTAGATTAGATTAGAGTTTTGAGAACTATGAGGTACGGCATAATAGAATATCCCTTACTGATCTACTAAAGAGGTGTTGCCGAATGAGTGCCTTCTGACTAATCGAACCCCCAAAAGAATGTCTGGAACGATAGTGGGGTATAATTTGAACGGACATGAAAACCTGTTGGACTAGACAGAAACGAGCTTTCTTCCCTTGAATCCTTGGAACGTCCCTCATCGTTCTAATGAGGAGTTCGATGGTCGCATGAAAATATTAAAATGCGTTAGTCTTCTACTTCTGCGTGTTGACTTGAGGTGCATTAAAGTTACTCATCATAGAGACGAGAAGCAGATTCTTGGTCTGAAATGAAGAAGGAAGGGGCTGGAGTGCGCTGAGCGGTCTTCGATGTATCAATGTCCTCTGAAAAGGACACAGGAAACCTGATCACCGGAGCTATTGAATCCGCAGCTGGAGGAAGAATGATTGAGATTGTCGAGTTACGGTGATGCACCCTGATGAAAGATGAGACGTACGTCTGCGCCTCTGGAAATGATGACGGAAGGGTGAACAGAGGTAGAACACTGGCTGCGAAAACCTGTAAGATAGAAAGATTGAGGAAGAGAGTAGAGGGTCGAAAGAGGGATGTGAGATGATCGAGCATCCCGGTGCCCGGCAACAGTTCTGGAGAGAGACGGCATCCCCGTGCCCGGCTGCGACCCTGGTGAGGATGCAAAAAAGGCTCGAGTATGATACGGGATTAATGAGAAAGGGGTCGAGTGGATGAATGAGGGAGGGATGTATGAAGAGTCAAAAGGAGATCGAATGGGGTGCGAGAAGAGGGTCAAAAGAGAGATTGAAGAGAACCAGAGGGGCATCCCGGTGCCCGGTGGATCTGGAGTAGGCATCCCTGTGCCCGGTATGAGTAGCGGCTGCCGTGGATCGGAGCGAGCGTGGCTGCTGCCGTGGATCGGAGCGAGCGTGGTTGCCGCTGGCGTGGTTGCTGCCATGAATTGGCGTAAGTGTGACTGCCATTGGCGTGGTTGCCGGCGTGGATTGCCTTTGGCGTGGTTGCTGGCGTAAGAGTGGCTGCCGGCGAGGGTCGAAGGGATGAGGGATGAACGAGAGATAATGACCAGCGCTGGCATGGAATTTGGCTGAAGCCCGAAAGCGATGTGAGCATGTGTGAGCAGGCAAAGTGACGCCAAGCGGCTGAATGTGACATGATCGTGATGTAGTGAAAGCATGACTGTGAGCCTACGAGGTGTGAAGGTAGCGTAAGTTGGCAGAAAAGGAAGCTGAGACTTCATATAAGATAGAGTAGGAACAGCTTGATTAGCAACTGTCGGAATAACGTAGTATAAGTAAGCATGAGCAAAGTGAGCGAATAGATAAAATAGCTTAAGCCAGAGTGAGAGAGGCCAATGATAAAGAGCTGGCGCTTTGAGGATGGTACATTGATTAAGTAGTGAGTATTTGGGTAGGGCCTCAAAGGCCCTGTGGTTAGAGCCTGTTCTATGTCATATGTGCTAATAGTAAAGGTTACACGCGTACTCTTACAACCACAGTTACGTTAGTTAACTTGGATTTCAGCTGTAGTTGTAGCAGTAGGTGTAGAGGGATGAAGGGATGAAGGAATGCATGTGTGTGGGGGTTGAGTGCACTGCAAAGAGGGGGATGAGAGAAATTATGAGATATGAGAGGGCGCAGGCACGGGGTTTATACAACCTGGCTCTCGCCACCAGGGGGAGCTGAGAGGTTCGGGCTGCGGGCGCTCTGTACAAGGAACCAGGAAGTGCGGCGGCGCGCCGGAGTGGCGCCTTAGCGGCGCTTTAGCGGAAACAGGCGTAAACTGAGGCTGCGCAGCAGTGTGTGTGTGTGTGTGTGTGTGTGTAGACGCCCTGGAGGTTGAGTGGAGGCGTGGTTGCTGGAGGAGTAGGAGGTTGAAGCGTGGTTCCGCTCCCGAACCTCAGGCCATGATTAACATAATCAACTACATGTACGTTGAATATTCGGAATTTTTTATAACAACATTTAGTTTGTTTCAATGTTAAATGTTGTTTTAATGGGTCTCTTGTAAATATATAATATCTATACTTCTTTTCATTTCATTTTTATTAAGATTTTTGATGGTTTAATTGGGTTCAACATGCTGTAGGGTCTCTAATGGTAAATGTTTAATTTAGTGATTTAGGAGGGTTATTTCGCAGTATATCATAAGTCGGGGCACCAGAGTAACAACTCAGAAAGGGCTAAATACTTATTGCAAAATCGCGGCTGGTTTTAACCTGAAGGGGGAGTACCGGTTCAGTGACTCGTACTATGACCATAAAATCCAGAAACCAGAATTATTTTGTGTGGTTTATTTATGAAGTAATTAAATCGGCAGGGTTGAATACACAGTTTCCCAACAGGTAAGATTAACAAGCTAAAGCATATCAATTCCGCAGAAGTTAGGGGGTTTGGTTAAACTGGGGTTTCAACTTTGTGAGTAAGATGGGAAGACGGGGTTGCGTTGACAAGCCAAAGAATATAAGAATATAGGGAGAGATTCGGTGGGATTTACTCAGAGGGAAGACTCATTACCAGAAATGACCCAAAATCATGCCACTTTGCATATTAAGGCCACAAGGCTGAGATCAGTTTACTGTTACGGTCGCTGACTGAATCTTGTCTGTGGGGTGTTGGCTCCGAGGAAAGAGCAGCAGGAGCTTTGGAGCAGTCTCAGCTGTGTACCATCAAAGGTTCCGTCCACGTGTCTGAATGTGCGTTCTGGGGAGCTGGGGCAGGTCACTTGGTGAAGATTCGGTCCAAAGCCGGCGACTCGAGTTTTCTGTCGCTCTTAGTTTACACTAACGACTCGTCCCACTTGAAGATATTCTCACGGGTAATATTTGGTTTAGATCTACAAGTATTTACGCTGATCTCCAAAAACGACTAAGGTTACTTAGTTACTTAATAATAATGGTTACAAAAAGGGTTTTCTTAATTATGCCCTAGGCATGCTAAAGAGGTCCTTCAGATGAAGATTGGTGATTAAAGTTCTACAAAAAGCCTGGCCAAGAGTATTTCTCCGACACACGCGTTGGAGCCAACTAAAACGTGCAAGCAAAAGCACAAAGGAAGAGGTCTGTATAAAGACGAAGAGACCTAGAAGCTAGAAGTAAAGAAGTTGTGAATGAGAAATCTGTACTTCGTTTTCACTTCGTTTTACTTCTTACAACACTTTAGTATATTTGCGCTCTGGGACGTGGCGTCTGAGATAAAGGGAGAAGGTCTCTCTCATTAATGAAACCCCGGTTTTACCTTCATTCTGTTGTTTACACAATCGTGCACTCTAAAATCAAACACAGTGATAATTACAAACAAAGATTAGAGATAACAGTGAACACTCGACATTTAATGAATGATATTTTACATTTCTTCTGAAATTTGGTGAATGTAACAGTCCATGTGGCTTAAAAGTCAGTGTCAAATCATGATTCCTTTTCTTTTATACTTCATTTCGGCTCGCTGTGGCGCCATAGTGTCTAGGATACTGGCCCTTAATCAACACATGCCAATTCATGGTGACACTTAAGGCAGGGAAAGCTTAATCCCTCTTTGACCAGACATTGGTTGTGTCTGATCTCCATGCAGGTCGAACAGAGTTAGTCGAAGTGAAAGGGAAAGGCATTCCCCCAACAATGCCCTTTAAGTTAAAGGATGCAACTTGTGACACTTCTGATGCCATTGGGTTGATTGTATCGATTTTGCCTATGTATTTTTTTTTTTAATTTTATAAAACTTTCTGATCAAATACAACAAGAACTACAGAACAAATGAAAAAATCTAAATGGTTCCTGCCGAAAACATGCACCGAACTCAAAACCTGATATAAAAGATAAAAGATTGTAAAGAGGAGGGAAGTCCGTTCCTAATGAGAGGCCAACCATGCTCCTCCGCTGCCCTATACATGTATTTTTCCATTTTCTCACATACACATGCGAGTTCCTGAACGCACATACAAGAGATTTTCGCTATTCACTTTTTTGTTTTTCATTTTCCTGAGGAGCACCTCCTGTTTTTTACATTGAAAAGTCACCAGAAGAGCCGCTGGGAAAGATAACCCATGTCTCAGTTTTCTAACCTTTCTTGAATTCCTCACAGACGTAGTTAAACTTTTCTCGTTGTTGAAAAACCTTCTATGGAATATCCAGGGGAAAAAGAAATCGTGTGCTTTGTACTGGAGGTCTCCTCTACCTTTTGCAGCCTTGATGACGCTCCTTCACATGATCATTAAGAAACCTCAATATCAGGCCTCATGGTTTATCAGCTACTGGTAGCGTTTGGCCCAGGTGATGTGCTCTTTCTATTGTGATGGGGGGGGACCGCTACTCCAGATCCTGAAATAAGCTATGCAATCACCTTTTCAGGGACATTTTCAGTGTTGTACTGTACCCTTCCTCTCCTTCCTGAACTCCCACAAGTCTGAGATTGTTCCTACATGATCTGAACTCCAAATTCAGGATCTTACTTTTCATATTAGTGACCTCTCTCCGAAGCGCCATTGTTGCTCATTGTGAGGCAGTCTATCCACCGAGGCCACGGTCCATAAGCTTTGATTGTTCCCGTAGTGTTACCCGTCTTGCTTTTCCTGTGTTTACTCATCTCTTGCTCCTCGTTTTTGGGATTATGTGGGTGAAACTGTGATTTTTGAGGTAAATTTCAGCAGCAGCAGAGCTAGTGTTAGACTCTAGTCATAACTGGAACCACTGCTTGAAGTTTCAATCTATATTTTAATGTTGTAAAATAGATCAAATGTGGGAGATTGAGGGATCGGCTGTGCTCTTTTCAATTCAATTCAATTCATTTTTGTAACGCCCAAAATTACAACAGTAGTTGCCTCGAGGGGCTACAGTGAAAAAAAAAAAGAATAATTAATGTTCATAGGGACTTGGTAATCTCCCAGAATCCTGTGTCCTTAGACAGATGTCCCAAGCTCCCCTGTCCTTAGACCCTCCTTCTCGGTCAGAAAAAACTACCAAACCTCTTTGGGGAAAAGTAGAAACCTGGAGAAGTTCCACAGTGAAGGAGAGATCCGACTCCCTCGGACGGACAGGCGGACGCGCCTCAATTTGCAGATAGACGGTGGAACTAGACCCACTCAGCGCGAGAACCAATTGTTCGAGGCTGATGAAGAACCGTTCATATGGTGTAGAGACCGTTTCTCCAGGCAGACCAATTCTCCAGGCAGTTGAGGAGCATCTGGATCCACAGGTCCTTGATGTGCCTGCTCCACTCCCGTCAGGGAAGTGGGAGAAAAAGAAGGAAAAGCGATAAACAAATTGCAAGTGAAATTAAATATTAAATATTGTTTGATAGTAGTAAGAAGCAGAGAATAGTGCTCAAGCTGCCATACTGGAAGTTAATGCCATGCTTTCTGATAATGTTACCTAACGGCAGCATATAAAGAGTAA
This sequence comes from Chaenogobius annularis, assembly GCA_015082035.1. Lineage (NCBI taxonomy): Eukaryota > Metazoa > Chordata > Actinopteri > Gobiiformes > Gobiidae > Chaenogobius > Chaenogobius annularis. Next base: position 237,610 of record BJKM01000532.1, read on the forward strand.
ACAGAATTGGACCGAGTACTGAACCCTGTGGCACACCGTAGGTTACTTTAGAACAGGGTGAGGAGCTCTGGTTTACATTAACAAACTGGTACCTATCCGATAGGTAGGATTTAAAACGGCTGAGGGCTGTCCCTCTGACACCTACATCAGATTCTAACCTCTGCAGTAGAATGTTGTGGTCAATGGTGTCAAACACTGCACTGAGGTCCAATAGAACCAGGATTGAGATCAATCCATCATCAACAGCTAATAACAAATAATTTGTGACTTTAACTAATGCAGTTTCAGTGCTGTGGTGGGCTCTGAACCCTGACTGGAAAACTTCAAATAAGTTATTGTCCTGTAAAAGCGGCAAAGCTGTTTAACTACAACTCTTTCAAGGATTTTAGAGACAAAGGGTGATTTGCATGTTGCACCTTCTAATAAAAACCCAAAACAATAGTTCATGCTATTTACACAATGTAAACATGAGCGGTGTGTGTCTGCGTCTGCAGGTGGCAGTGGTGGTGACTGAAGCGGACTCGGAGCAGGTGGAGGATCTGTCCACTCCTCCCACTGAGCCCCAGGTGGAGCCTATTGAGGCCATCACTCCTGAGTCCTGAACACCATCTACCTAACACACGCTTTCTTCCCTGGTCAAACACACTATTCTTCATACTACTGTAAGACTGGTCACATGACCCCTGTCAACACAGGTCAAAGGAAATGTATGATGGAAATTATGTCAAACTTTGTACAATCTTTAACTCTTTTCCTGCCATGGACGGAAATTTCCACTTTAAATACTTAATTGAGCACCCTGACGCATATGTTCAAGCTGGGCTGGGAAAATCTTGCATGTGTCACGTCATGTGGTTTACTCGTTTTACTGTTTAGCAAACTTGACAATTGTCATCTTCAAACGGACAAAAACAGAGAAGGGATTACGTGAAAAATATATTTTATGATGCTAAGATCATATGCAGCGCTACATGCATGAAGAAATAAACTAGTTTTACTTTCTACTACTTTAAGCTTCCGTGGAATTACTTTTATGTGTGTGTTCGTCTCTGTCTCATCCCTATATCGTCCTAGTCTCGATGTCCCGCTCCTCTTCTCCAAACTCTGATCCTGTATCATGCTTTTCATGGTCCCTGTCAGCTGTCCGTTTGAGGGGGGGGGAAAAAGACAATTGTCATCTGTCTCTTTTTACCACGTATAGCTCAAATTAGAATCCCAACTAGTTAGTTCTCGGTTGCACATATTTACAGCCATGGGCGTTTCTTTTGGTGTTCAACATGTGGTTGACCTGCAGCACAAAGTTTCTGTGGGGCTGTGAAGATTGTTGAAATTTAGCTAAAACCCTGGCTGGCTATCTTGTGCGAACAGGGCTGGCAGGGAAAGAGTTAACTAATGTTAATTATTTGTACACAAATAATGCAAAACTTGGCGCAATTGGAACAAATTGGACACTACGGAGTAGCCAACTTCACACAGTTTGTCCACACTGGTCACATGACAAAGTGAATCAATTGAAAATCATTCAAATGCAGCTGTAAAATATATATCTCTTTTAAAATGGTTTAAATCACAGTGTATCTTAATATATTCCTTGTATATGTCAGACACAACTGTGTATCTGAAATGTAGGCTAGCAAATGTAGCAAAGGATGGTCTGATCAGTCCTGTTGTGTGCACAATGTCCCAGTTTCCTCTTTCTATTGACCTTATTCACCCCTGCCAACTTCCTCTTTTTGCCATGGATTGGTACTTCCGTGTTGTAATCGCTCTTCCGGTCGAGTGGGAACTCCATTCTTTTAAATGAAGAACAAGGGAAAAGTATCGCTTAAATATACTAGAAAGTAGATTGATTTGTGTAAAATGTCCAATGTTCATGTGACCAACAAGTCAACAATGCACCGATTCCCTGGGCGGCCTGAAAACGGCCTTTTAGTCCGCGTAAAACATATTTTCTCTCAAGGTCGGCAGCTCTATGTTAACTAATACAACCGGGAGAAGGATTACGCCGGTTGGCGGCGCCCAGATGGGCTTCCGTAATAAGGTGAATAGTCTTTAATTGTATCCTTTTTTTTTAACCACAGAATGAAGAATGAATGTATGACTTTGTGGGCCGCAGCACTAATAAAGTAATTAACTCTGGATTGTATTTTGGGATATTTTGCTAAGTACTTTAAAAACATAATTAGGCTCGAGCCAGGAATTGCTTGGTTTCTTATTATACCTTGCAGAGATTGCAAATTTTACAACTTTACCAAATTTAATAAGCCTACTCCAAAAATTTTGTTTTAGCCACAAATTTTAGGGGAGAGTGATAGAGAACACTGAGACAATCTTAAAATATAATTGCAGTTCCTACTTTCTACCAGTCTGTACTATAGCGTTAAACAGCATTGGACATATGGATACTGAAAAATAAAAGGTTAATGACATGGCAGTAATAGTGATAATTTAAATCTTTATGCCCTCAGGCATTCATTTACTTTATTAATTCTTATTCAACAATTTCCCAACATCAACATCCACATCCATACACAAACACTCACACATTACTATAACAGTACAATTGCAGAAAAAGATTCAGTTGCAGTTATTTCTTATTATTTCTCCTCTCACATCTGTTAACCCTTTATTTTCCCTTCTCTTTTACCCCATTTTTATTTTATTTTATTAAATATTGTCATTTCAATACAAGTAATCCCACTGTGTCTATAGCATTTCTTCTTAAAACATTTGAACAATCTCTATAAAGTGAACTGGACAAAATCAGCACTGATGTCATTGAGGCAAACTGTAACCATCATGTCATCATTCAATATCCCAATTGTTGCAAAAATTTCAAATACCTTGGGATCTCAATATACCCTTATCTGGATATCCCAACCAATAATAATTTTAACAAAACATTACACTACATAACAAACGACCTTAGCAGATGCGGTTCACTTTCAATCTAGTTTATCCATTGTAAAAATTAATAGATTAGCTCATATAAATTGTTTTAAGTTCTATGCTGCCTCTACCACCACCTAAAGGGTATTGGAAGAAACTACAATCTGTTACGGGCACTTACTTATGGAACTGGAAGAAACCAAGAATTAAAGCATATACGTTATATAGGTTTAAAACACAACATAAAAAATTCTACTTGTCCTTTGTTTTAAATCACGTATTCCTGTATCATAGAGACCAATAGAAGAGAATAGACTACAGCCCTATAATATGCAGTGCTTTTTTATATTCCAATGTACCATTCAAGGCAACAAAAAGCAAGTACAGCCTGGTTATCGTCATCTCGTCTCTACTTGGCAAATGGTCAGCCAATATATGAAAACAACACATATTTTTAGCAATTACCAGTTTTCCACAATAATCTATTAGTAATTGATAAAATGCCAATACATTTTTCTACATGGGAGCGCCAAGTAACATAATTGGACAAAATGGATTAAGATAATTCTAAGACCTACAAAAAATGTATAATTTACCTGCCACATTCTTTTCCATTTGCGGTGATGAACAGTAATGCATGCAATAGGGATGTGCACTAGACAACCGTCTCTGAAACCGAAATGTTGACTTTTGGAGAGGATGTGGCAGCCAGGAGGCAAACCATTATCACGTGTTTTGGGATTGTCCTGTGAGATCAATAAAGCCTCACAGGCAATTTATGACATAATTCCACTGGGTTTCAGGACAATGTATTTGGGCCTCAGGACTCCTGCCATGGACACAACCGGCAGCTATCTCTAGAGCATCTTCCTGGCGGCAGCAAAAAAAGGCCCTCACAAAAAAAAGGATACAAAATGCACCGACAATCAAGGACTGAAATAACATTATATTGAACATTCATAAAACGGAAAAGATTTCATTCTGACTTAATTTAAAAATTTATCAATTTGACACACTCTGGACTAAATGGGACGTTTTCTTTGAGATTTGCATGCCATGATTTTCTCTTTTTTTTATTATTTGTTGGATGTCTGTTTTTTATTTGTGTCTGTTCCGTCTTTGGTATTTTTCTTTTTCAAATTTATAAACACATAAAAACAAACACAGTAAAGGAAAACAAGACCAAACAAAAACTCGTGTAAGAAAACACGAATCATACTGTAGTGTACTATTTTATTTTGATTGCCAGCTCATTTATCATAAAACATGAACATTAATAGGTGTTTTATATGAAAACGCATGCATCGGATACACGCATATACGATTAGCTTTGAGTCAAGTCAAGTTTAAAAATGTTTACCATCGTCTCTGTGAATTGTCTGATGCCATAACACTGGCCCTTTGCATTTCTTTCGTCTTTAGCTAATCGATAGAAATAATTAAATATAGTTTTGGGACATTTATTTGAAGTTTATCATGGATCGCATTACATTAATTTCAATGGACACAGTGTTTTCACTGGCACTTGGCAGGGCCATTCTGGTGGCACAGGAAGTTGTTGTTGTTCTTCTTCTTCTTCATAGCGAAGTACTGACCGAAACGGAGGTAGCCATCTTTCTTTGATATTTATCTGGATTCAGTAAAACTCAGGGAAATTGCCAGGAGCCCAAGACCCAATACTTCAATAAATAGCTTTTTCCTGGCCTCAGCATACGCCCTATACTCCCATAACACATGAGCAACTGTTACGATTGTATTGCACTGGGCACACAAGCCATCCCGATGCTTCCCTATTTGAGAGAAGGTGTAAGCCAGGCCAGTGTCCAAACCTCAATCTGGTGAAAATCACTTGGTCTCTCAAATTCTTCCCATATATACCACAGCATCCTTTTTAACCCTCAGAATTTTATGATAGTGTCTCCCTTTTGTCTCTTGATCCCATTCCCATTCTACTTCATTAACCAAGCTCCTCCCCTCAAACTGACCCATCACTAACTTTACTCCAATACTGTGCAAGACCAAGAGCTTCTTTGGCCATTCCATCAGCCATCTCATTCTCCTTAACACAAACATGTTCATGGACCTAATCAAATCCCACACTGCCTTACTCCTGCTCCCCCTTCAAACATCATTAAAGCAGACAGAGTCTGAGCAGCTAACCACTCTCTCTTCTCCACCCAATGCCCACAGTAAAGAAGTTCTGCTGTGAATAATGGTGGTCTATCCAAGCCTGTGGCTCTGACTCAGCTGTAATTGAAGGACATAATACCCAAACCCACCCTCCTAGGCTCAGGGTCTTTTGAACCATCTGTATAAACCATCTCAGAAAGATGTCTCTCAACAAAAAAGTTTAATTGATTTAATTATTCATTGCTTTTTCAAGAGACAGGTCAGTGTCTGCCTCCGGACACATCCAGAGAGGAACTGAAGACCAACACATAGGGGCCACCACTACTCCCACCAAATCTAACTCTTCTAACAGACTGCTTATACACTGTAACAAATTCCTCCTGTTCATCTTTCTGCCTCCACCTACGAATTCTCAGCACTCACTGAGCAAAGATATTGACAGCAGAGTAATATTTCCTTTCAGCTTGACACAATAATTAAGGGCCAGCTTTGTGGGCCTGAGGCTCAGCAGAGTCTCCTCCGACTCAACCAACAGTGTTGTACTGTGCCCCAGTACAAATCCTCAGAGCTTTTGAGTGCACCACATCTAGCAGCTGTTGTGGATGCATCCGAATGTCCACACTCGTCCCCTGATTCCTCATTCACTGCATAGTCCTGCACTATTCAGCAGACTTTACAGTGCACTAAATCACAGAGGAATAGCAGCCACAGACTTCGGCTTATCCATTCTTTTGTTTCCAGTAGTTTAGACTACTGTAGCGGCCTGCTCACTGGCCTCTCCAAACGAGTTGTAAAACAACTGCAGTACATCCAGAACGCTGCTGCTCGGGTCTTGACTAGAACCAGGAAGTACGATCACATTAGTCCTGTGCTCAGGTTTCTGCACTGGCTTCAGCCTCAGAGAAGCCCCTAAAGAAGACTTTAAAGCCGCTCTGCTTGGATACAAGTCTCTCCATGGCCTAGCACCAAAGTACATCTCGGACTCCAGAGGACTCTGAGGACTAAACATGGGGAATCTGCGTTTCAGTTTTATGCAGCTAAAATCTGGAACAGTCTTCCAGAGGATGTGAGACAGGCCTCTACTCTGGCAATGTTCAAATCTAAGCTAAAAAACTGTTTTGTTTAGCTGTGTATATGACAAAGGATTCTATTTGCACTCTTCTCTTTTATGTGTTTAATGTATAATTTCTGTCATGTTTCTGTGATTTTAATGCATTTTTCCTGTTGTATGAAGCACTTTGAATTGCCTTGTGTACAAATTGTGCTCTATAAATAAACTTGCCTTGTCAGCTGACCCATATCACAGGAAGTGACGTATGACCCAAGACATGAATTCTCCAAGAAGGGAAAGCCCAATTACCTGAGCACTATCAGATTGCATGCAAAGTCAGCTTGGGCGATGGAAATGTTGTTGGCTCAGTTTGGTCCCCTATCACGACTTGGCTATTGCCAGAACCAGAAGTACAGCTCTACATGATGGGACAGAATAAGTGTGTTGTTAGCCGACACGTACATTAATTTATGTCTCTTGATAGGGAGACAATCACATTTTTACAAATGGATCTAAGGAGCCAAGCTCTTAAAAAGCTGGATTTAGAGTATATATTATGAACAATGAAGTTTCTGATCATTTATCTGTGAATTCCACAGAGCTACTGGCCATCTGGCGAGCTTTAGAGTGGATTGACTGAAACAAACCTGATTTGTCATCATTGTCATTGTTGTTCAGCCGCAGTGCAGGCTATATCTGGGGGATTGTCTGGGGATAGAATGGACATTACATTGGAAATCCTGAGTTGCCTGCGTCGAATAGAACAGGCCAGTTGTAGTTTCATTTTTGTGTGGATTACTGGGCACTCAATTATAGGTAATGAAATGGCGGATAAATTATCAAAAGAGGCCCTTCTCCTGAATGAGGTTGAATACAAAATTTGTTTTGGGAAGCTTGAGTGCATTAGCCTTTCAAAGAGTTTTGTGGATAAACAGTGGCAAAAGAAATGGGATTAGGAAACTAAAGGGAGGCACTATTTTGGTTGTCAACCCTTAATTCGAAATAGCAGATTTTTTTTTGTCATCTAACAGAATTAATCAAGTTAAAATAAAACAAATGAGCCTGGGGCATTGTGGGCTTGCAGCCCAACTAAAAAGATCTTACTTAGGTTTCCATCAAACTGGTTTGTGTCCGTGTGGGCAGTTGGAAACAGTAAACATGCCTCATCTTGTCCAAAATAATGGGGAAAGGCAAGATATGTTTAAAGAACTTGCTGATCTGGGGCTTACTGGCTTTTCGTTCAAGACTATGTTTTCGTCTGGCTGCAATTCAGGGTTAATTGACAGAGCAGTGATCAAGTTTCTCCTATTCACCAACCTACAATCTAGAACAGGGCTATTCAACTTCATCTTCCTGAGGGCCAGATTTTTTGGAGGACCAAAGCTTCTGGGCTGGAGGTGCACAACACTACACTAACAACATTTTGGGTCGCACAAAATATCCCTAACACTGAATCAGTTAACACAATAATAAGTGAGGGATTAGATTTTTGTGAGAAATAAATTTACAAAATGCTTTACCAAATCAGTTTTGCAAAATTGCTTATCCACTGAACCAGAATTAAACTAGGACTAAACCCAAGACCAAAACAGGTCTAATCTAGAGCTAACCCAGAATGAAACCGGTAAGCAATGTGTGGATGATGGATTTGGCCCCCGACCATGGCTAATTAAAATGATCTATACTAATCAGAGGGTATTTACCAGTGTACAGCCTGCCGAAAAATATATTTGAAGAAGACCAGAGACATCCATTTTGGGAAGGAGCTCGTTGTGGCGTTCGTTGGTGAAGCTATTGTTTAACCATCTTTAAATGTTGCACTTATTTCTCATCACACATGCACTGTGGACTGTTGTTTTCCTGGCCTTGAGTGTTTGGGGAGGAGGGGGGAAATCTCCCAGGGTGGGAAGAAGAAAGGGAGACCCAACTCTAGCAGTGGGGGTGAATGTGCGGGTAACCAGGTGAGCCCAAAATGTCCAGGCGAGCTCATGAAGAGTTTAAAGTAATCATGAAGTTTACAGATGGTTCAGATAGAGCCTCTAACCCGAAGCCCCTTTACTCCCAAGCCCCTTTACCCCCTATCAGAATGGCTTTAGGAAGGGGAGGAGCACCATGGAGTCAGTATTATCCCTGGACTATGACATTAAAAAAGCAATTGCATGTAAAGAGGTTCTTGTTGCTGTGTTCTTGGATATTGAGAAGCCCTATGGTATGCTGTGGAGGGAAAGGCTTCTAATAAAACTATATAATGCAGGCATTTGAAGGTTGCACTTTAAATTGGATTATGGCGTTTTTACAGGACCGTAGTAATTCAAGTCAGAGTAGGCAGCACTTTATCTCAAATAGTGAGTATTGATAATGGCACGCCCCAGGGAGTGTAATTAGTCCAGTTTTGTTTAAAGTGATGGTCAATGATATTTTTATAAATGTAGGGGAAGGGTATGGGATGTCTCTTTTTGCTGATGATGTGGCTGTGTGGAAGCGAGGGAGGAATGTCAGATTTCCTTTTAATTGGATGCAAAGTATTTAGTATTATAGAATTGGGAAGTCAGTGGGATTTTAAAATGTCTGGAGAAATCAAAGTTAATGGTTTTCGAGGGAAAAGAGGAAGATGGGAAAGGTAGGCCTAGAGTTGTATGACAAAGCGTTGGAAAGGGTTGCATTATTAACATTTTTGGGGGTCCATCTTGATGAAAAGATGACATGGAGAGAACACATTGAAAAAGTCAGCTCTAAATTACGATAGTATTGTTTATGGGTATGCAGCTTAACAAACAAAACTGACAAGAGGAGGGTCATCCTGGAAGGTGGTTGCTGAAAGATTCATGGGAGTCAAGAGGTAGGGGCAGGAGCACATTTGTTTTTGATGTGGGAAATGAGGTACCAAAGTTCAGATGAAGGGGAACAGTGCCGGGGGTTGTCTGGCCGTCAGTTCCTACTTGGTTGCTCCCTCAAGTGGAAGTGGACTGGTTGGTGAAAGAAACCCTTGAAAATAGGGACAGAATGTGCTCTGTTGATGCAGTGAGAGAGACAGTGGAGACCAATTGGGCTAATTATATGCAGGTTTTTACTGATGGGTTTGTAGATCCCAACAATAAAAAAGAGGGATTTGGAATTTACATTCCTGCCCTGTCCCCAAGTCAGGGTAGGCGAATCTCAATTGCAATTTATTTTCATAAGTGGACTGCGCAGTAGACTTTAGTAAAGTGTCATAACGGACTATCACCAGTGAACGGCAGCAATGCGCTATGTGGCGCGCAGTGTGCCGGAAATACACACAGAGACCACGTCTATTGAGGGGACTTCCGGTTCGCGCATGCGCAGCCTCAATCCCGTTGTAAGACTTTATTTTCATGCCACAAACATTGTTCTCCAGCCTTAAAATTCGAGTGAAACCACAGGTCAGACGGACGATAAAGATTTTCCAACAGCGGAATATAAATGGTGTGACTCTGACGTCCAACATTAAACTGAAGAATGGACTCGTGGGTTCGCTTCAATGCACAGAGCCAGGCCAAGGAGAGAGTATTCAGGTAAAGTGTGTGTTCAGGCAAAGGAAGATAAATCAAATGGAAGATAAATCAGAACTCAAGTGTACAGTTACTTCAACAAAAATATTACTTGAGATTAAAAATATAGTGTCAGGAAGTGACTCAAAGTAGTAAAATTTCTTGAAAAAGTTACTTCAATAAATGTAAGCATTACCCATCTCTAGTAAGTGCCGTTGCTGTGTTCAGGGCAGCCCAGTATGCGTGCACTCTGCTGGGGTCCACTGTGTGCCGATCCAGCTCTGGGGGTCAGGTCCACCTCACCATCTCCAAACTTGAGGCACACATGAGCCTGACCAGGAAGTGTGAGTGATACTCGTGTACACATACACACGACCACAATGCCGTGTAACCTGCTGCATATTCTTGTTCTCCCGCAGTGCTGCGTTTGGGGAACTCAGCAGAAGCTCTGGAGGCGGCCAAGAGGAGCATCCACTTGAAGGACAGTGTTCTGCGCCTCTGCCTAACGCTCAGCCACCTCAACCGAGCCATGTACTTTGCCTGTGATAACCTGCTGTGGGCCTCTAAGACAGGGCTCCTGCCCACACTGGACCAGCGCAAGTGGAGCCAGAGGTCCTTCAGGTTAGTCTTCCAAAAAGGTTAGGTTTGTCCTAGACCAGTTTTTTCGAAAATGGGGTTGGGAGATAATTTCATGTCATTTTTTTTTTTTATAACATTTGTATTGTTTTGGTGAAATTGGATCAGATGACACTATAAACTACTAAAATGAAGACAACCCTAATTTGAAAGGATTTACAACATGAAATGATTACAGACGTCCATTAAATTTTACGGTGGGGGTCCAGAGTGTGCTGCATGGTTAGTTTGGGGGTCCTGACCTGAAACAATTGGAAACCCTTATAGACTGGAGAAGCAATGCTTTTCAGTTTACTAAAGACAGTAGTTTTTTTTTTTAACCTGCTGGTGAGCCAGGGAGTAAGGGGTCCAAAACATGCTTTCCAAAAGCAGGGGATGTGCAGTGCAAATGTGTGCTCAGAACATGAAGTCAGTGAGGGCTTAACACTAAGAAGAGGGCGTTGATATGTGTTTGCATTCACAGGTATTACCTCTTTGCTCTGATCCTGAATCTGGTGCGTGATATGTATGAGCTGCGGCTGCTCATGGAGAGTGAGGTTCGTTGCAGAACGGCCAAAGCAGCAGCAGAGGAGCAGCTCCACACTGCCCCTTGTGTGGGTTCACAGCTGCAGCTGCTGCTCAACGTGTTGCACCACAATCCTTCACTGCTGTTGGACCTGGTGAAGAACAGCTGTGATCTGTTCATTCCTCTTGACCGCCTCGGGCTCTACGCTACTGGCCCTGGCTTTGTGGGAGCCTGTGGGCTGACCTCGTCAGTTCTGTCCATCCTCACCATCATTCATCCCTGGCTCAAACTCAAGCCCTGAGGTCTTCATGCACTGGCTCAGACTGGGGCCCTGAGCTATGAGGCGCTCCCATGACACATTCCCTGTTGGACTTTGAGAGCGCAACACCTGTGAAAGTCCACCACTCAGGGCTTTAAGTTGACTCAAAATGAGAATACCATCAGTTGCAGAGTTTGAAGTAATGCTTTTGTTAATTTATCAGTTGTTTTCAAAGTAGTTCCCAGTATAATCCAAAGAACCTGAAGATTTATACAGAGGAGAGAACAGGTAATGGTTTCTGTACCTGAATGCCTCCTCAGCCAGCCTGAGCATTAAGGCTCATTAAGCAGAAACCCCAAACCACATACACTCAAGACCCGGCTGTGCTTAAAGTAAAAAAAACAAAAAGGCTTTATTGGAGATCACTGCCTTTACATACTTAAAAACAAGAATAAACTTAAATGAACTTGGCAGCTTCCGTTTGGATCCAATCACTCCTGGGTCTCCATACTCTCGTCCTCTGCGTCGCCCCCCTCCTCCAGCGCCTCGTCTTCCTCCTCCTTCCTCTCTGGAGGTTTCTCATACGCCTTCTCTGATGGAGTGACGATAACTCCGTCCCACGTGGACATCTCTGAGGCCAGGTCTGGACACAAGACAAGTTTTAACTATTGTAACCGTCCCGACATGACTGCAAAATGCATTATATTTGATAGGGATCCAATATGAATTACCAATATTTGCTCAAATTACAATTTACCTTCACATTTTTTTTTTAAATTAATAAAATGCCTTTATCTGGGATATATAGAATGTGTAAACATACAGCCATGTTTTTAGCCTTGCTCTTCCAATTCCACATGCAGCAAATTTCGGCAACATGTTCAATATCAGACCAATACTGATATCACACATCCTCGATATTTGCACCAGAGATTTTTTAATACATATTCACTTGTTTTTAATAGTGTAAAAACACGCTCCAAGTTGTTTTTTTTACACTGCCATGTGCCTTGAATCTGAATAAAACTCTTGTGTTACTGCTCAGATTGCTAATGTACAGAGGGCAGGACAAATGACTCACAGCTAGCATCTCCCTCTAGTCCCAGGATCTTCCTGTAGCCTCCGTGAGACAGAACTCGAACCAAAGTCTGAGCTGTGAAGCACACCATATCCTGCAAAGATGGGACACAGAGACACTCACAGGGACGGCGCAAAAAACTTCCATACAGTTAAGAATGTGACAATAATCAATACGATTATAGTCGAAAGAAACATTCTAATGATGAGCCAAAAGGTGTCAAGGTGTTGACACGTATCAAGCGCAAAGTGTGACATGTGACACCAGGGTTGAATTGTGTCACTTAAAAGTCATGTGACCAACACAGGTCATTAGTGCCATTTCTCAATCCTCAGCATGCAGACGCCCTACCTTGTATACAGATTCTCAGTATTTACTTCAGAAGTTCACAAGCTCGTACTTTGATCTTTCAACTTTGGGACAGGTGGACTAGATGTCGTAGGAAATAAAGCTGATTTCCTCATACTTTTAATGGCAGTTTGCAGCCAACTGAAAAGGTGCATTTACCGCCCCCAACTGTAGTTTTAAATCCAACTACTACTTCTACTTTGGTGTTTTATGTCAGTTGGTATCTATAAAGTGTTACAATACCGCCACCTACTATAGTTGTGGCAGTCTAGCCTGCAGGCGGGCCCCTGCCACTGTTTTGACACCCCCGATGGGCTGATCGATTTAGATGTAGCTCAATAATTTGGCTCCTCGTGACATCGTTTGCCCTCTGACCTCACACACTTCCTGGTTGCTCCACATCGCTCCTGTCTCCAGGTATTTTAGCTTTAGTACCGTTCGGATGAGACCATTGAGTATGAAATTAATTGCTGTTAAAATTTATTGTGCCCCGGTGTTACCATGGGCCCACGTGGTAAGCAACCTCAGGGATGTGTGCGGCGTGCCGTTTGCTGGGCAGTTACCTGCGGTGTCAAGCCCCGCTGTCCGAGCCCTAGATGAGCCGTGTGTTATGCCCCGTTTCAGGTTCATGGCCTGACTTGGATAAGACCCGAGTGTGAAGTTTTATCAGTGTGGTCATACATTTCTTGTTCTGTAGATGTGCCGGAGACGACACTGTCTTGTCTTTTTGTGTACTGTACTACGTGTCTCCAAATGCCTGGACTAAGTGGACTGACCTCTTATAACAAACTATTAAACCATTTAATCATTGTATGAATAAATTACCACTACTATAACTTAAACCACGCCTCTGTTGTTCCGACAACGAACGTGCAGGTGGCATTGTATGTTAGTAAACAGCTACAGAGAAAATTAGTAAAACACCCAAGTCCGCTCAGTTACAGTGGTACATCTTCAAAGTATGTGTTTTACGTTATACCGTTAAATAAAACAATTTAAAAAAGAGAAAGCTCTTGTATTAGCACTCGCCATAATAAAAGCCAATAGTGAATCTGAAAAATTTTAAACACCCTCATCCAAAAAACAAACAAAATAATTAGTCCTTTTCATAATTCTTAAGTAATTTGGAAAGTAAAACTATCAAGAACAAACATTTAATCTAAAATACATTGCACTGTCTTTTAGGTGAAGTGAATACAACAGTCCTGCTGAAAATACATGCGCAGAATTCTACTTTTGAGTTCCTATTTCATGTGATGGTCTTCAGAGTAGTTACTTTTCTAAAATCAAAAAGGAATACATTGTATTTGATCAGTTAATTTAGATAACAGTATTATTAAAAAAGTAATGCAGCTCTTATGCGCAACCTTTCCCTTCTCTTTTGTGATAAATGGTGAAACAGACATAGCGCTGTTCCTTTGCTCCATTTTAGTGTAATCAGTATTGTTTATACATTTTCAAATTAGGCTCTTCCCAACAAAGTCCAGGCACGTGTCTACAATAAATAGCCTAATAAGCTTTAAGACTAAATTTAGGCCTCGTGATTATTGGTTGGTATTAAACAATAAAATAAGGGGGAGAAATTATATTTTAATTCATGTGTATCTGAATAGTGCATGCAAGCGTTTTAAATGTTCCAGTTTAATGAGGGAAAAAAACTGCTAAATTGTCTTAATTGGAGATTGGTCACCAATTGTGAGGAAATGGAAGAAAGTTTTGTTCTACACATCTGGTAAAACAAATTTGTGCAGCAATGAGAATTGTTACAAATAAATTTGATAATTCAAATCATTGATTTGCGCATTGCAGTGGGCTGATCCATCGGCTTGACTGCGTGGGTCTGTCCATTCGCGCTCTGCTCTGTGCGCGCTGAGATTGAAATTTGATTTGTGTTCTACGCCGTTTAACATTAAAAAGGACACTACTTTTCCAATGCCATTGGGTTCATTGTATTGAGATTATTATTAATTTACTAATGCTATGAGACTCTGCTCAAACACAAATAAAAAACAAAGAAGAAAAATAAGGTCAGATGCCCAAAAGATACACATCACCCAGCACTCCATTGTGTGACCATTACTTGAACTCACATACCCTATGCCAGCAGTCTCCAAAAGGCGGACCGCGGGCCAGATCCGGATCCCGAAGCAATTTGGTCTGGCCCAGATTCCCATACTTAAAAATATATTGACATTTTTTTCGCACCCCACTGCAGCACTCAGCCCCAGTTCCTCTGAAACACTGCTCTGTCAAAGCACAAACGTGTGATGCTGCAGACACAGGAAATAACAGCTTCATTGATGATTTGGTGTAAACGTAACATGCGTAAGGACCGTGTGCTCCGCGTGTTTGGAAGTCTGCTCGTTAACGAGGAACATTACGCTCTGTGGCACTGGAGGACGTCATGTTTTCCGGGCTTCGTCGTTGGATTGAAACGTCTGCGCAAGTGCACGGTACATCAGGCCGCTGTGTGTCATGTGCGTATTGCTTCACGGGTCAGGTTGTGAAAGGTGGTCTCATCCCGGTGTGTGCACTTTTGCTTTAGGCGCGTCTAAATTCATAAGATAATTTCTCCGTGGATATTAGTCGGATTGTAATAAAACACACAATTTTACAGCCTAACGTGACTACAGAGGCGAAGGAAAGATACAAATACATTATTTCTCAGGTGCCGATCCGTTGTCACCAGTTTAGAGCTTTCAGGAACTTTTTCCCGTCCATTTCATTACATTTCAATGCTCAGTCTGGGCTATTTTTAATAGACTGCTGCAGGTCAGAGAAATCCCAAAACGCGCACACCTTCTGAAATAGTAACAAATATCTTCAAATTCTTAGAATCAGGATTATTCAGATTACAGTATTATTGTAATCTGAATAATCCTGATTCTATTTTAACCTAGTAATCTTGACATGTAAAGACACTGACCTGCTGCTCCAGGGTCATGACAGTGTGGACCCTGAAGTTTCCGCTCTCACATGGGTCTGTGATGCCAACAGATCCAGGGAGGAAGAGGCCCGCAGCCAGCATCTGCAGGCAGCGTCTGCAAAACACATTTGAGTAAGAATTATGTTTAAAAGGGCAAGTTCTAGTTTTACTATGACAATGCTGTTCTACTTGGCCACATAAAACAGATTATAGGTGGTCATGATTGAACACATTTCAACTGAATTTTTTTTTTTATTAAGCTTAGGAAAAACCATCTGGGAAATAAAATAATTTAACTTTTGAGCTGGAAATTTGGGGCATAATCCAAATTCAGAGGACAGACCTGTAAGCCACATTGAGAGAGAGCGGCTGTCTGGAGGGGTTGTTCATCACAGCAGAATGTCCCTGCAACACAAGCAGCAGTTGGTCTACAGCCACAGCGTTACCACACCATTATCACCATGCAGTGACAGGGGCATACCAGCAGGTCCAGGATCCAGGGCGTGAGCGGCTCAAAGCCAGGGAAACGCAAGCGCAGGTCCTTGAGCAGACGGATCAGTACCTTCACCCTGACAAGATAAGAAAATGTATCAATAATATAAGTGGCTTTATTATATTTCAGACATAGGCCAGTATGTCTTAGTATTTGGGACATGGGCTGGCATTTATTTATTTTTCTCCTATTGATACAGTAACATAACATGGGGGGGCGGTGACAGAATGCACACATTACAAAACACAGCCCAATAAGGTTTAAGAGGGTCTAAAACAGGGGCCTTGATTATTGCATCCGGCCAGATCCACAAAACATTTCTAATTTATATTCACTCATTTCCGATAGATATAGCATTTTATGGCTAGAGCTACAAGTCCCACAATCCTTTGCATTAGCCGCCCCTCCCCTGCGCTGCTTAGCCCTGTTGCTGGATCGTCGTGCCGAGGGCTGAAGTGCAGACACGCACTAAACTAGACTTGAGCAGAGGTCTGAGCGGGGAAAGAGATGTGTGGTTTTTGGAAACACGTGGATGAAAGAAAAGGAGACAGTTTTGTGGATGTTAGAGCTGCACTAAAAGCGGGACTAATGAGCCAACAAGAAAAACAAACTTCTGTGATAACAGCTCTGTGAGGAAAACATCCAAACCAGTGCAAACTTGGAGAGGTCAGGAGCAATAGGTAAACACAAGTTAGAGTGTAATAAAGTATGAGCATGACCGAGAAAGCTGCTGTCAGCTCTGCGTCACTAATGTGACTGAATACAAATCAGAATGCACTTTACATTAACTACATCAGGGCTTTTCAATCTTTTTCCAGGCGTGCCACAGCCTCAAGAAATGATAAAGTAAATAAAACAAATCAAAACTGAAACAACAGTAAGAGTTTAATTAGAATGATTTAGCCTTTCAGTGTTTTGAAGATATGAAAAAAAAAATGGCACAACACAGAGCCTCATTCCTCTACAAATAGATGAGCCTCTACGAGTACTCTCCCCTCAGCTGTGCAGCCAGGGCAGGTCGGTCTGCAGTGAGAGCAGAACAGGCACATCCCTACAGTGAATCAGGTATTTACTTCTTGTCACTCTGTATCACTTTTACCACATCATCACACACCCATCGACTGCTTTCTGTGATGTGCCGCACTTTTACACCGAAACTTTACATTTAACAAGAAAAGTGCATGGGATCAGCGCGTAAAGAAAGCGAATGCACACGCATGCTCTTATGTTAATCGCCAAATGCAGTCAGAAGCGGAGGACTTTAAAAGTTCGACTCAAAGGATGGAGGAGACGAACACCAAGGGAACCAGGACAGAAGCGTGCACAGAGCAGAGGAGAGACCGAGGAAAGAGTCTTATTGCGCATATAGAAGCCAAAGACGTGATTATTTTATTGATTTGTTTAATTTACATATTGAATTAAAAACACATCAATCTGTGGTAAGCGGAGCACACAGAACAACTTGTGGCACTTTCGTTTCACGTGGAACTTGCTCGTTTCATACTCGCTGTCCTCCGTGCTCGACAAACCTCTGCTTCCCAGTCACACTTGTGCATTTTAAATGCACTGCTCTCTCTCCTCTGTTGTGCTTTGAAACAGCCAATGCATCAATGGAAACAGCACGGCGGACGGAGGCTAAAATGAACAGCACACGGAGCTAATGCTGCAGAGTTACAGCTCAAAACACCAGGAGAACTGGTCTCGCTCAACAAAGTTTTAGAAACAAGTTTCTTATTTTAAGTGACGTGACATAAATGCTAATTAAGTCATAGCTCCTGTAACTGTTTACAACTAGTCTGGTGACAAGTTAACTAGTCCTTTATATATATTCTTTATATACAAACAGTTAGGACTGGTGAAGTGAAACGTTGCCGTTTGGGGGACAAATGTGAAATTAAGAATAAAATGTTATTTTAAGCAGAAACTCCTTATTGGTTATTTGTTTATTACTATGAACTATAACGTCCATTTAAAAAAATTATTTAATATGCTTTTAAATAGTTTACGGAATGTGCAAAAAAATGTACCGATTACTCGAGTAATTGAAGAAAAGAATCGATAGCTGTTGCCCTAAACCCCCGTGTTGGTACTGGGCGTTTTCTTTTGCTCAAAACATGAATTGCCCCTTTGAGAAGTTCTGCACTACATGAATAATTTGTCAAAAAGAACATCTTAAACTATAAAAATGCAGAGCTCACATTGAGAGTGTGCAGCAACAGCAAACAGGTATGTGATAAACATTTCATATCAGAACTCAAATCACAAGTCCATATTCCGGTTTCTGCTGCATGAATATGGACTCAGTCTTTCACCTGCTACAGAGTGTCCACATTTAAATATTACCAGGCTATATAACGCTATTCATTTCTTATATTTTTCATTTTATTTTTCACGCGTGTTTGGCCCTTGACCCAGCCCGAGCTTCGAAATTCCATTCGTGGCCCGGGGAGTTTGACACCCTTGGTCTAAAAACTCATTGAAAAATGTATCAATTAAACATAGGGCAGTTCAATTAACCAAATTTGTATCGCGATGGAGATTTAGTTTGTGATATGGACACATTGAAGGAAACGGCAGTAACTAAGAGTCTCTTATTTACTGTATGATCAGGAAAGACAAATCAAACTGAAAATTGTGAATGAGGGATAATTGTGAATAATACATTGTGTCATAGCCCATTTTATTTTGTTTCTTTAAACGAACAAGTATAGCTTTTGATCTCAAGTCACTGTGTCTTGCTCCTCTTGCCGGCCGTCATTTCCGGTCCGGCCTGTTGCCCAGCTGTGCATTTTGCTATACAGCGTAAACTAGGGCTGGGAACCTGCCTGGTCCCTCACGATTCAATGCAATACACGGCTCACAATACCATAGTATCAAGATTTTGCAATACACGCGATAATCGATATTGCTCGTTTTGTATTTCTAAAACAGAGTCCTGGTGACTACAACTGAATCTTTTTCTACAATGGAACACGCCTGGACAAATGAGGGATTACACCGATATTGCTCATGTTATTCTAAGATACATCCTTATTTTTAACGAAACCAATACATTTTAACAACATTTTTCTTTGTTACAGTGGTCCCTTGTTTATCTACGTTCTAAAAATACACACGCACACACCCCAACAGGAATGAATGGGATTTCATAGCAGCAGCTCAGATTTCTACTGTTGACACCGCATGAAACCCGCACAGACTATAAATACTGCCAACATCTTCTCCACTGCCCCCCACCGCCCATAAACATCTACAATGGAATCTACAATGGCCATTGTAGAGTCGCTCTCTTCTGCAGCTTTAAAGTCCGGAAACTTGATTTCTTACTTAGAGACATTGTGACTTTGCGAGCTAGTGCTGTGACAACATGTTGAGCAGCGGAGTGCTTGACCAGAAATGACTTTGCTGGTAGGAGGAGCAGCCGTTAGGTTGCCTCAAACGTTATGCACAAAACACATACAGGACAGACTTTGATTCAGTGACATTAACACAAAAAGTATTACCTTGAACTCTGCTTCAAAGAACATGCTTTTACTTAGATTGGCATTAAAAAGACCAAATCTTAAAAGTGAGGATTTGAAAAGACAGGATCTTGATTAAATTGAAACTTGATGTCATTGCACACCTGAGGTCACAGTGCAATTTCCGGAGGGAACTTGAAGATTTAAATTAAACAGCAAACTTACGTAGACTGAGAGGCGTTTTCCTCAAACCAGCGGGCGTGACGGATGGCAGCAAGAGCACTTTGAAGAACCTTGATATCCACTGAAATTATAGAATAGTGTGAGTGTCTAAAGAGCAGAGTGGAGCTGATGTGAGGGTTCTGTGGGACTTACAGTGGAGCTCAGGGTCCAGTTTGCGCAGGTTTGGTGGAACAGTGGTGATCAGAATCTTTACGGTGGCATCAGCAGAGCTAATTTCAAAACCTGTCTCATTGGTTAGCATAGACAGCACTGGAAGGACAAGTGGCTCCATCAGATGAGGGAACATGACACAGGTAACACTGTACCACCCAACATACCTTCTGCTGGGTCCTGGGCTCGCAGGGTCTCCACCACTTTGTTCCCCAGAGCAGCTACGGCTTCCACTTGAAATGCAAAACAGAAAAACACCATCTCATGCAGGTATAATCAAGGAGTTTTGGATGGCAATTCTCCAGTCGTTTCAGAATTATTCAATTGCAGTCTCCATAAATAACTAAGTCACCATACTTATTTTAGGTAAGGCGGGTCCTGCCCAATTATTATATACATTTAAAGCCATCACTCAGTATATTGACCTTACTACGCCCTGCCCTTTTCTTCCTTTTTTTTGCAACGAATCAGCACTTCCGTTGTAACAAAACTTCCAGTTCAGCGGGAACTGCGTTGGTTTAAATGGAGGACATGAGAAAAGTATCACCACTAAAACATGCTATAACGTAGATTGGCTATTTTACACAAATCAATGTTCATGTGACCAACAAGTCAACAATGCACCGATTCGCTGGGCAGCCCCATGTTCACTAATACAACCAGAAGAAGGATTATGTCGTATAGCAGCGCCCAGACGGGCTTCCGGAATATTTTAAAATATACAGTGAGAAAAATAAGAATTTGAACACTCAGCGATTTTGCAAGTTCTTCCACAATTATGGAGGGGACTGAAGTTATTATAGGTGCATTTCCACTTTGAGAGACAGGAAATCTCATGGTATGATTTTTAAAATTTGTATGTTATTGCTGCAAATAAGTATTTGAACACTTTAACAGATCTTTTGAGAGCCAGAATTGTTCAGTCTGCCTTTAAAAAGTCCACCTCTACTCCACTTAGTAGCACCTGTTCAAGCTCATTAGCTGCATAAAACCACCTGTCCACCCCACATTCAGTCAGACTCCAACTACTAACATGGGCAAAAACAAAGCTGTCAAAAGACAGACAAAATTTTTTAGACCTAAGGATGGAAAGGGCTTCGGGCAATTGGCAAGCAGCTTGGTGAAAAAAGATCAACTGTTGGAGTACTTGTTGGAAAATGGAAGAAGCTAAAGATGACTGTCAATCTCCCTTGGACTGGGGCTCCACACAAGCTTTGACGTCGTGGGATATCATTGATAAGACAGTTGAGGAATCGGCCCAGAACTACACGGGGAGGAGCTGGTCACCTGAATAGAGCTGGGCCTGTCTGAAGTTTGCCAGTGACCATCTGGATGATCCAGGTGAGTCATGGGAGATAGTTATGTGGTCAGATGAGCCCAATATAGATCTTTTTGATATAAACTCCACTCTCCGTCATTGTAGGAAGGAGGAGGATGAGTACCATCCCAAGAACACCATTCCTACTGTGAAGCATGGGGGTCGAAACATGATTTGGGGATGCTTTTCTTCAACCTCCTTCCCTCAGTCAGAGCACTGAAGATGCGTCGTGGCTGGGTCTTCCAATCAAGAATCTGGTGTGGCCTAGCCAGTCTCCAGACCTAAATAAGAAAAACTCTTTGGAGGGGGCTGAAACTCAATGTTGCTCAGCCACAGTCCCAAACCCTTACAAATGTAGAGATGATCTTTGTGGAGCAGTGGGCCTAAATCCCTGCTGCAGTGTGTGCAAACCTGGTCAAGAACTATAGGAAACGTTTGACCTCCAATTGGAAACAAAGGCTTCTGTACCAAATACTAACACAATCTTAGGTGTTCAATTGATTCCAGATTTGTAATTTTAGATTCGGTCTCTCACAGTGGCAATGCACCTAACGAAAATTTGATTCCCCTCCATAATTTCTAAAGTAGAAGAACTTGCAAAATCGCACGGTGTTCAAATACATATTTTTTAAAGATGTACGCGCCAATCACTGGCATTCAATTTTATGTGGAAAATATAAATGACATGTCTAATTTTAGCATTAAGCTTCAGAAAATGGAAAACTGCAATAATAAAATAGCAAAAATTGTGGAAATGCCAGTTTTGACTGGCAGGGCAGTTAACAAATCCAGAATACTGCAGTTGTATTAATGCACCTTGAAAAGAACATGAGGGTAACACCTTTAAAACTTTCAGGAGGATGGCTCCTGTGACCCAAAACTCTGCGAGCATAATTTTTGGGGGGGTTAGAAAGTCTCCTAAATCGATACCAAGTTACCCTCATCACCAGCATGCATCTAGGGGAAAAAAAAGGACCCTTTTAACATAATGCTGTGTAGTATTATGAGATTTAAACTTGAGTTCAAGTTTAAAAAGGGATTTACTCATACTTAAGGGGGGGAATAAACAAGGACATGAATTTAATGTACAAATGACAATATGGATTTGTAGTCCTGTCACTGGATTATTAATAAAGCTCAATATTGGATTACATTTGTAAAAAAAAAATCAAAATGGCAATCAGTATTTACACTGCCTTTCCAAAAAATAAAATAAAATACAGTAAGTACCCTTACTGGGTAACTGAGGCATGATTGATCTTTCAGCTGCAACACAGCATTCAAACCCAACTGATGCAGTGGTCATGGAAAAGATGTCAATATGTGTGCTTGATGTGATTGATTTGACTGTTCTCAGAGAAAACATCTAAAAAGGAGAAGCAGAAACTAATCTACTACGATCCGAACCCCATTGAACGTCTTTGGGATGAGCTGGAGAATGCTTTGTGTAGTGGTCACTCTCATATCAATACAAGATCAATTGGTGAAAAATAATGCAACACTGGATGGAAATAAATCTTTTCATATTGCAGAAGTTTATTGAAACTATGCCACAGCAAAGGTGCACTGCAATCAAAGCTAAAGGCAGTCTACAAAATATTAGCGCATGAGACCCTTATTTTTATTTTTTTTTTTTAAAGACAGGCAGTGTATTTTATGATTACCGGTAAGTCTGTGTAATCCCTTATTCGTCCAGGAGTGTTCTGTTGTAGAAAAATCTATCCAAGTCTACAGCCACCAACCTTTGTGTCGTCATTGGAGATTTTAAGATTGATTTTAAATCAGATTAAAGACTAGATTTAACCACAGCATTTATCACCTTAGGCTTTTATCTAAACTCAAATCAGTTTGATTTAGCGACCTGGAGAGGGTGATCCATGCTTGTATCTCTACACGTCTTGACTACTGTAACGCACTGTACACTAGCCAAACTAACCGGTCACGCAACTAAGCGCCTGAAACACTCTTAACTGGCATACGTCAGAGAATATATTACACATTTTATGCTCGCTGCATTGGCTCCAAATTAATTTTAACTTTTTTAATGTTGTATTGTTTTTAAAGTGCTTCACAGACTGGCCCCGTGTACATCTCAGACCTAATTGTTCCCTACATTCCTGCGCGCTTGCTGAGGTCTTGAGACTTGTCCCAAAAACAAGAAACGCCAGGGCGACCGGGCCATTTCAAACTTTGAAACGCTCTTACTCCCCACATAAGAGATTGCACTTTCAGTTGCTTTTAAGTCTCGTTTAAAAACGCACTTTTATACACTGGTATTTAACCCAGCATGAGAATTGTGTGGTCCTACTATGATATGATATATGATATGATATATGATATGATATATGATATGATATATGATATGATATATGATATCATATATGATATATATATATATATATAATTTTTTTTAAATTACGTATTTATTCATTTATTTTATGTTTTAACCAATTTTAAGTGTGCTTGTTTTGTACTCTGTGCAGCATTTTTGAGACTTTGTTGGTAAAATGTGCTACAAATAAAGTTGGATTGGCTCATGTCTCCTCCATTTGAGTCATACTCCACAACGGCCACACCACTGCAAAATCAGCAATCACTTGTCACTTAGATGGATCCGTGTCTTTTCAGCTGCTCGCGAACAGCCATACACGACACTTTCTGCCCCTGCTTTTCACCTCACTCACACCTCATTCCTTCATAAGTGCAAGTGAAACAAAGTGTAATAAGATGCCGCTGCAGGGCTCAATAGGCGGCCTGTGGGCCAAATCCTGCCCACTATGTAATATGATCCTGCCCATCATGGTAAAATGGGTCTTGGGCCGGACTAAATTGCAGTGAAGACTGGAAAACACGTTGTCTCTGGCCTACTGTGAACAGCAGCAGAGATGCCACAAAGGAGACCAAGCAAAATGGTCTAGCCCCTTATCTTAAATGGGTCATATTGCTTGGTAAGGTGCGTTTGTCCTTGTCCGAGCAGTTATTCAGTATCCTACTTGTACAATGCTTTTAACACTCCAACACTCACATTTTAAGATAGGCCATGCTGCGAAATGTTTCTCACTTCCGGGTCAGCACACAGTTGTAATGCTCATTATAATACGGGAGAAATGCACAGAACCAGTCTGCCGATGTTTTATGGACTTAGAGAGCCACTACACACACTATATATTGTGTGTATGCATATGCATGTGCTTGTATGTGTGTATATATACATACATACACACACACACACGTGTGTGTACGTGCGTGCATATATATACACACATAAGTATGTATGTGTGTATGTGTGTATGTATGTGTGTGTGTGTGTATATATATATATATGTATACACACACAGCCTTATTTTGTCATTTTAGTGCATATTTGTTAAAAATTTGGCTTTTGGGTTCAAAGCTGTGCCTGCATTGTCCTCTTTGGGTTCAACTGTGTCCACTACATTTGAATTTCGCGGTTGGACCTGCGGCCGCTGCTGAATAATCAGCCTGGCGATTACACCACGATTGACCCCTTGTGCGCCCCGCCCCTGCGTCTGACGTGGTGTGTAAGAGCGGAGGGGGGATGGGGCCGAGCAAGCGGAGAACGCCGCGGATGCGCTTGCATTGTTATTAGCATCTTAGCATCAGGTGAATGTCCGCTCCTATCCAGATTAGGCTGTCATTCCGCATGTTTCCTGTCGGTAGCCGCTGTCAATCACCGGTCTAGAGCCCGACTCCTCACCGCAGTTTTGTAGTTCGGCCCACAGACAATGGCCCTCCCAAAACGCCAAGAACAGCCCTGGTGTAGAGGCACTTACGTGTGGGCAGGATCTTGAGAATAACAACCAGGTCGGCCACATTATGTCCAGTTGTCATTGTGCCCTTCTTGTAGGAGCCAACCTGGCGAACTTCTTCAATTTGCTGAGAGAACACACAAAACACAGAAGGGTTTTCTTCTCAGACTAACATGTATGTTTCTGGTCTTGTTGGTCATGGTCACTTACCACCTCAAAGTTTCCCGGTGCCACAATCAGATTGTCAATGACATTATTGATTTTGGTGACCAGAGACAAAATGGATGACTAAATGGGAGGAAGAAAAAAATGTGAGTGCTTGGTTTGGCCCTGGGCCAGAGGCCAGGGGGGGTTGTCACAAAGTGGGCACAGAGGCCAGGGGGGGTTGTCACAAAGTGGGCACAGAGGCCAGGGGGGGTTGTCACAAAGTGGGCACAGAGGGTCACGTGTTACACAGAGCCAGTCTGACCTGCTCGGCTGAAGTGGGGCTCAGATCTTGGTTCCTCTTGAGCAGACATTCACTGAAGGCGGTCTCATCCGGAGCAGGTTTAACCCGCGGGAAGGCCATCTCACACTGAAACAGGAAGTCAGCACAAGGGTCACCTAGTACTGGGGCTCACAGGGTCGCACTGGACACAATGTGCTACTCACCACATAGAAGTCAAAAGGGATGTGTGGGACGAACGGCCGGTACCTGAAAGCGCAGCAGGACTTAACACCTTTGCCTTATTGAAACATGCAAGTGGAGGCCAGAGACTGGTGAAGACGACAGTAAATCCTTCAGTTTAGAAAAGGTTTGATGTGCTTCAGCACCATCCAGCCCCTTGGAACCTTAATTTTGGGTTTATTGTACAAGTTTAAAAAAGGTGAAGTTTTTAAAATTACAGGAAAAATTACAACTAGTGGTAATCTAAGCCCTTTCAGCTGAAAGCCTGAGGTCCGCCTTTGGTCCGTACAGTTCACGTTTCAGCGTGATCCGAGTGTGCGTAAATGATCAGAACAAGTTGAATCCCAAATCTCTTCTTATTCTCTGGGTCTGACATCCAGGTATCGGAACTTGCTTGGCAACCGCATGCAGAGGGGAAAAACATTAGACCGCAGCCCATAGGGAAAGAAAAGCATGATGACTAAGTAAATGCGCAAATACTTATGGCTCTTGTACAATCTCCCAAAAGGCTCCAACTACCAAATTAGGCCTTACTACTCCTGTATATTCCTGCAGGTATGTTCCCGTCACAGGTAACTTCCAATGCTGTAGTAAGTTACTTGAATCAGAATGCATCGCATCGTTCTAATAACTAAGTGCTATGATGCACATGTCCGAACAATACAATGACAAAACAATATTTTACTTTTCTATTCGTTTTTTAAACCATTCAAATTCGATTAGTTAACACTTTATTTTTATATACATTCAAGAAAGGGTGTTTTAGCCATTTTAGCACAGAAACGCACGTGGAGGAAGAAATACTCAAGTTGATTTAATACAGATAGAGGATAGCATATAAAACTACTTGATACACAGGGAGAGTAGGGCTTAGATCGAGCCCAAAAACATCCAGCCCGAGCTTGTACCCCTTTAAACTCGAGCGATATCTATTGGGCTCATCTATCATAGATATCGGGCAATTTATTTCCAGATATCCACCAGATATCCACCAGATAAACCCATCTATCAGGCCATGTACACACGTAAGCAGGTATTTTTTATAAAACGCATCTCCGCCGCCCTTCGTTTTATAAAACGTATTGCGTACACATACAATCCTTTAAATAGATGTCCGTCCACACAAACCCGTATAATTGCGCTCTTAAGCGCAGTCATAAACATGCCAGACCAATAGTGTGATGTGTATTCATGAATTGTCGCAGATAGTGACCCATGTTGTTGACCCATCCACACTCAAACACAAAACCGGAGTTTTCTGAACTCTTCACTTTGGTCGGAGTTTTCCCAAAGCACCGTTTTCAAAGGCATAATCCTCCGGTTATGTGTGGATGACGAGTCAAATTGTAGAATAATAGATGCCTTTTATGAGGTATCAGTCTACGTGTGGACATGGCCTCAAATATCCAACCATCTATCAGATATCCACCCATGGTGGATATCCCACTGATGGTTACAAAGAGATAAGTCTCTAAAAAGGTATATAGGAGGTTAATTTATGCTGCCTCCTCTCTTGCCCTACACTGTAAAACAGGCAAACTATTGACCAGATGCTGTTCAATTTTCTTTGGAAAAAACATTACATAAGGAAATCCGTAACACTTGTTGGTGTGCAGTTATGGGATAAACAGGATATTGAGGTACAGAGACAATTTAGTCTAAGAAATAACCAATAAAACAAGAAATTCACAGAATGGAAAAGTGTGAAGGCTAATTCTACTCTAATAAAATAATTATCATATTATAGCCTACCCATATCTAAACAGAGCAGAACTCAACATTTTACAGTATGTGTGATCCTTAGTTTAGAATAAAAATAAATATTTTTAAAAAAAATAAAAAAAATAAAAATGTATTTGATGAAAATAAAGTAAAAGTTTAAAATAAAAGTGTTTAAAATAGCCAAACAACATCAGGATCGGTCTAAAATGTCCATATCCGTGCGCCACTAATCCGTTATTATATCCGATATTATCCAAGACAAGTCTTGTTGCTACCTCATAAATATGTGTTGTGTATTTTCATTCAATGTTTTATTAAGTCAAGAGACCTGGCCCAAAATATCACACCGAACCCGAGAATAGGCTTCAGCACAGAGCTGCACTCACCCTTGCACCAGTCCTCCTCGGGACCCGAAGCGGCCTCCTCGGCCTCTGCCGCGGTCTCCTCTGCAACAAACACGCACATTAGACACACACAAGTAACAGTTGCACTAACAGGCCCAGGGTGGTTTATCAGGAGAGTCGGGACAACTTCTTACAAATGTCCAAATTATGTTTTCATAAATGAAACAGAAAGCGTCAATAGTTAGCAGCCTGTAGTGTTTTCTAGAACCTCAATCTGTTCTGCAAAAGTGCAGGAGAAGGGCTTCAGGTGACACTAGAGAAGGGGCAGAACAAAGCATGAGTTGCTAATAACATAATCAAAAAGCCACCAGAATACAGAGAATTATAATATATATATTTTTTTTATTTCTTAGTTGAGGGCCCCAGAACCCACTTACTGCGTTTGTAGTCTTGAATTGAATATATCCATGTTTACAAAACTTCCAAAACATTTATTCTAACGGTTTACTTTAAAAAATATTGCCTTTGTTATTCAAGTACATGGATTCTTAAAATAGTTTTATTTTGTTATTGGTACTTTAACAACATAATAAGAAATACTACTTGGTATGCAGTTTTGGTTTAGGCCACCGGCTGATCCTTAGATGGAACTGCAGCATTTGGGCAGTTCAGAATCGAGTCTGCTTTTGCATTGCAGTTTGGACATAAATGCAGACTAGACAGAGTGTAGACTTGACTCAAATTGTAACAAAAAATCTAAGTCTCTTTATCAAGTGTTAACAGGTTATCAAATGCAATAGCCTAACAGAAAATAACTTTCAGGATAAGCCTGCTGCTGATGTTATCTTAGGAGAGACCGTGTAAGGAGAGGTTCATCTGGGCAGAGCTGAAGCTAAAACTTCTCAGAGGACAAGCTGGGCAATGTTCACAGGCCGTCTAATGTCTACTCAATGTAAGACCAATTTGGAGGCTGGTATGCGATTGTAAAAGCCTAGTGTTATGCTACACATGTTTTGAGGCAAAACTCTAAACAAATTGCATTAGGCTACTATATTAAAGTTGCAGAACTGTAGGCTTCAGTGTGAGGCTGCAGTACACTGCGGAACACAAAATGCCACTAGGATTTTTTCTACAGTGTAACTGATTGCACAGGCCTGTCCTCATGCTGTCCTGTGTGTTTGGAGGTTAATTTGCTCACCTTGGTGGTGGCTTGTGTTATGTAAATTATGTATTCGTTGTATTCTAACAAATTGCAACAAACATCCTCTAAAATGCACAAAATTACATCAAATATCTTCTATTTTATTCAAGGGGAGGACTTCAACCCTCCTAATTAGGCTTATGTGTGGCGCAAACGGTTGAGTTAATGCAGTTTCGAAACCATTTATCAAGATGCTCTTAAACATATACACTTTACGTATAAATTACAAAGTACTAGTAATTATAAAGTACAAAGTACTTCTAATACACAGAAACGCAATAATCATGTACATATTCAGGGGTCTCGCTACGTACATACAGAGATGGCTTAATAAATGATGATAAATCAAATGGCCTGCCATCCGTTTTGACATGGGGGGGGGGGGGGTCGCCCATCATTAAAATACTACTTCCAAATAAACAAGTCTTATGTTAAGATTCAAAACGCTGTGTGTTTTATTACAATCAGACTAATATTCACGGAGAAATGTGTTTAATGAGGAAGTGAATGTAGACTAAGCAGGAATACAAAGACACATGGAGCGCGCTGCGCGACAGACAGCCATATGCCGCATTGAAATGAAACTTTCTTGGCCAGACCGACTCACGGGTCAAAAGACAACATGTGTATCACTACTCAGATACACAGAGTCTGCACATGTTATTTTGTCCGCTTTCTGAGTTTCAGAAGCAACAAACCGCGCGCGAGCGAGCAGACAACACGTCTCAAGCCCCTCCTCCCTGTGTTACCATGGAGCTTGTCTTATTACAATAAGTAATATTATAGTTAAAAAAGAGCTTCAAGTGAGGTGATAAGCTCAACCTTCTAATATTTAGTCTAGTTATTATTTTATTTTCAGGACAGTCATCTGTATGAATGGGTCTAGTCAAGTTAATTAAACAGATTTTCTCTTCCCTGCTTTATATTGCACGTCTGTACATAAAATATTATTAGGCACTATAGAGGCCTATATAGTGTTAATAGCATGTTTCGGGTGCATGTACCTTTGAAATAATGACGGTACATTAAACCATCCTTGGAGGAAAATGCAACCCCATATGAGGCATATTTACCATCCTTTAAAACACACGTGTCAAACTCGTGGCCCGCCAGACGTTTTCATCTGGCCGCCAAACATTTCTTAGTTTATAATTATTAATTTCCAATAGATATATCGCATTTTTATCGCTAGAAAAACAATTCCACAATCCTTTGCAGCCCGGCCCCGCAAGCTTCAAAGTCGTGGGAAACACGAGGAATAAAGAAAAAGGCGGTTTTGTGGACGTTAGAGCTGTGCTAAAAGCGGCGCTAATGTGAAGCTAACAACAAGAAAACAAACTTCTTTGCTGACAACTCTGTGAGGAAAACATCCAAACCAGTGCAAAACCTGGACAGATCATGAGCCACAGGTAAAACACAGGTCAGAGTGTAATAAAGTCTGAACATGACAGAGTGAGCTGCGAGACTCTCATTTGATGCACTACATGAATAATTTGTCACTAAAATAAGCTTAAACTGTAAAATAGTGTGCTCATATTGAGTTAGTGCAGCAATATTAACATGTCGTGTGATCAAACATTTAATATCAGAATCATATCACACGTCCATGTTCCTGTTCCTGCTGCATGAATATGGACTCAGTCTTTCACCTGCTGCACATTTGTGTCCACATATAACTATTACTAGGCTATATAACATTGTGATATTTGTATTGTTTTATTTTTTACATTATGTTCAGCTGAGCGTCGAAACGGGCCTCTGGCCCAAATGAGTTTGACACCCGTTTTAAAAGATTCTGGGGAGAGCACTGATAATTTAAAAATGTAATTTTACATGAAGGCTGGTCCATCAACATTTTCCCGAGCTGAGAATCAGTCCTACTCCGGCCCTGTGCAGGAGTCGGGTACCCACCTATTCCCCCCGGTACCCACCTATATTCCCCCCGGTACCCACCTATATTCTCCCCGGTACCCACCTATATTCCCCCGGTACCCACCTATATTCCCCAGGTACCCATTTTCCTGTAACTAGGCATAGGCTACCGGTTCAGGTTCCACATCCCCAATAGTTGTGCATAAATGTGTGACGTTACTGCATAAAATATAGCATCATATAATCCTAACCCAAACCCTAACCTAGGTCTCGGGGAACATAGGTATCGGGGAAACTAGTGCTGCACCCCAAAAGTCACAGTACAGGATTATTACCAAAGCTTTTATCGGAGTTCTCAGATTTGTTTCACAGATTGAGAATGACTCTTGGATGAGAGTCGAAACGTTTTGTTTTTCTAAAACAGTGTCCAGATGACTACAACTGAATCTTTTTCTACAAAAGTACAGGATTAAGCAATGACTTCATTCATGCATTAGCCTGAGCTAACAAACAACCGATTCGTGCTATCGAGAGCCAGGGCTGTGAGCACTGATCCCCGGTGCAAAAACACGTGGACTTCTACTGGTAGTGGGCCTAACACCTTACCTCATTGCGTAAGACGTTTTGAAGATTTCTTGACCAAATAAAGCGAGAACAGCTCGGTTTGTCGGTTTGTAGCTGAAGCAGCCGATGGCTGATTGTGCAGAGAAGGGGGAGGTGGAAGAGCCTCCGGAAGTGCTATACGAGGCTTCTTCTTCTTCTTCTTCTTCTTGTGCGTTTTCGGCAGGCTGGACACCTCCTGGTGTATTACTGCTTTTCACATGTTAGATTTTGTACTGCAATTGGGGATCGGTTCAAATCTCCAACGTTGTTCTATGTAAATAAATCGGATAACTGCCGTGGTGACTGCTTTTCTGAGCATATCCGGACAAAGGAGAGTCTTTAATGAAATAGACGTAATTCAAAATTCAGTTAGGTGTTTAAAGAGATGGCTACTTTTTTCTTTGTACAGAACACATTCAAAGAGGACATGCTTGACAGTTTCTTCTTTCCCAAATTAACAAAGACCACGCTTGATCAGGTGTCAAGCCAGAGTGGCCCCGCCTTAACCTGGTGTTAATGACCTGCTTATTAAGGTAATTTAATGTTTTTATTATTATGTAATTGCATTTTTTTCTGGTAAAAAAGAAAAAGTGGAAGCTGCGGTTAGAGGATTGATCCAACTGAAGGCGTAGTATGGTGTTTGTACTGATATGTCCGAAAGTGAAATTAAGGGGAATGTGAATGGGGGAAGTGTTATCGGATGTTTGTCTCTCCAAATGAAAGAATATAAGAGATATATACTACATGACATTGCGTCACGTAGTGTGCCTGATTCATGGCCTTGTCCAGAGTGCCGTTTGTTAAAACAGGTCCAACAAATGTACTAAAAAGTATTTTTCCCTGTTCTTCTCCATACTCATGCTCCTTCTCCTTATCTTTTCTCCCAGCCTTTGCCTTGAGACTAGCTGAAAAAGCCAGCGAAACAGAGCAACACACGCACACGCACAAACAACAGATATTTGGCCTTCATATCTCCGTCTGCACTTCCCTGGTATCTACTTCCCCTCTTGTTTGTGTCCCTGGCCCAAAACCACTGAAAAATTCTGCACTTGACCTCCCACCAACGTATTCATTATATGTGTTGTATACTGTGTATTATTGTTATGCTTATGCTGAACCTTTCTCATTTTCCAAGAGTTCAAGTATCCCAGCAGGCGCTGAGTGAAAACTAGCTGCCCGGGTGGCTGATGCTCTTTGTTGCATGTCTTTCCATGTTGCATCTGTCATCAAATCAAGTTCTTATGTTGTGAACTTTGTTCATTGACAATGGCAATAAATATATCCTGATTCCTGATTCTTCATCTGCCTAGAAGAACTGGTTCTCCTCCTGAGTGGGTCCATCTCCACTGTCCATCTGCAAATTGAAGCTCGTCCACCTGTCCGTCCGAGGGGATCGGATCTCTCCTTCACTGTGGAACTCCTCGAGGTTTCTTCTTTTTCCCAAAGAGGTTTGGTAGTTTTTCCTGGCTGGGAAGGAGGGTCAAATTACATTAAGACTTATCTGGAGGAAGATGATACTGGGGAAACTTCCCTGCCCATCTGAAGCTTCTAAAGCAATTTTGAGAGGAACAGTTGTAGCCATAGCTTTGGCAAAAAGAAACAAGGGGAGAAAAAGCTATATTATCTGCAAGAAGAAAAAAAAAATGGTGGAAGTAAATCATACCAAGAAGGGGAATCCTCAAATACTACAGGAAATTGAAAATATAAGAAGAGAAATGAATGACCTGACTTGACAGGTAATAGTTAAGAAAATATTCTTTACTGAACAAAGACTTTATGAGAGTGGATCAAATTTGTCTAAATTCTAAAATCTTGGAAACTTAGAAAACATCCACCTGAAAAAACAATCTTTAAAATATGGGACAGGCAAAGTAATGCAATCTTACCCAAACATTTTAATCCTTCAATAAAAAACCTTTCTAAAAAAAAAAAAGCATGACATACAGTAAATTCCTTTCTGGACACCCTCAATTTTACCCATTATATCAGAAGAGCAAAACAAAAAATTCGGAGCTGAAATAACAGTTTTGGAAATCCAAGGGGCAATCAAAAGATTAAAGAACAATACATCTCCTGTGAGTGATGGGTTCACTTCAGAGTGGTATAAAGCTCTCCTTTGCTTTTAACAACTTTTAACTGGGCACTTAAAAAAACTCTGACCCCTCCTTGTTGGAAAGAAGCAATCATATCTCTAATACCTAAAGAAGGAAATGGCCGACTTAATTGTGCCTCAAACAGACCTATTTCTATTCTGATTGTGAACTATTGTATATACACCTCAAATATGTCCAAAAGAATGGAACAATTACTCCCAAATTTGATCCACAATGATCAGACAGGATTTATGTACTGACGACAAGCACAAGATATTATAAGACAGATTTGATCTCTACACATGATGAATCATATACAAAAGCAACAGAACAAAGCTGTAATCATTACTTTGGAGGCTGAAAAAAGCTGTTAGCTTATTATTTCCTAAAATACAGTAGCATCCACTTATATGCAGATGATACAATTCTATATGCTAATTAACCTTCTTGTGCCCAAGTGAATCTAAATATTCAAGAGGATTTTCACTCCATCCAACACAGCTGTGTTACTTTAAAACTATTAATTAATTCAAATAAAACTAAATGTATGCT
The DNA here is from genome assembly GCA_015082035.1 of Chaenogobius annularis. Lineage (NCBI taxonomy): Eukaryota > Metazoa > Chordata > Actinopteri > Gobiiformes > Gobiidae > Chaenogobius > Chaenogobius annularis. The sequence continues at coordinate 271,430 of BJKM01000532.1, forward strand.
CTTCTCCAAAAGACACTCTATTGACCCAAAAAATATATCTATTCTCACGTTTGATGGTGTATATACAAATACACCATTGCAAATACTTGGGCATCTGGATTGATGATAAACTCTCCTTCAACAAACACGTACAAGAGCTGACAAATAATCTTAAAGCCAGATTCTCATTCTTCTTTGAAATAAAGAATGTTTTCCTCGTAATTGTAGAAAACAGTTCATCCAGGCTACATTTCTTTCAGTTCTAGATTATGGTGACATTATATATATACATTCTACAGCAACAGTGTTAAAACCTCTGAACTCAGTTTATCATTCAGCTCTAAGGTTTATTACAGGAGAAGGATACAGAACTCACCACTGTGAATTATATTCTAAAGTAGAATGTGATCATTGGATGCACGAAGAGAACAGCACTGCCTTTTGTTTGTGTATAAAGCTCTCGTTGGCATTTTGACTGATTATTTATCAAATGTATTGCACATCAGACCAGGTATTCACAGTTTGAGGTCTCAGGACATTTTTATCTCACAATCCCATCATTTTAACACAGAGACAGGAAAAAAAAGCTTTAATCAACTTTCCTCCCTACCTGTGGAACAAAACCCAGAGACTTTTTAATTAAATCTTCTTATGCCTTTTAATGTTTTTAAAGCACTGGTCAAGTGCCAGTGCACTTGTATATAATTTGATCTCATATTGTATGTATAAATGTGTTTTATATAATTTGATCTCATATTGTATGTATAAATGTGGTTTTATGTATTGGTTAATTTTATTGAATGTTTTATTTGTGTTTTAGTATCCTGTGTTTGTTGTTTATTTTATGTTGTGTTTTAACAGGGTACCCATGAAAAAGAGACATTTTCCCATTGGGTTTTCCCTGTATAAATAAAATAAAATGAAAAAAATGAATGCAATTTATTAAGCGCTAAACACATTTCAAATATATCAAATTATAAATAATATTGGGTCTCTTTATGATGGCTCAACATCAAGAATTAAAAAAGAAAACTCTCGCACACTGTTTTCCTTGCAGCACCAGTGATTTATTTATATTGCAACATTTTGGCCCGTGGCCTTTGTCAGGCAAATGGTTATTTATGGCGGAGATGCCATCTTAAATAGGGTGTGGCTAATTATGCCACAGAGTGCCATTGTAAGGGGACCTGCAACAGCAAGATGCCTATATATAGACCTCACCATGCATTCAAATACATAAAAAGAATATTAAAAATATCACAAAATATATAAATTGAAGCATAGAGTATACATGTGTGAAATGTACATAAATTACAGAATATCACAATTACCTGCCAAAATATATCCAGTGGTGGCTGGTCCATTAAGGGCGATGGGGCGACGCCCCTCCTGGCAATCTGCCAATTATGTCAAATGGTATTCAACAATTGTTTTGTCTAAAAATAATATAATTTGTTAAGAATTATGGTTCATTATTATTAGTTTAAATATGTAAAAGAATTATATATATATATATATAATAGATATTATATATATATATATATATATAATATATATTATAGATAGATAGATAGATAGATAGATAGATAGATATCTATATAGATATATAGATATATATCAGGAATCAGGATATATTTATTGCCATTGTCAATGAACAGAATTCACAACATAAGAAACTTGATGACAGATGCGACATGAGACATGCATAAAAAGCATATATATGGGGCTGTTTTAAAAATCGCCCCTGAGCCTGGTAGAAAAGCAATGGGAATCTTTAAGCCACTCAAAATTTCAACAAAAATGACTACATCACTATGGGAAAAGCTGTAGTAAAACTATCTGAAATGGGCTGTTTGTCCTTCATCGCGCCATTTATGCGTAGTGTTCACGCCATGGAGCTACGCTGTTTACGCTAGAGACACAGCACACAGCAGGTGCACACACATCATCATGATCGTCATTATTGTGATCAGTGCTGCGTTAAGCAGCTGATGCTTCTCCGTCAACTCTCCACGTGAAGTGCTGCACGCCTTGTTTTTCGTGTTTACTTTTTTAAAACTGCATCTACAGACGTCTGTGTTCAACAGTACATTCAGAACAATACAGAAGGAGCTCCTTGACTGTGGCTGGCTGTGAATAAAAACATATATTCGTGATGAAGTGAAAGCGACTAATTTCTTATCAGTCCGAGCCAATCAGTCATCTGATATGTCGAACTTGTAGCACTTGTGCTCCGTTACCTTGACTGCGCACGCCAAACTGGAGTGCTTTTTTTAGTTTATTACGCTGGATAATTTACTTCTATTCATAAATAAATGCCTTGGTTATTAGAAAACCCATGAAAGAATGCTATAAATGACGTGTCTTTAAAAACAGCTTTCCATATAGCAATGTTGTCTGTGATGATTAAATATAAAAATGTAAAATGTTACACATGTAGTTCAGGTTAACTAATGCCACTTAGAAGCTTGATCTTTTTGTTTTGTTTTCTGCACTGTTTTGTGAAACAGGCACCGACAATTGTTTGTGTTTTTTGTTTTCTCTTAATGTACTAATTGCTACTGTTGAGTCTACTTCTGCGTGCACAGGAACCGTGCCTTCTGATTGTGTAAACATCTTTGCAGAATGCTACCAGTAGATCAGATCAGATTCGATCAGAAAGGGTTTATTGCCATTGTCAATGAACAAAATTCACAAACATAGGAACTTGTCTTGGCATTAAGGTGCAACATAAAACACTGAGCAATAATAAAACAACATATATTCAATCAAAAGAGACTATTTAAAATTACTACAGTATAAAATAAAATTAAAAATATGCATTACTATGTACACAAGATTACAGTTAAATTTACAGTTGTAGTGCAGAAAGTGACAGTGCAGTGAGTGAATGAATAGTTGCAGTTAAAGTGGCAGGTGTTTAAGAAGTGTTCATGAGTCCAACAGCAGAAGGAAAGAAACTATTCTTGTGGCGGGAGGTTCTGGTCCAGATGGACCGTAGCCTCCTGCCTGAGGGGAGTGGTTCAAATAGACCATGTCCAGGGTGAGAAGGGTCAGCTGTGATCCGACCTGCTCGTCCCAGAGCCCTGGAGGCGTACAGGTCCTGCAGAGATGGAAGTCTGCAGCCGATCACCTTCTCAGCAGATCACACAATGTGCTGTAGTCTCTGTTTGTCCCTGGCTGTGGCTCCAGCGTACCACACGGTGATGGAGGAGGTGATGATGGACTCAATGCTGGCCGTGTAAAACTGCACCATCATCTGCACTGGCAGCTTGGCTTTCCTCAGCTGCCGCAGGAAGTACATCCTCTGCTGGGCCTTCTTGATGAGGGAGCTGATGGAGGGCTCCCACTTGATGGTGGTGCCCATGAAGCGGAAGGAGTCCACACGGTGGTGATGGGGGAGTCTGTCATGATGAGGGGGGGCTGGGGGGCTGTGACTTTCCTGAAGTCCACGATCATCTCCACTGTCTTCTGGCGTTGAACTCCAGGTTGTTACCACTGCACCAGGACACCAGCCCGTCCACCTCCCTCCCGTAGACAGACTCATCCCCGTCCGAGATGAGCCCAATGAGGGTGGTGTCGTCCGTACACGAGACAGGAGACATGTTGTTCTTTTCATAATCGGTAACCACAATGTCCAGCCGCTCTGACTGTTCTCTTCTTCTTTCTTGGAGAGAGACAGGAGGCTTCGCCTTTATTTTATACAGCACGTAACAATATAGTACCAACATATGCAGTGGTAAACATCGCCCTTTAACACCCCCATTCAATGGTGCCACTCAAATTTTCATAAACATTAGACACCAAACATATAAGAGCAAAACTTTTCAATTTTGGCTCTTGTAGCAGATTTTGTGAACACATCTGCAACCATGTTTTCAGTAGGACAGTACACAAGGACTATTTTACCCTGCGACACATTTGACCTGATAAAATGATATTTTATGTCCACATGTTTGCTCCGCTGGCGGTTTACAGGGTTTTTTTCAAGGAGTGAAACAATTGCACCGTTCTGACTTAGACTGTAGCAATAGCCTGTAATGCCATTTCTGTCCTCCAGGTCGTTGGCCCAGTTTGCATCAGAGTATCCCATTAGTTTAAATTTAGTGTCACATTTGTGGTAACACAACTCAAAGTCTTTTGTCCTTTGTAGGTACCTGTACACATGCTTTAAAGCGGTCATGTGTTTTTCTACAGGATCAGACATATATTGTGACAATCTGCTCACATTCCAACTCATATCAGGCCTATGTACAGGTCATGATATAGATGAGGCCGCCTAACATACCCCTGTGTATTCTTTGATCAGTTTGGTCCCCTTCTGGAGTCAAATCACACTTTATTTCACTAGGAGTTGCTCTGGATTTGCAATTTGACATTCCAAGTCTTTCCAGAATTTTGGTAATGTATCTGGTCTGGTTCATTTTGATAGAAACCCTCTTTTTGTGTGAAATCAATCCCTAAGAAATGGGTAAGTTGTCTGAGGTCTTTCATTTTGAATGTACATTTTAGTTCCTCCTTGACCTCCTTTAAACACGTTTCTTTGTTTGCAGCCACAACTATATCATCAGCCCATACTTACATACAGTGGTCAGCCTGACTTTGCTGTTGACTTTGTTGTTCTCAAGGAAGAAATTGTGAAGCATAATATTCCAATTTCTGCCCGATTGTTTCAGCCCATAGATTGATTTGTGTAATTTGGACACACAGTTGAACACCATTTTTTTGGTTTCGCCTGAAAACCTTCCGTTTGTTCCATGTATATTTCTCAGTCAATAGGTGCATGCAAGTAAGCTGCCTTAACGTCCATTTGATGTAGTGTCAAATCATGCTGTGCTGCCAACTGCATCAGCACACGTAGGGAAGTCAAGTTAGCTGTCGGTGAGAATGTCTCAGAATAGTCCAGTCTCTCCACCTGATTGTATCCCATTGCCACATACCTGGCTTTGTATGTTTCATTTCCCTTGTCATCTTCTTTGAGGGCATACACCCACCTTCCCCCCACTGTCGGTCTACCCTCTGGTAATGGTGCAAGTGAGAAGGTGTCCTTTTCTTTAAATGTAGCCATTTCGTCTCTCATTGCCTTTTTCCAGTTCTCAGCCAGTGGTAATGCCAAAGCTTCTTTAAAAGTTTGTGGCAGCCCAACTGTAATCAAGTCTTGGTAACAGTAGTCAATAGTTAACTCATTGCTCTGCACTGCACATTCATAGTCATCCAAGTACTTTGGTTTCTTTCTAACTCTACCTGTAAGTGGAGTCAGTCTTTACGTCACTGCCTGGGTTTGAGTCTTGCTCATTGTTCGTTTCTTCCTTTTCAATCTGTGGCTGAATCACTTCAGTTGGTGTAGTTACCCAATCCATGTACCAGTCCTCTGCTTGGTCCATGTCAGTCTGTCTGACTCTCAGTCTCTTCTTTTGTTATGAAGTGGACCAGCGTGTGTTTTCGAACCTTGTTTGTCTCTCGAAAATAAATCAAACTGGTGAATGACGATCAAAACTGACAAAGATCCCCTTTTTGCCTTTTGGATCTAGCTTTTTCCTGTTTTGTTCATACACCACACAATCTGAACCAAACTTTTTCATTTTTGACAAATTCGGTCTCTTGCCAGTGAAGAGGAAATAAGGTGTCTCTCCTGTTCTCTTACAGTAACACCTGTTTCGTATGATGGCTGCAGTTTTACCTGCGTAGGGCCGTAGTTCTTTTGGTAGTCCTGATTCTATCAGCATGCGGCGCACCATTTCAAACAGTGTACGCCAGTTCCTCTCCGCTGTCCCATTTTGATGGAGAGAGTAGGGTGACTGATACTCCTCAGCAACAAAACTCTGTACCATTGTCAGATCTCAGACGTTTCACTTTTCCATGTCTGCCAGGAACTGTTTTGTAGCTTTTACTGCCTTGTTTTTATTCTGAAGGAAGTACACATAAATGGCTCCAGAAAAATCATCAGTGAAAGTGATAGCATATTTATACCCTTCAGGTGAATCCGGGACGATAGGCCCACCAAGGTCTGGATGTACGAGCTCTAAAGGGGCTTTGGCTCTTACATCTGCTTCTCTGTTTCTGCTCTGGGTGAATTTGCCCTGCAGACATGTTTCACACTGATTAGGTTTGCACTTTCAATCTTTAATTTTCATGCCATCTACAACTGTTTCAAATTTTACTATGTCACCATAGTTGCAATGACCCATTATTTCATGCCAAGTTTTCAGATCAAAACATGCATTACAAGAATCATCACAGCTTTCTTCCACAACGTCCAATAGTATAGCCTGTCTTTTATCTTCATGTTACATGTAGTACCATCAGGAAGGATCATTTTGATGTTATTCTTCTCGAAGTTGAACTTTGCTCCTTTTAAAACTGCTGCCTCCACAGACAGGATGTTCTGTGTGTATCCAGGAATCAAAAGGACATTGGTAAGCTTGACACTGACCACTCCGCCTCTGCTGTCAGAAAGTTTGATCTGGGCGTACCCCTTCTTCAGTACGCTGCCTATGATCCGTGACCCATCTGCCAGATGTATGACATTGTTCTTAGTGCCAGAATGTCTCGTTGAATCTTGTGAAAGCTCCCTCGTTGGTGATGATGTGGGCAGAGGCACCGCTGTCTACAAGTAGTCCCTCCTGTTGTGCACTGTGAGGTTGCCATTCCACTGCCTTGAGTATGAAGGTCTCCTCTGTTGATGCTTGTCTCTAGCGCGAGGACTGTCTTTTATGGCTTGCTGTTTGGTGTAGTAGGAGCCCTAAAGTCTCGTTGTGCTTTCTTCTCTTTGTATCTGCAGTCTCTTGCTTTATGCCAAACTTTTTCACAAATAAAGTACTCCCCTTTGAAGTACTTCTGCTCCTTGTCTTTCAACTTTGGTTTAGCAGCTCTGTAGTTTGCGGTTATAAGCTTCAGTGACATGCACAGAAAATGGATCCCTGTATAAAGCCCAACGATCCGCGGCTTTTCTTTTGACTCATAATGGCGCCTCAGTATTTCTTAACATTTCTTTCCATCGTCTGGCACTTCATACAGGATTAGCACGAGTATCTTATTGTTCAAACATCCACACAGTTCTGCGTATGCCAGTTAATTTTTCCTACCGGCCTCCACTGCTTCTTGTGGGTTAGCTGCTGCCGCTTCCTGACCTCCGAGAATAGCGTCTTTAAGGCCTATTGTTTTCTAGTACGCCAAAAATCTTGCCTCCCAGATGTGATAGCGGGCTTCGTCTCCGTCAAACCTCGGCGGCAGTCCTCGTCCGTGTATCGCTATACCTGGGGCTTGCCTAGGCCCATAACCTGTTGAGTCTATTGCTTCGGGTCTCTCTGCTCGTGCACGGGAACTCTCACCCGTGCCTTCTGATTGTGTAGACATCTTTGCAGAATACTACCAGTAGCACACCAAGTTAGCAAAACACGAGAAAGGAGACATGTTTGTCTTTCATAATAGGTAGCCACAATGTCCAGACGCTCTGACTGTCCTCTTCTTCTTTCTTGGAGAAAGACAGGAGGCTCCGCCTTTATTTTATACAGCACGTAACCTTGCGCACAACAATATAGTTCCAACATATACAGTGGTAAACATCGCCCTCTAACAGCTACTATGCACTTTAAGATACAGTATCACTGAGATTTTTGTTTTGCTCTTTACAATCTGATATTTGTAAAGTGTGAAGTGTAATTTTATGTCAAATGTATTTTCTCACAAATGGTATCTGCCTCTATGTCATAGTTTTGCCATTACCAAAAGTGGGAAAATATTTAGTTTACTTCATTAATGCAGTTGTAAAACTGTATTTAAAATGTGTGTTTATACAGTCAATGTAAAATATTCACTTTTGGACATTAAAGAAAAACAAAAACACGGTATTGTAAATAGCCTATATTTTGCATCACCAGCGGTCACTGCTCTGAGGCGTTACCCCCAACTCTGGTCAGGGGGAGTCAGGTGGTTTTAAGGTGTAAGGGCTACAGTGTGAATAGCACTGCTTTGAAAGATAGGCTCCAAGAAAAATATTTTGAGTTATAGCAGTAGAGCTGAAATGGAATTCCTAAAATATTTATGATTTCTTTTTACAATATTTCTGTGATTCGGCCACCCTGACCCATACTCTGGAACAATAGGTGGCGGTAATGCCCCTAATTTGTTTGCCAACCACCGTAAAACAAACAAGAAGAAGTAGAAAATGGCTGCCGCATCAGAATCAGAATCCGGCCCGTCTCTCTAGCCTTTCTTATACTCATTGGTCCAGTCCATGAATTCACGTGTGGAGCCAGAGTGAGCAGTGTCAGCTAACACCCTGAGACCCAAAGGGGACACAAAGATCAAGAAGCTGGCTTCGGATTTTCCTTAGAACAGCGGTTAGGTTACTTGCATACGGTTTTGTCTCGTAAGTAAAGCTCTGGTAAGGTCTATCCCAACGTGATGCTGATGGTGAGGTTGCTGGCAAAGTTGCATAATACCGCAACAAAGTGACTGCTACTTCCTGCCTTTTGATGTGAATGAATACTTTTTTTTTATTTAGATTGTACACTGTGATTAATAGTTATTCCATATGATATGAACGATTTCAAGTATTGAAATACCGTAGGAAGATGTGTATTTGAGGTTTGTTCTTTGTTTGCTCGTGAGCTACAATGTGGTCAACTATTTAGCTGAGGATGTCAGCTGTGTTGTCCTTTTTACATTTGATCACTTTTCCCTCTCTATTGGCTAATCGCGTTTTGAATTCTTCAGGGCATTATGTTTAACAGTTAGTAGTTGTACAGTAAGATAACAGTTAGTGGTTGTATTTTTTGTTGTCATGCATCTTAAATTTCAGACGTTATCTCAGCTGTTAGAATAGTTTTTCGTGGCGCAGGAATCATCAATTACATATATATATATATATATAACACAACACCAGCCTACCGCATTATAAAATGCTGCTAGGCTATTAAAATAGGCTAATGAACAAGAACAGTAATGGATATTTAGCTGTACTGGAGCACAGTATGGATCTATTATATTAACTGGATAGGGTACCCTATCCGTTGCTAGTGGCCCCAGTGGCCAGTACTGCAAAAAAATCGTGCGACCCAGAAAGCTTTTTTTCCCTAGAGCACAATGTAACAAAAAACTGCTAGTCTTCGGCTGACAGGGCACCTACGGCTTGCAGAAATATCGGATATAGCGGCAATGTTTACTTATTATCAAGTAATTGGGCTCTAGACCAGCTCGTACGCCGATTTGTCAGAACGGTAACCGTCCAGACCAATCAATGCGTGTAGGTGATTTGTGCGAGCTGATGTGCCATAAACAAGCTGCAGGCGTAAAACCATAAGTTTAATAACAGACCAAATCATGGAAGTAATGAGGGCCGTGGCTCTGAGGGCCGTGTAGCTACGACTCAGAAGCGGTGAAATGTTTATGAATGAAAAACTAAAGAACGTAAGACATGCTACGCAAGGAAATGAAAACGAGGAAATGGAATGTATTGCCATTTGTTCATGGTTTTATATTTTATTCACGATACACCACATAACACTGAATAATAACAGTAAAATATTGATTGATAGAGCCATGACAATAAATTGATATTGGTAAATACAAAATATAATTGCAAAATTGCATTAATAAGCAAATGTTCTGATGTATTGTAAATATTGTAAAAGTAAAGAAGTGGCATAACAAATCCTTGTATTCAGGATCTAATTACTCTAGAATTATCAAAAGAAAGGATGGGGTTCACCGTGTCTGAAAATGTACTTTATTTAAACTCAGAGCATTGCTGTTGTGGTGTGACTGAGAATATGAGGCTCAGTGGAGTCATTTGGAAGGGGTGGAGAACCCCTGGGTATAATCTGTGTTTACGACCTGGAATGAACAGATCAAAACCTACTACCTAAACAAAGATGTTGATATCTTAAACTGGTTGGCATATGATCAAAGTCAGGATAACAAAAGGTATGAAGATTTTCTACCAGATTATAGCTTTGATATGTTGAAAGAATCCTTTGACTTGGAGAAACAAGACTTTTATAGGTATTTATATATAAAGAGTTACTATAACCAAGACATTAAACTAAGCAATGATCATCATAACCATCTGCCTGAAAGTTTCATTAAGGCATACAAATCGGAATTTTAGAGAGGATTAACATCTAAAATATATATCTGCATTAATAATCTAGACTACTTTACTAAATATATTAAAAACAAATGGGTAAAAGAAGGTAATCTTGTTTTGAAAGATGAAGTGTGTGAAAATGTGGGTACATCCCAGTGGAGTCTGTTGGTGTTGAAAAAAACCAAAATTTTTCCATGTCAAAATGGAAGGAAAGGAAATTTCCAACTACTGGAGAATCTGTGATTGCCAGGAGGCTCATCATTGCCATGTGTTTGGAACTATTCTGTTGCTCAGAAATCTCTTTGATAGGTATTTACAAATAAGAAGCTATTATAACCAGGAAATTAAACAAAGTAATGACCATGATAACTCTCTGACTGAAATATTTATTAATGCTTATAAATTAAATCAAATTCAAGGGGAATAATGGTTACATTGTATAAATGGTGCTGCCTGGTAGTTAAGTGGTTAGGTCCTTCCATGTTTTGAGCACAGATTGTACACAAGGATTCTCCATCCCCTCCAAATGACTCAACCGTTTGTCATCGACCAGTAAGGCCTGTACAGGAACTCCTGGCACAACACTACTCTCAATGTTTTTCCATTGAGCTTCATATTCTCGGTCACACCAGTACAGTAATGCTCTGATATGAGCTGAAATAAAATTTTCCTGACAAGGTAAACTCCGGATTTCCCATTTCAAAACAAAAATCAAATGGCCAGCAGGTACACGGACCCCACACAAATATTTGCTTTTATTTTTGTATATTTGACATGTAATAACATCCTGTTTGACTTGGATTCCAGAGCCCAGAAAGACAATGAAGTACATCCTTGTAACTGGAGGAGTCATCTCAGGCATTGGCAAAGGCATTATAGCAAGCAGTGTGGGTACCATCTTGAAGTCATGCGGCTTACATGTTACTGCTATTAAGATCGACCCTTATATCAACATTGACGCTGGAACCTTCTCTCCATATGAACATGGTATGGCAATTTCATTGTGTATGGTCTATAGCTGAGATTGTTAACATAATTTGAAAGCCTAATTTGCTACACTGTATCTTTTAGGGGAGGTTTTTGTGCTGGACGATGGAGGCGAGGTGGACTTGGATCTAGGGAATTACGAGAGGTTTTTGGACATCCGACTTACCAGAGACAACAACCTGACCACGGGGAAGATCTACCAGTCAGTCATAAACAAGGAGAGGAGGGGAGACTACCTTGGGAAAACAGTGCAAGGTTGTTGTCGTATTTGGTTTATAGACTGAATTTTACCCATTTAAACTAAGATGTCATCAGAATGTTCAAAATCCCGGAATGTCGGTGTAATCCCTCATTCGTCCAGGAGTGTTCCATTGTAGAGAAAGATTCAGTTGTAGTCAGGGAACAATAGAACAATAGGCCCATCCCAGTTAAATTTCAATGGGCCATTAGCAGGAGGTCCCGCCCTGTGGGCAGGGCTTTCACAGAGTAGGATATAAACAGGAGTTCTCAGACTTGTTTCACTGATTGAGAATCACTCTTAGATGAGAGTCGAAACATTTGGTTTTTTCTAAAACAGAGTCCAGATGACTACAACTGAATCTTTTTCTTCAAAATCCCGGAATGAAAGCTGGAGACAAAAGTGAAATGGGCATAGCACATTTGCAGTTATTAACCGGCATCAGATATTAATGCTAATGTTTTTCTGTACTACAGTGATTTTTGAGAATTATGAGCTACAATTGTGAATTTTATTTAATAACATGTGAAAAGTACTATTTTATGAGCTTCCAAATTCAATTTGAGAAAAATGTTAAGTCTATATGTAGGAAAATATTCAGTTGTAGTCATCTGCACACTGTTTTTTAAAACATTCCTAGAAGAATGAAGGATTACACATATGACAGGTTCTCCTGTTTTTATTTATGAAAAATAGCAACTGTGGTAAATATTATAGTTTTCCTTCTGTTAAGTTGAAGTTTGTGAAGACATTTTGTTAACAGTATGGTTGCTAGTTAACAGTATTACCTTTTAGCTATGTCATATTTGCTGCCAATGTCCAATCAGAAAGTACAATTGTAAACATTACAAAAATGGTCAAACTGGGGACACTATCAGGGCGTTATTTATAAATCCAGGCGCTCAACTGCAAGTAAACTGAAAAAATGATGTGCTATGTATGTGTGTGTTGCATGGGATTTACTATTGGGAAGTGCTGCCGGAAAAACTAAATGTAAATCGGAGTATTCAGCAAGTGCAAAAATTGCTTAGCAAAAAGGATCAAACCATTGCCTAGTAAGTAAAAAGCTTTTAATTCAAATTCTAATTAAAGCCGCATTTGGCGATGAAGGTCCTCGCCCCCTTTGCAACCGCAGGGTACGAGCCACCACGAAGAGCCCGCCTCTCATCCTGCTGCCTACATCACCCCTCCCAGACAAACAGAACCAACTTCACACTTCTTCATTAAACATTTTCATGACCGCACAGTTTGAGATAGTTATGTCCCCTTTGGCTTTATGTTCAATGTGATGTGGAGAATAAGTTGGCCAAATTTCAACTGTTTATGACAAAGTATATTTTTTCACCCTATTCAAAATGCTTGTAAACCAAAACGCATGCAAGTCTATGGCAGGGAAAAACATAAGGCCCGGGGGCCAAATCAGGCCCGCCAAGCGATTTAAGTACACAACCCGTCTTTCAAATATATAAAATAAAAACCTTGTTTACTGGTTTAATTCTGGGTGAGCACTAGTTTAGACCTATTTGATTCTGGGTTTGTCTTCGTTCAGACCTGGTTGGTTCTAGTCTAGTCCTAGTTTAATTCTGGTTCAGAACTGGACAATTTTGCCTGGGAATGTTTGCCTGACCAGCCAGTCCCTCCTACATTCTGTTCAAATGCAGAAGGGTCTGGAATCCGAGTCAGAGCCAATCATTTCATCAAGCCTTTTTGGAGCGATCCAGTCTCAGTTGGTGGTTGTAATGCGTCACACTGAAGAGTTGGAACTTGCTTTTCACCCCTGTTCCAAAACGTTCAAGATGGCGGACCCGGTGAATGATGATGAAGTGTTTACTTCTGCTCTCGCTTCGAAGATTTTTGAGACAAAACAGACAAAAGTCATTTATATTTGTCTCAGCTCTACTTGCCATGATGAACTAGCACTCTGGTAACACGAAACATGCCTTGTTGACATAGGCTACGTAATATACGGTTAAGCGTGTTGCGTTTTTTGCGTCACCTCTGGGTTTATGTGATTGGTTCTGTCTCTGCTCTCTAAACTCGCCCTAGAAATTGAAAAACTGCGGTCTAATTCCAGACCCTCACGGTTTAGTAATGCTTGCAGATATAGGTATGCCGTAATTTTTTTGTTCAAAAGGATGTCTGCCAAATTTTATTTGTCTATGTCAAATTTTATTACTTAATTCAAATGTTCAAGGGGGCGCTGTAGAGCCTTTGTAAAATATAGCTATAAACATTGTATATCATTGCATTCAGCTCATCATTCTGCACACACAAAAAAAGTATGAGGTGTAAAATTTTGAAAAAATGTAGTTCCGCCCTCAGTGGACGACCTCCCTGTGGGGTTTAGGGTGGGGTCACAAATCATTTTTTACTTGTCCTGACATGAGGTATGTTTGTACCAATTTTCATTTGTCTACGAGGAAAAAGGGCCGTCATTGCCGTAATGTATTTTGAAATTTGAGATGACGCTAGTGAGACATTTTGCAACCTAAATTTTTTTAGACCAAAAAAACAAAAACATTTTAACATTTTAGTTAATTATGAAATATAATTGTGTTCACTAAATTTTATTGCAATGTGTCGTCTAACATGTCATATAGGCTTTAAATCATACAATAGTTATGATTTGACAAATAATTATACCTGACAACATGATTTGTTATAGAATTGGGCTTTTTGGTGAAATACGTGGAGGTATTCTGTTGTAGAACGCTGCACTACTTTTTAATTTTCAACCTTTATTTGTCAAACGTCATAATTAGATAATTATGAGAACCAATCATATGGGCTTTAAGTAGTATTTGTCTTGATTATATTTTGACTGTTTAAGATTGTCAATGGAACAAACTTAAAATGTCTTATTTTACTTAAAATTAAGAAAAAGTTGAATAAGATGAAAATCACTCCTATCGTGCCAGTGTGGTTTTCTATCAATATGGACTAGGAAAAATGGAGGGGGAAAAAACAAAAACAAACTAAATATTTATTTGTGCACAGTCTAGTGGCACGAGACCCCTAATAGTAGTTTAATGTAGTTAAATCCAATCGTAAATTGGTTTAAAGAAGACAAGAGTGGTTTTATTTTAACAAAACCACCTGGGGTTGTCATATTTTGTTATGATTTGAGGTTTCTTAATTGAAATGGCATAATGTTCCACTTCATCTAAGCCTCCAGATGCTTCCATTTTATAATTTAGAATCTATTTGTTTATAACCGTTTTATAGGGTCTATAAAGTCCGAAATGTACCATGTTTTTCTTCTGTTTCTTTTGCAGTGGTTCCACATATAACAGATGCCATTCAGGAGTGTGTTGTTAAGCAGGCTAAAGTCCCTGTAGATGATGATGGTGTAGAACCTGAAGTTTGTGTTATAGAGGTTGGTCTGATAAATCTGTTAACTTGTTAGTTTTCTATGAACATCATGTCATAATTTTGGCTTTGTTTGCTTTCAGTTGGGAGGAACAGTTGGAGACATTGAAAGCATGCCTTTTATTGAGGCCTTCAGGCAGTTCCAGTTTAAGGTCAAGAGAGAAAACTTCTGTAACATCCATGTCAGCTTGATTCCACAGGTTAGACAACAGCCCCATAAAGGACACACATTATGCAAAATTGTAAAAATTGCAGGCTAAATTTGATGACCGCGTTTTTTTTTTGTCTGTCCTGTCTGATGGGAAAGCTTGAAAAATCGCAGGGTGTTTTAAATGCATCTTTTCCTCAGTGTATATTGGCTGAAGTATGATGAATGAATGACTTGATGGGCAATAAACAGCCATACGACAATATGCCGCGTTCCAAATTTGTGTGTATGTATGTATGTATGGTACTGTATGTATGTATGTTGTATGTATATATATAATATATATATATATATATATATATATATATATATATAAAATGTATGTGTGTGTGTGTGTGTATATGTAATATATATATATGTATGTATTTGATATATGTGTGTGTGTGTGTGTGTATATATATGTGTTGGTGTGTGGTATATATAATATATATATATATATATATATTACATACAACATATATATAACATATATATATATATGTGTATGTATGTGTATATATATGTGTGTGTATGTGTAATATATGTGTAGTATGTGTGTATATATATGTTGTTGTATATATATGTGTGTATATGTATATATGTGTATGTTTATGTAATATATGTGTGTATATAATATATATTGTGGTGTATATGAATATATGTGTATAGTATATATATGTTGTGTGTATATATATATGGTGTGTATATATATGGTATATATGTTGTATATATATATGTATATATGATGTGTGTATATATATATGTATATATGTGTTTATATATATATATGTTATATATGTGTTGTTATTAGTAATATGTATATATGTGTGTGTGTTGTTATATATTATATGTATATATTATATATATGTGTGTGTATATATGTATGTATATATGTGTGTGTTGTATATATGTATGTATATATATATTATATATATATGTGTGTGTATTATATATGTATGTATATATGTATGATATATTATATATGTGTTGTGTATTATATAATTATATATCTATGTGTATATATATGTATATATATTATATATAATATATAATATATATATACACACACATATAATAAGTATGTATATGTGTAATATATAGTTATATATGTATATATATGTATATGTATATATGTATATATGTATAATATGTATATGTATATTATGTGTATATATACATATGTATATTGTATAAGCTTGTGTATATATATGTATATATATGTGTATTATATATTATATATTATGTATAAATAGTACTATATATGTATAAATATATATATATATATATATATATATATGTGTATATGTATATATATAGATATACTTATAGTATATATATATGTATATATATGTGTATATGTAAATATAGATTAATATAGGTATTATGATATTGTATATATATATGTGTTAATATATATGTGTATATATATAGATATATATATGTGTATATATATGTGTATATATATGTATATATATATATATATGTATGTATATATATATGTGTGTATATATGTGTATATGTGTATATATATGTGTATATATATATGTGTATATATATGTATATATATATGTGTGTATATATATATATGTATATATATATGTATATATATGTATGTGTGTATATATATATGTATATATATGTATGTGTGTATATATATGTGTATGTGTGTGTATATATATGTGTGTGTATATATATATGTGTGTATATATGTGTGTATATATATATGTGTGTGTGTATATATATATGTGTGTGTATATATATGTGTATATGTGTGTGTATATATATGTGTATATGTGTGTGTATATATATGTGTATATGTGTGTGTATATATATGTGTATATGTGTATGTATATATATATATATGTGTGTATATATATATATGTGTGTATATATATATATATATATGTGTGTATATATATATATTTATGTGTGTATATATATATGTGTATATATATATATGTATGTGTGTGTATATACACACACACACACACACACACACACACGAATGACTGAATAGACATCACATCCCTGGCCTTATTTTGTCATTTTAATGCATATTTGTTAAAAATCTGAATTTTGGGTCCAAAACTGTGCCTGCATTGTCCTTTTTGGATTCCACTACATTTAAATTTGTGTGAGGGGGAGGGAGCCGGTGCTAGCGCCACTTTAGCTGTCACTGCCTCGGCTGCTATGGCTTTCAGGCCAAACTGAGGCACCGCCTTGAGCCAGCGACCTGTCCAGGCCCGCTGAGGGCCGCTCGGCTCCACAATGCCTCATCGGGTGTGGAGAAGAGGGGGAAAGAGGTAATCCAAGCCAGATTAGAAAGTCAGCGAGCAACATATTTCCTTCTGTCTGCAGCAGCTGTCATTCACCGGGCTAGAGCCCGCTTCCTCACCTGCTCCTCTTACACCCCAGCGTTTTTTTCAAATTTTGCTTTTGGCTGAAGAACGGGGGTTTAGTTACACTTTATTAAGCAGACTACAATTTTCAAGCAATATGAGAAGGAAAAAGGATCTCTCTAGTGCCAGCAAGTGTGAAATAGTTGAATGCCTTGGCCCTTGGGAAAGGTACGAAAAAATTTGATATTTCACAAAAATGTAAGTGTGGTCATTGTACTATTAAGAGATTTGTAGCTGATTTGGAGCACACACAGATTTGTGCAGATAAAGGCACAATAAGGAATTTTTCTGCCAGACAAATGCATCTGATTAAGAGAGCAGCTGCTAAAATGTCATTACAAAGCAGCAAACGGGTATTTGAAGCTGTTGGTGCCTCTGGAGTCCTGCGACCATTGACGTAGGATCCTCCAGTGGCTTGCAGTTGTGCATACACCTTCTATTCGGCCACCCTTAACCAATGCTCACAAACAGAAATGGCTCCAGTGGGCCCATAAATACATGAAGACCAATTTTTTGTTCACTGTTGAGTGCCGTGCCATCCTGGATAGTCCAGATGGATGGAGTGGTCGATGGTTGGCGGACATCCACCATGTCCCAACAAGGCTGCGACGTCAGCAAGGAGGAGGCGGAGTCATGGGCAGAGAGCTGATCGGCCCCTTTAGGGTCCCTGAAGGTGTGAAAATGACCTCTGTAAAGTATGTGGAGTTTCTGACTGACTACTTTCTTCCATGGTACAAAAAGAACTGTGTTTTCTGTAACAAAATCATTTTCATGCATTACATTGCACATCTCTCACCCTAGGCCGGAGGTCAATGATCGACTTTGTTGTCGTGTCATCTGACCTCCGGCCGCGTGTCTTGGACACTCGGGTGAAGAGGGGGGCGGAGCTGTCAACCGACCACCACCTGGTGGTGAGTTGGATCCGCTGGCGGCGGAGGAAGCCGGACAGACTTGGCAGGCCCAAGCGTATAGTGAGGGTCTGTTGGGAACGTCTTGCGGAGCCCGCTGTCAGCAGGTGTTGCTTCAATTCCCACATCTTACGCAGAGCTTCTCCAAATCCCGGGGGAGGCTGGGGACATTGAGGTCCGATGGACCATGTTCTCGACCTCCATTTTCAATGCCGGCTGCTCGGAGCTGTGGCCGCAAGGTCTCAGGTGCCTGTCGTGGCGCAACACCCCGAACCCGGTGGTGGACACCGGAAGTAAGGGATGCCGTCAGGCGGAAGAGAGGGCCTATAAGGCCTCTTTGGCTTGTGGGACTCCTGAGGCCGTTGACGGGTATCGGCGGGCCAGGCGTGCCGCAGCTCGTGCTGTCGCAGAGGCAAAAACCCGGGTTCTGGGAGGAGATTCGGGGAGACCTTGGAGGGGACTATCAGGTCGGGCCCAAAGAAATTCTGGCAAACCGTTCGGCCCTCAGGAGGGGGAAGCAGTGTTCCCAACCACACCGTTTACGGTGCGGGTGGGGACCTGCTGACCTCGACTGGTGGATGTCGTCGGACGGTGGAAGGAGTACTTTGAGGACCTCCTTAAATCCCACTGTCACGTCTTCCGAAGAGGACGGTAGAGACTGAAGGAAGCTCAGAGGCTGAACTCATCCATCTACCCAAGCCGAAGTCACTGAGGTTGTTGGCAAACCTTCTCGGTGGCAGAGCTCCCGCGGGTGGATGATAGATACGCCCCGAGTACCTAAAGTCTCTGGATGTTGCAGGCCTGTCTTGGTTGACACAGCCTCTGCAACATCGCGTGGCGGTCGGGGACGGTGCCTCTGGACTGGCAGACCGGGGTGGTGGTCCCTCTGTTCAAGAAGGGGAACGGAGGGGTGTTCCAACTATAGAGGGAGCACACTCCTCAGCCGGTAAGGTCTATTCCAGGGTATTGGAGAGGAGAATCCGACGATAGTCGAACCTCGGATTCAGGAGGAGCAGAGTGGTTTTCGTCCTGGTCGTGAACAACTGGGACCAGCTTCTATACTCTCCATCGGGTGCTCGAGGGTTCATGGGAGTTTTGCCCAACCAAACTCCGGCAAATGCAAATGTTTGCATTGCCGGTTGTAAGTCAGACCTGTTCCCAGTGCGTGTTGGACTCCGCCAGGGCTGCCCTTTGGCACCGGTTCTGTTCATTGTTTTTATGGAACAGAACTTCTAGGCGCAGTCAGGGGTCGGAGGTGGTCCGGTTTGGGGAACACAGATGATCTCATCTCTGCTGTTATGCAGATGAATGTTGTCCTGATGGCTCCATCAAACCTGGACCTGCAACATTCCGCATGGTTGGACGGTTTGCAGCAGAGTGATTGAAGCAGCTGGGATGAGAATCAGCACCTCTCAAATCTGAGGCCATGTGGTTCTCGACCGGAAAAAGGTGGCTTGCCCTCTCCAGGTGGGGTGGGGATTCCTTGCCCCAAGTGGAGGAGTTCAAGTATCTCGGGGTCTTTGTTCACGAGTGCAGAGAAGGATGGAGCGTGAGATTGACAGGCGGATCGGTGCAGCGTCCGCATTGTGATGCGGTCGCTGCAGTCGGACCGTTGTGGTGAAGAAGGAGCTGAGTCGAAAGACAAAGCTCTCGATTTTACTGGTCAATCATAACGTTCCTACCTCCCTATGGTCATGAGCTTTGGGTAGTGACCGAAAGGACAAGATCGCGGATACAAGCGGTCGAAATGAGTTCCTCGGCAGGGTGGCTGGGCGCTCCCTTTAGAGATGGGGGAGGAGCTCAGTCACACGGGAGGAGCTCGGAGTAGAGCCGCTCTCCTCACGTCGAGAGGAGCCAGCTGAGGTGGCTCGGGCATCTGTTCCGGATGCTCCTGGACGCCTCCCTAGGGAGTGTTTCGGGCATGTCCCACCGGGATGAGGCCCGGGGAAGACCCAGGACACGTTCTGGAGGGACTATGTCTCTCGGCTGGCCTGGGAACGCCTCGGATCCCCCGGAGGAGTTGGAGGAAGTGTCTGGAGGACCCTGCTTAGACTGCTGCCCCCGCCACCGGCCCCGGATAAAGTGGAAGAAGATGGGATGGATGGATGGATGGACATTGCACATCTCGGTGCTGCAAAGAATACTCCGCATCCTTGGCTACTATGGGCATAAAAGAAGAGAAACTCATGGTTTGGCCCCCATCCTCCCCTGACCTCAACCCTATTGAAAACTTTTGGAGTATCCTCAGCGAGTGATCTATGAGGACGGGAGGCAGTTCACGTCCAAACAGCAGCTCTGGGAGGCTACTCTAACATCTCTACAAAAGAAATTCAAGCAGAATTCTCTCCACACATCGCAAGTTCAATGGATGCAAGAATTGTGAAGCTCCTATCAAATTAGGGACAGGAGTTCAAACTCATTTTGGGCCGCAGGCCAATTTCAACCTCAGGCTGGGTGCCGGGCTGAACATAACGTAAAAATTCAAACAATAAAAATAATTAATAAATAGCTTTATATAGCCTAGTAATAATATTGTTTAACTGTGTGCAACAATCTGCAGCAGGTGAAAGACTGAGTCCATATTCATGCATCAGTGGCAGGAACAGGAATATGGACTTGTGATATGATATCTGCTATTAAAATGTTGACGTCACAGTACATGTTGGCTGTTTCTGCCAAAACTCAATACGAGGTGGAGATTCTGAGAGCAGAGGAAGAAAAGATGGTTTGAAAGAGGAGTTAAGGAAGGCAATCGTTGTTAAAAAAGAGAATCCTTCCTTTAAATCGTATTGGAGGTTTAAGATATTAACCTTCCGGTGTTTATAATGGTTTGCTGAACCCTGGAGACGCCCGAGGCATTCGGATGCTATAAAGGGACTCGGAGGAGCGAGCCATCCCAGTTGGTTTCGATGGCCCATTATCGGGGTCCGCCCATGGTCCCGCCCTGTGGGCAGGGCTTTCACAGAGTAGGATATAAACCTGAGTTCTCAGACTTGTTTCACAGATTGAGAATGACTCTTGGATGAGAGTCGAAATGTTTTGTTTTTCTAAAACAGCCCAGATGACTACAACTGAATCTTTTTCTACAATGGAACACTCCTGGACGAATGAGGGATTACACGGACATGTTTAAAGAACCTTTTTTTTAAAAAATGTATTTGATCAATTGACTCATTTAATAAAACGTGTCATGTCATGTTGCTTTTATGGTCTTTTTCAGCCCAGTGCAACCGGGGAGCAGAAGACCAAACCCACCCAGAATAGTGTGAGAGAACTGAGAGGCCTAGGTCTGTCTCCTGATCTGGTGAGTCATGTTCAGGCCTGCTTGATTATAGAAAATATAATAATATATATACTTTTTTTTTTCATACTTGTAATCACGATTATTCAAACTATTATTCTCTTAAAAAAGTGATTTATTATTTCAAACGACCCGAATACATTTTCTTCTGTCCCAATAGGCTCTATAAGATAAATTTGGTGGACAGCATGGATTTAGTTCAGGAGAGTTGTTTTCCAAATGAGTAACATAAAGCAGTCTGCATCGGACTCCGGAAAGTTATGAAAGAAGCTAATGCAGCATCAGGGCTCATGCTGTCGCGTCCATTGACAGTATATTTGCATCTTTCACGTAACCACTTTTCTGAAAAACTCAATTGTGAACGAAATAAATCCTCAAATAAGTATTCTGAAAATGGCTTCCTGTGGGTCACTGAGGTGGACAGCTCTGTTTAGAGAATAGGCAGGACACACAGCAACAACTGCCTGTTCTGCAGTCGTGTCCCCTGGAGAGGCGGTAGTGAGGGGGATGAAGTGTGTGGCTCTGTGTGCGTACAGGAAATACGTTATTATTGTCATTCATTATTAATAATCACCTCTCAATTATGACTACTATGCCCAAAGATTACAAAAAATGCATTATCAAAATTCAAATAATTGCACAGCCCTAGTTTACAAGGGATTCAGTCTCAGTCCAGCTGTCCTATTGACTGAGGGCTGAGCTGAAATGAAGTCAGTAGGATGTAACATGAATTGTAAATATCAAAACATTGTATGGCTGTGTGTGCGATAGTGTTTGGGGTGGGACTGGTTTTACTAAATGAATGACTGGATGAGTGATTGTATTAATATACTTGAAATGTATACTGTGCATTTATTGTACTTTATTGGCATTAATGCCATTTTGGACATCAACCTGTCAAGGCACTGCAGGTGGAAATGAGCACTTTTGCTATAACCTGGCGCACGCATCTTTCTTGTAGATCAATGTTTTATGTGCACTGTCCTTGATAAATTGAATAAACTGAACTGAATTATCGAGGTGATGGAATGATGCAAGTGTTTTCGTGTGAATTATTCATTAATTTTCTACCGGAATAGGCTCCAGTACCCTAACTGCTTGTTCCCCTAAAAGGAACAAGCAGTTAGGGTACTGGAGCCTATCCCGGTTACTTTGGGCCTTAGGCGGGGTACACTGGACAGGGGCCAGCTCGTTGCAGGGTTAACACAGAGACAGACACACGCATACAAGCATTCACTCTCACATTCATTCACTAGGGGCAATTTACAGTTGCCAATTTACCTAACACATGTTTTTGGACGGTGGGGAGGAACCGGAAATCCTTGTGGTGTAAATTAATCTTGCTTTAGTACTTTGACTATTAATTATACATACTTTACGTTTGTTTAAAAAAAAAAAAAAAGGAGCCATTGAATTTAGAAAGATTGTAGATGCTACAAGTTACACAAATGTGCAATTCTACGTTGTCACTGGCTGTTTAAATGAATACCAAAATCTGATCATTATATTATGGACTAAATAATCAGATTTTTGGAGTTATCAGAATATTGAAATGCCATTTAAACAGTTACATCTGAAGTGAGTATGTGAGTTCTTTCTGACTGTTCACACCTGTGCAGGTTTAACTGGTTTTAACATGTGGAAAAGATGGTTACTCTCAAATCCAATTGATTAACTGGCATGTTTTTGATCACCAAATATAGGGTTCTCTTATACTCTAATTATCTGATATTTTTAATGGCCCTTTAAATGTTCCACTATTGTTTCATGACTGTAATAACCATGTCTAATCATAATCTGTTTTCCAGATTATGTGCCGATGCACACAGCTCTGGAAAATTCAGTCAAAGAAAAGATTTCAATGTTCTGCCATGTTGCACCAGAACAGGTAAGGCATTGCCTCTTTTTAGATATAACAACCAACTGCTTTCAGTTATATTTAGGCCAAACCCCAGTCTATTGTTTCCGCAACAATGCCGATTTGAATAATGCTCATAATGAAAATTTCGCACCAGGGGAAGGCTCAGAGTTTTTAAAGCCAAACCCGTTTGGTGAAAATTATCTTGAAAGGAAAGCATCAAACGTTATCCAATTTTTTACAATTTTGTTAAAAAAAAAAAATAATTGCCCAGAATTAAAAAAAAAAAAAATCATTTTTCATGATTAAAAAACAGGGTGTGTGCGGGGTCTTAAAAAGTCTTAAAAGGATAAATTAGAAGACATGATCTAGTCAGACCATAAACTATTTTCCATAATAGAAAAAGATTCAGTTGTAGTCAGGGACTATGAATTACACCGACATATTTTCCATAATGCCCACACATAGCTATCGCTACATAACAGATGATTAAATTAAATTCAGTTTATTTTTGTAACGCCCAAAATCACAACAGCAGTTGCCTTGAGCGGTGACAGTGAAAAAACGATTAAACAATGTTCATAGGGACTTGTCCCACCATCCCGTGTCTTTAGACAAATGTCCCAAGCTCCCCTGTCCTTAGACCCCCCTCCTCGGCCAGGAAAAACAACCAAACCTTTTGGAGTTCCACAATGAAAGACAGCCAACTCCCTCGGACGGACAGGCGGATGCGCTTCAATTTGCAGATGGACAGTGGAGCTGCTGGACCCACTCAGGAGGAGAACCAGTTCTTCGAGGCAGATGAAGAACCGTTCATATGGTGATTATGATGGTTGACGTAAAGCACAGCAGCAGCAGTTTTGAGCCATGTCACTGTGGCGATGTCAGGGGCTGGACACTAGACTGAACCATGTGGAATATAATAACATCTGGAGATGCAGCTCACACATCTCACATCTGTCATTTGTCCCTGTCAAAACGTTTTGCGCATATTAATTAGGATTAGGATTAATTAGGATTAGCGCCTTTGGTCATATTCTTTTGTATAATTTACAGTGCGTGTTTTCCAAACAACAATTTGTATAGCGAATTGGTCAGAGAATTGAGCTTTTACCATCATGAAACCTATGAGACTTTAGCTCAGTAGAACACTCAGTAGAACACCCCGTAGAACACCCCTCACGTGGGTTACCTGGGTTCAAAGCCCAACAATCCCATTTTAATATTGTTGGTTTTTTTTTCTTTCACTTTTCTATTCTCCACTAAATATTAATGAACACCACAGGTCTGCTTGCCCATCCATAACAGTCACCGCACGCCATTGCTGTTTGGTGCCATACTTTAAAACATTCCAGGCAAGCAATAACATCGCCATAGAGACCAGCAGGAAGTGGAACCCCACCAGAATATGCACCTTGAATATGAACAGCATTGTCCTTCCTTTATTCTTGTCCGGGGTCTATAGAAATCTGAAGCTGTTTGATGTTTTAATTGAAATATAGGTCTGTTTTTCCAATTAAGCTTAACATTAGTTGGATGGATATATCGAGTAGGCAATTTAGGTTTAGTTCAAAAGATTACGAAAAGCCATGATGTTATTCTAAATTCATTCTGCTAACTTAAAAAAAAAAAAACATTACTCCAAGATCACTTGCCTCGTATTTAGTTAAACACGTTTTTCTTCCCTGGCCTTCAAAGGTAGTGTTCTTTTGCTCTTAATCATTAACCACATACCAATTTATGTTGATAAATGTTCAATTATGACTTAAAGTAGCGATGAAGTCTTAATTTTTCCCTGGAAGGGGAAAAAGGTATGATTTGACTATTACAATTTTGTTTGGGTGTCTGTGCGGCGGAGCTGCAAATATCACTTAGAATTGTTACTTTGAACGTGGGTGCTGCTGTGCATTGGCATGGCTATGTATTGTCGTCTTTTTGTTTTTTGTGATAAACCCCAATAATAAACTGAATGAGGGCACGTCACCAACATCCCTAGACAGTCAGTCACAAGGGCCATTCAATGCCACTTGCTGCTTTAATTGCATGTTGTTTTTCAGGTTATCTGTGTGCATGACGTCTCCTCCATCTACAGAGTGCCTTTACTGCTTGAAGAACAAGGTGTGGTGGGCTACCTGAGTCGCAGGCTCAACATGCCCATCGAGAACCGCCCCAGGAAGATGCTCACCAAATGGAAGGAGATGTCTGATAGGTTAGTCACTGTGGCAAAATGCCATGTTTTACTAAACCGAACTCAAAACAATTCCGAGACAAATTAATGTTTCCCTTATTCACAGGTCAGACAGACTGCTAGAACATTGTTCTATAGCCCTGGTCGGAAAATATACCAAATTCTCAGACTCTTATGCCTCTGTAATTAAGGCACTGGAGCACTCTGCTCTGTCCATTAGCCACAAATTAGATGTAAAAGTAAGTGCTGTTTTGAAGATGGCTTTTCTACAGTAGCTCAGTTAAGACAATATTGAATGTATTCATTTACTTTGGTGGTTCTTCTTTAGTACATAGACTCTGCTTCTCTTGAGCCTTGTACTCTTCATGAGGAACCAGTAAAATACCATGACGCCTGGCAGAAACTCTGCAGTGCTGAGTAAGAAAAAAATATGTATAACTATAATCTCATTTTTGAAATGTAATGTCAATCGGTTTTGTGTTTGTGCTTTCAGTGGCATACTAGTTCCTGGAGGTTTTGGTGTCAGAGGAACTGAAGGCAAGATACAGGCCATTGGCTGGGCCAGGAAACAAAAAAAGCCTTTCCTAGGTAATTACTTAGAAAAGTTGTCTATATACATAGCCTGTCCGAAAAAAAAGTGACTACAGACAAAAAGTCACATGCTCTTAATATCTCATTGGACCGCCTTAATATTGATTACAGCATGCAATCACTATGGCTGTTTCAATAAGTTTCTGCAATGTCAAGATTAATCTAAATCAGAATCCGAAAAAAGTTAATTGCCATTGCCAATGAACAGAATTCACAAACATAGGAACTTGTTTTGGTGATTCAGTGCAACATAAAACAATGCACAATGACAAAACAAGATATTTGAAATCAAAATAAACAATTTAAATTAAAATTAATTTTAATTAAAAAAAAATAATTAAAATTATGATTACTATGTAAACATTGTTTACCGTAAAATGTAGAGTTTTAGTGCAGAAAGTGAACAGTGCAGTGAGTGAGTGAAAGAGTGATTGATTAAATTAGTTAAAGCGACAGGTGTTTAAGAAGTGTTCATGAGTCACAACGGCAGAGGGAAAGAAACTGTTCTTGTGGCGGGAGGTTCTGGTCCGGATGAACCGTAGCCTCCTGCCTGAGGGGAGTGGCTCAAATAGTCCGTGTCCAGGGTGAGAAGGGTCAGCAGTGATCCGACCTGCTCGTCCCAGAGCCCTGGAGACGTACAAGTCCTGCAGAGATGGAAGTCTGCAGCCCATCGCCTCAGTAGAACGCACAATGTGCTGTAGTCTCTGTTTGTCCCTGGCTGTGGCTCCAGCGTACCACACGGTGATGGAATGGAGGAGGTGAGGATGGACTCAATGATGGCCGTGTAGAACTGCACCATCATCTGCGCTGGCAGCTTGGCTTTCCTCAGCTGCCGCAGGAAGTACATCCTCTGCTGGGCCTTTTTGATGAGGGAGCTGATGGTGGGCTGCCACTTGAGGTCCTGGGTGATGGTGGTGCCGACGCGGAAGGAGTCCACGGTGGTGATGAGGGAGTGTGTTGGGGCGATTGGGGCAGGTTTGGGGGGCTGTGACTTTCCTGAAGTCCACGATCATCTCCACTGTCTTCTGGGCAAAGAACTCCAGGTTGTTACCGCTGCACCAGGACACCAACCGGTCCACCTCCGTCTTGTAGACAGACTCATCCCCGTCCGAGATGAGGGTGGTGTCGTCTGCAAACTTGATCAGTTTTACGTGGCTGGAGGTACAACAGTTTGTGTACAGGGAGAAGAGCAGTGGAGAAAGTACAGAGCCCTGTGGAGCTCCTGTGCTGAAAGTCCGAGTGTCTGAGACATTCTTCACCAGTCGCAAGCACTGCCTCCGATCCGTCAGGAAGTCAGTGATCCACCTGCAGGTGGAGTCAGGCACGTTGATCTGGGAGAGCTTATCCTGGAGCAGAGCAATTCCAGTGTTTTCATCAAGATTATTGATTGATAGTGTGACCACTGCACAAAGCCTTCTGTAGCTCGTCCCAAACACTCTCACTGGGGTTCTAGTCGATTGGTTTCTGCTTCTCATCAGATGTTTTCTCTGCTTAATTCCAATGATTTGACCCTTCTAAAACATACTGACATATTTTCCATGGTATTTGTCTTTCCAAATGGTTGTTTCAGAAATTGGAAGCCACTCGTGTTGAAGCTGAAAGACCCATCACCCATGCTACTTTTATCTGATAGGAGGCTCGTACCTATTTGCTTAGTTTAATCTGGGTGGCGACTTTTTTGGATGTATTAGTTTATAAATGGGTGATTTATATTTTTGGGCCATGTTGGTCTGAGTATTAAACATTAATACTTAATTGCATAAAAAAAATAACCTGCCTTTTGTGTGTACCCTTGCACAGGTGTGTGTTTGGGAATGCAGTTGGCAGTGTGTGAATTTGCTCGGAACACTCTTGGCTGGAAAGGTATGTCATAATTTCAAACACACAGTATGATGTTCCACTATTCATAACACATCTTAAAAGTTAATTCAGGCTTTTGTATTACATTTTAATTCAGTTTTGCATTTACAGACGCAAACTCAACAGAATTTCACCCTGAATCCAAGCATCCAGTGGTGAGTTGATGAGGCGCTTAGTTACAATATTAAAGGTGAACTTATTTGACCGTCATTGTTGATTCCAGGTGATTGATATGCCAGAACACAACCCTGGTCAAATGGGTGGCACAATGAGGTTAGGGAAGAGGAGGACCATCTTTAAAACCAACAGCAGTATCCTGCGTAAGGAAATTCAAATGTATTTATTTGAATGTATTTGTACTGATGTAGTTCATTGGTTTTCAGGCAAGCTCTATGGAGACGCAGAATATGTTGAGGAAAGGCACAGACATCGTTTTGAGGCAAGTGTGTTCTCTGTACAAGATGCATAACCAAACTTACTGGATGTAGTGACTAATATTTCTATATTCTGGTTCAGGTCAATCCAGAGCTCAAGAGCTACTTTGAGGAGAAAGGCTTCAGATTTGTGGGACAGGATGTTGAAGGGGAACGAATGGAAGTTATAGAATTGGATGGTATGTGAAAGTACACAATGCTTTAAGTCAGAGTTTAAAAGGGAGGGGGTGCATGCGTAATGTGCACGCGATGCACATTATGTGTGACAGACGTGTTTTGAGCAACAGAAAAACAGCCAGTACCAGCACAGGGTTAATTTCTAAATACGAGAACAGCGGGTCAGCCTGCCTCTGTTCCCTTCACCCACGTTGCGCAATATGCTTCTGTCCTTGTTCCCTTCACGCTCGTTTCCTCCCTCCACTTTGAGTCTTAAGTTTTAAACTAGCTTAGATTCTGACCACTTATTTGGCAATATAAAACAATATGAAAAGCGAATGAGTGCATTTACTTTCTCACTGCTTTAAACTCATGGCCTTTGTTAAAAGTGCAGCAGAATGCCGCTTGTGTGTGACGATCGTTGGTAAGAGTGATCCACAGTGACAGAAGTAAAGAGCGCTTCCTCTAAAAACGGCTCAGTAGCATGCCAATTCTGCCCTGTCCGCAGCTGAGGGCAAGAGCACTGAGACGCTTTTGTAGATCATTTCTTCCAAACTTCATGTACCATTTGGCTGCCAATTACGCAATATAGTTTAGATGGATAGCCTTAAGTTTCTAGTAATTGACAAAGCTGACATTTTCCAGATCATCCATATTTTGTTGGAGTGCAGTACCATCCAGAGTTCACTTCCCGACCCATCAAACCATCACCACCTTATCTCGGATTACTTCTGGCTGCAGCAGGGAAGCTTCTTAGAGGCTACATGCAGTCTACACGGTAGTGCAGCAGATGTCTTGTAGTTAAAATGCTCTAACATTTGCACTTCCTTTTCAGAGATTAAAGCACACCTGACTTGAAGTTGCCGATTTTATGTAAATCAATTTTGTAACCCTGTGAAATAAATGGATTTTGCAAATTGTCGCAACACTGGCTAAGATTCCACTGCCATCTTGTGGTTAATGACGCTTTGCCAGCTCACGAATGAATATGGCCCCTTGAATGCAGAATTCATTAAAGCTGAAGCCTTTGTCTCATCTTAAACACACTTAGAAAGCAGACAAAGTAATTTTACTCAGGTTTATTGGGAAAATCTCAGGACCTGAAACACAAATTTACAGGTAATTAGACCATATCAACTTTAGCCATTAGTATCAGTTCCTGATGTCGGCGCAATTGTCTGATCTCAGTCCCATATCCGCAAGCTTCATCCAAAAGGTCACCATTATTTAGTGGTCATCATTGATCAGTACAGTCCAGACTTAAATCCCGTTTCTGCTCACCTTTTTTAAAACAAAAAAACAAAAAAAGTCTTTAATGCTTCTTTTACGCCTATGGGGAAAGAAAACACTTTAGTATCGGGTTTTAGCAGAGCAATACATTTGTATTTTATGGTGCTGCATTTGTCGGACAGTAGAGTGGCTGCTTTTGGCACATAAGCCACAACAGTCAAAGACCACCCAATATTCTGGCATGCACTTGGAGAACCAGCACTACAACAAAGTGCAGGTCCTTAGGATTGCATGCCTTTCTGTAGCAATTTACCTGGACAAGAAGAGACTGACGTCATGACTCACAACTTCCTGGGAAGAAAATATAAATTAGATTTTTTTTTATTAAAGGGAGATTTCAACATTTACTTTCTACGGTCTAGCATGGCTCAGGTAGAGTACATAAAGCCTCATCATCTTTAATCAGTGAGGGCAAGTGTTTCATCAAAGCCGTTAAGATAGCAGTAACAAGTACTTTAATTTTACCTCTTAAACAGTCAACTCCGTTCATAAAGTCACTGGACTCATGTTACGCCACGTTTGTGTTGAATTGATGGGCAGCACCTATGAGAGACTACATTTAGTACAGAACCTTGAGTTTTGTCCTTTCCCAAAATGTTGCAAAGACAGTTATATTGAACTGAAAAGCGACCGTCGGTAAAAGTATTAATCTTGGCACACTTTTGACCGTCCACTGCTACCAAACAACATGAACGGCTTCGATAGGTGCCTTGAAGCATTGAGAAAGAAAAAAGGTTCAGCACCTTCAACTGCTTTTAACCCCCACAAACACCACTTTGCATTCATTGGTGGCTATGTTAGCGAATATGCATTTCACAACATGGTTACGGATACGAACAGGTATTGACTTCGCTAATCGGGTTTTGGCAGAACTGCGTTGTAAAAAACTGTTTTGACCCATCTAGGGTTTAGATTAGCCATTGCGTGCGAGCATGGACGGTAGCACGAGTAAGCCTTACCCTACTTTTGTTCCGACCTTCTGACTTGTTGCCCACCCAAAGTTATTTAAGACTAAAACCACGAGCTTTAGCATGCCCAGTATTTATATAAAACGCTACAAACCTTAACCTTGTAGCTTCTCTCCGACGTTACCATAAAAGAGCACCAGGATGGAAGAGAGCTAGGAGCGGGCAGCACGCGTTTATATGCGTCCTGCTCCATTCCGCCCCGCCCATGTTTGCCTCCAGTCTAACGTCACTTCCTATGCCTACTGCTGTCTTGCGGCACAGGAAATAATTTATTTTATTTTTTTCAGTTTTCAGATGTATGAGTTGAACAAATGAAAAACACAGAACACAACTGGAACCAACCAGAGAGCGAAAAAATAAATATTAACGAAACAATTTTTTTTTTAAATTAAGGCATATTTAAATTACATGAATGGCCCCAACCATGGATATATTACATGGATCTATTATAATAACTGCCCGCGATCCAAATAGAGTAGTGGCCACTCCGCGGGACTGCAGCGTCCCGGCCTGACCATTTCAAGAGCTCTGCCTCCAAAATGACCGAAAGTGCTAAATTCTTTTTTGTCTAAAAATAAAATAGAAGGAATTTCACTATTTTTTTTACCGTTTCTAAAATCCTTAAAAATCACATTTTGACTTCACGGTGAACGGTGTACGTGGACTGGTCACAAAGGGGGGAGGCGCTATTCAGGAAGTAATGCGGAAGTAGGAAACTATTTTGGAGACATGCGCCAATGAGCACACGGCATTAGCTTGAATTGGGGGTCATTTTGTTTTTCTGGTGGCTTGGGCCCCAATTAGTACAGGGTCGGTCAAATTTGTCCATTTCCAAATTAAGGCCGAAAGTTTTTTTTTTTTTTTTCCATTTGTTTAATGTTCATTATTATGTCCGTCCAGTCCTTGATCGTTGGTCTTCTTTTTTCTTGGTGCCAAAAGTACATTCCAAAAGGTATCTGTTAATTGTGTTCTAGGGCAGGAGTGTCGAGTCCCAAATACATAGATCTAAAGTTCAGAGGGATGGCAATGCCAAAAAACAGAGAGGACAGTCCCAAAAACCGGTGATAGCTGTTTACCTCCTTGCTGCCCCTTTTTTTCCAGCAGATATCATTTCCTTGTGAATAATGGCACTTTGACGTGGTGTGTTTTGAAAAAACACAATACTTTTTTCCCAGCAAAATTCCATCCAGACATGTGATTTTGTGGTCTTCCACTGAAATGTACACACATTTGTCCACTCTTCATCCGTCAAAACAAGGTTACCTTCTCTTTCCCATAAACTTTTTATATATTTAGTAGAGTAGTTTCAATGCATTGATATACATTAGATATTGAGTTATAATCCTTGCTAAAAATTTCAGTCAGAGGGTTAGATGGTCATTACTTTGTTTAATTTCTTCGGTTATAATAACCAGAACAAATCCATATTTGTAAGTACCTAAAAAGTCCGGTTTTCTCCAAGCCAAAGCTTTTCATGTGATTATCTTTTACAATCTATTGAAAAACTTTTCATAGTTTTTGGAATCCAGACTCTGAATCTCAGGTCAGTTCTATTTGGTACAAAACCTTGCTCATAAGTCAACCAGCACAAGATTCCAACATCCTTGTTTAGTGTTGTTTGTTTTGATTAGCTCCTTCCATGTTGTAAGTACAGATTCTACCCAGGGATTCTTAACGTCTACCCAAATGGCTCGACCGTTTATCATTTCAAGTAAGGACCTGTACAGGAACCCCTGGCACAACATTAATCTCAATATTCTTCCATTGAGCTTCATATTCTGGGTCACACCAGTTGCAGCAACATTCTGATTTGAGCTGAAATAAACTAATTTATCAACCCCAACCTCCTTTTTCGTTTCGTGATAAATGTAGAGTTTAA
The DNA here is from genome assembly GCA_015082035.1 of Chaenogobius annularis. Lineage (NCBI taxonomy): Eukaryota > Metazoa > Chordata > Actinopteri > Gobiiformes > Gobiidae > Chaenogobius > Chaenogobius annularis. The sequence continues at coordinate 304,112 of BJKM01000532.1, forward strand.
AATCAAGGTTGCTTGCCTTGCCATACTAATCTTGATATTGTTTTATTCCACTCATCAAACAGCCGGTTGGGGATGGAAATTGGGAGAGTCTGGAATGAATAAAGAAAATATGGGCAAAACATTCATTTTATTCAATTCAATTCAATTTATTTTTGTAACTCCCAAAATCACAACAGTAGTTGCCTCGAGGGGCTACAGTGGAAAACAAAATAAACAGTGTTCATAAGGACTTGGTAATGTCCCAAGCTCCCCTGTCCTTAGACCCTCCTTCTCGGCCAGGAAAAACTACCAAACCTCTTTGGGAAAATGTAGAAACCTGTAGGAGTTCCACAGTGAAGGAGAGATCCGACTCCCTTGGACGGACAGGTGGACGCGCCTCAATTTGCAGATACACGGTGGAGCAAGACCCACTCAGGAGGAGAACCAATTCTTCGAGGCCGATGAAGAACCGTTCATGTGGAGTAGAGACCGTTTCTCCAGGCAGACCGTTTCTCCAGGCAGCTGGGGAGCATCTGGATCCACAAGTCCTCGATGTGCCTCGCTCCACTCCCGTTGGGGAAGTGGGAGAAAAAGAAGGAAAAGCGATGAACAAATTGCCAGTGAAATTAAATATTAAATATTGTTTGATAGAAAAGTAGTAGGAAACAGAAGATAGTGCTCAAGCTGCCATACTTCCCCCAGAATAGTTGCTCCGAGGGCAGCATTGCTGGGAACTGTAGGTTTTTATTTCTGTTCCTAACTGGCCTGACCATAAGCGATTTCAAAGAGGAACGTTTTAAGCCTGGTCTTAAATGAAGAGACTGTGTCGGCCTCTTTAACATGGACAGGAAGCCGATTCCACAACACCGGAGCTTGGTAGCTAAATGCTCTACCTCCTACTGTGCTTTTAGAGACTCTTGGGACCACCAGAAGTCCAGCATTTTGAGAGCGAAGTGCTCTGTTTGGATGATAAGGTACTATAGCCTCTTTGAAGTAGGATGGGGCCAGGTCATTTATGGCTTTGTAAGTCAGGAGGAGGATTTTGAATTTGATTCTAAACTCGACAGGGAGCCAGTGAAGAGACTCGAGCACCGGCGTAATGTGCTCTCTTCTTTTAGTTCCTGTTAGTAATCTTGCTGCTGCATTTTGAACCAGTTGAAAGCTTTTTATGGCGCTTTTAGGGCACGCTGCAAGCAGGGAGTTACAGTAGTCTAATCTAGATGTTATTTTATTGTTTAAATCCTTTGACTTTGGCTTAAGTATGGGATAAGAGTAAATTTTTCAAGAGCTTTCTTTATAGGGTCGAAAAGAGGAGTATAGTTTTTCTCTAAGATGGTTGACAGTTATTCATGGAGGACCACACTTAAATATTTAAGGGATTCCATTTGTCATTTAAATGGGTAAGTTTTTCTAAAGGACAGAAGAAGTTATTATTAAGCAAGTATTTAATTTTTTTTGCACATTCAGGTTGTATGTATCCAGACATTGGACTGATATCATGGAAGAAATGTATCACATTCGGTATGAAAATTTCTGGTTTGTTTAAATATAGTTAAACATTTTTTATGCTCTGTCCCACCAATTGAAACCACATAAATTGTTTTCGATTGTCTTATATATTGGGTCAATGGTTCCATGTACAAAGCAGGGGGGGGGTCTGTCCCTCTGAGTCTGTCACGTGACCATTAATTTGGATTCTTTATGTTGGGCCATCGTAAAGAGACTCACTATTTTTTTATGAGTTTTATTAAATCATCTATTTTAAATTTGGTTTGCACTTTTAATACATAGGGCCAACTAACAGAATCAAAAGCTTTTGCAGCTTCCAGACTTATTATTACAGCTTTATTTTGAGTTTTTGTATATGATTCATTACGTGTAAAGCACTTTTCCTCCTAAACTGCATGCTTGCGCAATTGCGGCTCCAAAGGTCTCTGAGCAAAACTGCACTGCGCACAAGATAAAAATTTGATTTAAATTGAAAATAAACTAAACACATAAAACATTTATACAATGTGATTCAGTGAGTGACAGGCAAGGCTGGACTGGCATACGGGGATTTTCCATGGATAATTAACATTATTGTACAAGCTATCCCAACAAGCAAAGTAAATACGTTTGACTGCGCTGTATTTATTTTATATGTTGACAAATTACCAGAATACAATGCCATGCAATAAGCACGGGTAGGCCTGTCCTCAAGGAATGAAAAACATCGCTAAAACAAAATTAGTAGATTGACAAGAGCAGCGGGACCTCCTGCTAATGGCCCATTGAAACTGGGATGGGTCTATTGTTCTATTGTTCCCTGCCTCACCTTGAGTGCCTATTTAGCATCCGAATGCCCCGGGCGTCTCCAGGGTTTCAGCAGACCATTATAAACAACTGGAAGGTTGAATCTTAAAGCTCCATTACGATTTAATGAAGGATTCTCTTTTTAACAAAGATGGCCTCCTTAACTCCTCTTTCAGACCATCTTTTCTCCCTGCTCAGAATCTCCACCTCACTGTCTTCAATAGAGTGGTTTGTGGCTTTGAGATAAAGATGTACAGCGCTTTTTTGCGTGTCTTCTGTGCTGATAAAGCCTCTTGTGAAGTGGCTGTTTAGTCTCCCCTATGAACCTCTCTTTACAACTTTCTTCACTGCATTGGATAGAATACACTACATTGCTCTGTTTTTGTGTCGGCATCTTGTCCTTAGGGTGAACCAGTTTTTGTCTTACCGTGTTGCCTGGTTTGAAATAAACAGGGACTTTGTGTTGTCTAAAAATTAATTGCAGTTTTTCTGACAGTCCCGAGACATAAGGGATAGAGACACCCCTTCTTCTCGAAATGCTCCATGTACAGGTTGGCCACTATGGGAGAGACGGGCGAGCCCATGGCACAGCCGTGGATCTGTCTGTAAAAATGTCCTCGGAATTGAAAGTATGTGGTGTTAAGACAGATGTCTAGTAGTTTGCAGATGTGTTCAGGTGTCAGTTTGGTCCTTTCCTGTAAGGTGGTGTCTTCCTGCAGTCTCGTCCTAACCGCTGCTACTGCCTCAGAGGTCGGGATGCAGGTGAACAGGGACACAACATCATAAGAAACCATCAGATCATCTGAGTCCAATTGGAGATGTTTCACTTTGTCCACAAAGTGTGTGTGTTTTCCACATGATGTTCCGAGTTCCCCACCAATGGTGCCAAGATCGTTGTTAAATGCGGCCAAGCAGTTGGTTTTGAAATATGGAGTTAAGGAGGCCATCTTTGTTAAAAAGAGAATCCTTCATTAAATCGTAATGGAGGTTTAAGATTCAACCTTCCAGTTGTTTATAATGGTCTGCTGAAACCCTGGAGACGCCCGGGGCATTCGGATGCTAAATAGGCACTCAAGGTGAGGCAGGGAACTATAGAACAATAGGCCCATCCCAGTTTCAATGGGCCATTAGCAGGAGGTCCCGCCCTGTGGGCAGGGCTCTCACAGAGTAGGATAAAAACAGGAGTTCTCAGACTTGTTTCACTGATTGAGAAGGACTCTTGGATGAGAGTTGAAACGTTTCGTTTATTCTAAAACAGAGTCCAGATGGCTACAACTGAATCTTTATCGACAATGGAACACTCCTGGACGAATGAGGGATTACACCGACAATAATAATAATAATAATAATAGACATGACTCTCAACACATGCTAGAAAAATGTAAACCATCAGCAATGGATTTTAATTTTTCAATTTAAATATATTTTTTAAAATTTTATTTAACAACACATAAACACAGAGCAAGTGGAAACACGGCCAGAGAGGGAGAGCGAAAACAAAATAAAAAAACATCTGACAAGAAAACGTCCCAATTAGTCCAAAGTCTGTTAAATTTATCCATATTCGGGTTACGTCCGAATGTAATATTTTCCATGTTACGAATGTCCATTATGATGTTACCCACCTCTTGATCATCCATTTTTTTGTGAGGGCCTTTTTTGAAGCTGCCAGGAGGATTTCCAGAGATAACTGCTGGTTGTGTCCATGAGGCCCAAATACATAGTTGTGAAATCCATTGGGATGGTGATATCATAAATTGTCTGTAAGGCTTTATTGACACATGGTAGTGATTTTCCTCTTGGCTGCCACATCCTCTCCAACGTTCTGCATTTCGCTGTGAGTAATGGGCACTATGACATGGGGTGTTAAAAAAGAAGCGAGACACTTTTTCCAACTCAATTCCCTCCAAACATGCGATTTTGTGGTGTTCCACTAAAGAAGGCCCAGCAGAGGATGTACTTCCTGCGGCAGCTGAGGAAAGCCAAGCTGCCAGTGCAGATGATGGTGCAGTTTTACACAGCCATCATTGAGTCCATCCTCACCTCCTCCATCACCGTGTGGTACGCTGGAGCCACAGCCAGGGACAAACAGAGACTACAGCACATTGTGAGTTCTGCTGAGAAGGTGATCGGCTGCAGACTTCCAGCTCTGCAGGATCTGTACGCAATAAACATGCATTCATGAGGAGTAAACAAGACCTGAATGAAAGACAGGAAACAAAATTGGACAAGTGCTTTGTCAAGAAAATCTCAGCTGAAATGTCCTTCATCCTTAAGGTCAGCAAAAAACTGGATCCAGTCTTCAATTCCCCCCTTTCTTAACTGACCCCATCAGCTCTCTATCCTCTGATTTGCTGTGCTTGCTCCTGTGATGAAGCTCTGTGGGCCAGCACGGTCATCTTGTCCATCGCGCCTCAAATAGAGTTGAATATCTCTTAATATAACCTTCTCCGTTCCCGTGTCTGTGCGCAACAGCCTCGGAAAGCCACCTTCATGCTCCATTGTCTCAACAAAATACCCTCCAATAGCTTTTGGGTCGCTGCAAGAGAAAGATGCTCTAAGCCAAACAACTCTCCGGGAATAGCCGTCTATACGTCCATTGATGCAAATCCTGTAAGGCTTCAGCTTGTCATGAGAATCAGCATGCCATATAAAGTTAGGCCGTCGTGAAAAATAGCGTTGTCTTCTTCGGCGAGCCTGGACATTGACAGGATATAGGAGCGAAAGCAGTAACCTCACGTCTTCCTTCCTGGCGCGGATACCATGCTCCTAACACTTAGCATACATCCACGATAACCATTGAGTCTCCCCGGCCCTTCCAATTGTTTACGTATGAAGCTAACAACTAGCTCAAAGTTAGCATACTGACGACAATAGAGTCCATGCATTGGTAATATTCTCCTAAAATGTCTGCTCAAAATGTTACCGTCCAAAGCAAGTGTGGTCAATAAATCATCGTAACTCATCCCCAGCATAAAATGTTTGATTTTGGAGTCACGGTCCATTGAGTCCTGTATTCTGGTATCTTTTATCCTACTTTCACATACTTCCTGTATATATTATTTAAGAGTGCCTCCAAGAGGTCACCTGCCGTACCTGCATGGTCAAAAAAATATAACAAAAATAATATACATTGTAAATTAACTCGTTCCCTCAAGATAATTAACACGTTCCTACGAGATATATTTTTGTTCAGTTTTTTTTTTACATGTGGGAGCGTCATAATATCTAATGGCCATGTGAAAATATATTTTGCCAATGTCACCTGCGTTGCTCCGTTCTGACCTGTCTGGGGTGTTCCTTGGACAGAGATTAGATTACACACAGGTGGACTCTATTTAATCATTACGTCAACATTCAATCTTTCAGCAATCAGCAATTTCTGATGGCAACTGTCCGATACTGTAGCACGCTGCACTTTTCAGTTTTTTTTCCCCATGTATACGTTTTTCCTTTCACTTCAATTGTGTTGCTCTTTCAAAAATGTGGAAATGTTCCAGCGGTGCGAATACTTTTGCCAGCCACTGTAGTTATTATAGGCCTACAAACATACAGTCAGTCTGGGTACAAAGAGGATCACTGACTATTTCCACAAAAGTTACATAAAGGATAATTGGAAATTCAAAATTATGCTCACTGTACGTCTCTTTAGAACTTATTCTGTGGACTAAATGTCCCCGTTTTAAATTACAAATTTCTGTTCCATCCGTCAAACATTTTAAGCGCTGGACTCTAGCAAATAATTGTTGTACAAGACACAGCCGGAGCAGTCAAATAAAAGCATTTATTTTCTGATAATTTGTTACATTTATAATTTTACCCCAAGGTACACCTTACGAGTGGGTTCACTGGGAGAATACACAAGACACCTCAGAGTGTCTCAGAGTACAGAAGGGCACCTCAGGGTGCACCAGGGAGTATACCTGGTAAATGGAGGGAGTCCAAGACAGTACAGGGAGTAAAGGGAGTACATATGGGGGACTTCAGGGTAGATATCGGGAACACAAGAGAGGACCTCAGGGTAAACTGGGGGAGCGGGAGGCAAACACCCCTGAGGTCTCCAACATAGTCTTTCTGCGTGCAGTTTCCTTGGCCACATTGTGATTAAGTCTCCGTAGACGTTCCTGTAGACAAATATTTTATTATTATGGGGTTTAATGCCACACTCAAACAATTCAAGAAACTATTTATTTAAGCAGGAAATATATGGGGTTAGATGGAATTTTATCTTTAATCTTAAATTTAATAATTTATTGGTCTGTATGCTTAACTGGTGGGCAGGAAAATTCATTATTGATATAGTGCAGTGTTAAAGTACAGTTTTGGGGTTGATGGACCTTTCTGTTTCTATATACAGTATTCATGTAAAACTGTGGATTATTTTCATAATTGATTTATTGGTAATAGTAGCTCACCTGAGCGTTCTGGAGGATGTTGTTCACTAAAACCACTCTCCGTCTTGCGTTCAGCAGCTTTTTCACGTAAGGGTCCAAGTCCAGAGCAACCCTCTGGTGCTCATTGATTCGACACAGTTCTGTGAATCACATGCCGCCGATTACACAAAGGGAATGTTTATTTAATTCAACTGTGACCAGAGAGCCTACCTGTGGCTAGATTATCTATGTGTTCTCTTAGTTCCACTTGACTTTCTCTGTACATAATGGAAGAGAATAAAAGCCCATGAGATAAAACCACATACGTATTTGGGATGGCGCCCGCAGGACAGTTGAAGTGCGGAGGTTTTTACCTTACAGAATGCACGTGCAGGTCCAGTTGCTGAATGGCAGGCTTCATGAGGTCAATTAAACCTTCTGCCAGAACATCTTTACTAGGGGTACTTTCTATTAACGCCACTGAAGCCATCTCAGTCCAAATCATACGCTATAAACATCGGCCACGGGATCCAGAAGGGCTCCTTTCATCCGGAAGTGCTCCGTTCATCAAGTGAGCACGGAGCACTTCCGGATGCACTACCGGTCAAACTAGCTAATACTCCATTTTAAGAGAAAGGCTCGGCTCCACAAGTGCTGTCGCTTCATCAAAAAATAACCCAACAACAACAAAAATAGCACGTTTTATCATTTTTTCAGCTTTTACTTCTGAAGACACGATCGTGACGCAGACGCTACCGCTGGCCGTGTGAGCGCTTTAGAATTGCTCAAGAACCAAATCCAAGCAGTTCTAACGCGTCGGGCTAGTGTTAGCTAACCAACGTCAGCTAACGAGCCGCAGCTAGGCCTTGCAGACGAACATTTGGTGAGTCACACATGTTTTGTTAAGTTAAGTGATCATATGTTTTTCGGTGGCTGCTTGTCCACATTATTAACACAATTGTTTACGTTGTTATCATCATAAATAATAATACTAGGCATAGCTTAACGTGAGTCGACTGTATTTGCCCCAAAGTTGTAATTTGTGTTGTTGTGTTTCTGCCCAGGAGCCAGAAGGTGAAGCCTGTCAATATGAGCGCCGCCTCGTCCCAAAAAGTAGTGTTGAAAAGCACAACCAAAGTGTCCCTAAATGAGCGGTGAGACGCGATGCTCGTCAGATATAAGCAAACAAACCGTGGCTCTACGCTTTACACAGTGCTACTGCACACTTGAACACTGGTTCAGATGGTTTTCAGTTATAGTTGACCATTTGTCTAGAGTTGAAAAAGCGTGTTTTGTGTAAAAAATGAGGGAACACGTGTGTGGTCATTTTGAAATGCACTGTTTGGGCCCACACCTCTGTTCTGGCACTTTCCTTCCCGGTGGAAACAAAAATTCAACCAGCTTGAATAAGAACCCACTTAAAGCACACATAATGTCCTCCTCTCCTCTGACTTTGGTTTCCATGTCCCTTTGACAGAGTGCTCAGTCCGAGCATAGACGTGTCCAGGCAGTCCTCATGCTAGCCCTGAGTGGGTGGAATGACTTGAGTCACGGTCTTTGCTGTAAGTGGCTGGGTCACCAAGCACCTCTCATGTCCTGTGCCTCTTTGAACAAGGACTTGGAAAAAGAGGCACGTAAGGGGAACAATGTGCTGTCTATTACCTTCTATTATTTCTTTCTCTCCTTCTCTCCTGCCTATTGTGTTGATGTTAGTTCTATTTTAAAGGTTGCCATTGCAATTGGTAACTTAATTTCACCACAAAGAATGTGTGCCAAGTGGAAGCTGAAAAGTGGCTGCATCCATAAACTAAGAAATTACATTGATGTGGAACCCTGCTTTCTGCACCCGTATGTCCTCTTTTTACTTCCTTTTTTTCCTCCCAATTTTAAGCTTTACTAACATGCTGAAGAACAAGCAGCCCACTGCAGTAAACATTCGAGCCACCATGCAGCAACAACACATGGCAAGTGCTCGCAATCGCCGGCTTGCACAGCAAATGGAGAACCGTCCCTCAGTGCAAGCTGCTTTGAATCATAAGCAGGTGAGTACTGGCATCCTATAGTCTGTGTTCATGACCCTATTTCACCCTGCTTTACTAAAAATATGCTTGGCCTGATCGCGTAGTCTCAGTGGAGACAGCGTTCATCAGAACAGATAATAAAGACAAACGCTTAAAGGAAATCCTTTCTTTGCATAAACATAGCATCTCATGCAATTAGGTTACCTTACAGATCAGTGTTGTACAAATGTATAGCTGCCAACCTATTAGAGAATGCTTGCAATTTAAAGCAATAAAGTGTACCATAACTTTAATTTTCTTTTTTTTATATACAGATTAATAGTCTTAAATGTTTAGTTGGGATGAGAAAATGTTTTCTTGACTTGCAAAATGTGGCAAGAAAAGAGATTCCTCTGCTGCCCTGATGACTTTGAAATGTCTGAGTATGCTACCACAAGCTAGAAACCTATTTAAACCTCATGAGAATGAAGAAATGTTACATATGATCAAACACTGAATGTGCTCAGAGCTTGAAACAGCGGCTGGGAAAGGGCAACATCCAGGCGCGCCTGGGCAGGCCAATAGGAGTGATGAGAGGAGCAGTAGGAGGCCGAGGACTGCGTGGGATTGGACGAGGCATTGGCCGGGGGCGTGGCCGAGGAGGACCTTTGCTCAGAGGAGCTCTCTCTCTCAGAGGTAACCTACATAAACCAACAAACTTCCTCCAAGCTTTGTTAAAATATAGAGAGAAATACATTGGCAGGGCTCCTGTAAGGCACCGCTTTTCACCTCCCTTGCACCTCATCCGTAAGTGAAACAAACACTTGTAATCTGACACTGCGTCTGTGTCAGATTGTCAGATTGTCAGTTGTCTACAGCTGCGCTACAAGGACACACTGGGAGTGGCACGTAACAATGTGGTTAAATCCTGAGTGTGGTGTTAAAGAGGCTCTTGTGCAGGCAGGAAGGCCCTTGGGTCCTGGCATGTTCGATGCTGCCTGGCTGTTTTCTCTTTCGCACAGTGAGCCTCCAGCAGCTGTGGCCTTTGCTCCGTGATCGCTTGTGAAGCCAAACACGCTGCATTTATCAAGTCTCACAATCTTTTACCTATCGAACAATAATTCTGTTGAACATCCCAGACAAAGCATGAAAATCTCCATAGAGACAAGCAGGTTGTGGACCCTCAACAAGAAAAGTTAATGTGTACTGTAAGAAATTTAAGGTTTTGTGGTTTGTGTAAATTTTTGTATAGTATATTGACCGTTTGTCATATTTTTAGGTTGTGTCATAAGGCAAGGCACGTTTATTTGCAGAGCACAATTCGTACACAAGGCAATTCAAAGTGCTTCTCACAACAGGAAAAAATTCATTGAAATCATAAAACAGATGAAGAAAATAAAAGAAAAGCGCAAATAAAATACTTTCAGTCATATGCACAGCTAAACCAAACAGATTTTAGCTTAGATTTGAGCATTGTCTGAGTAGGGGCCTGTCTGACATCTTCCGGAAGATTGTTTGGGTCAGAATTTAGCTACATAAATCTGAAACCGATTCCCCATGTTTAGTCCTGACTCTGGGCACCAGCACGAGGCCGGTCCCTGAGATCCTCAGAGTCCGAGATGGTTCATATGGCATTAAAATGTCTGAAATGTATTTTGGTGCTATGAAGAGACTTGCACACAAGCCAGTGCAGAGACGTGAGCACAGGACTAATGTGACCGTACTTCCTGGTTCTGGTCAGGACCCGAGCAGCAGCGTTCTGGATGTACTGCAGCTGTTTTACAGCTCGTTTGGAGAGGCCAGTGAGCAGGCCGTTACAGTAGTCTAATCTACTAGAGACAAACGCATGGATAAGTCTCTCCAGGTCTGGTTTAGACACTATACTTTTGATTTTGGCAGTGTTTTAGATGGTAAAAAAGCTGCGGATGTTATTTATTTGACGTGACTTTTAAAGTTTAAGTCTGAGTCCATTATTGCCCCCAGATTTCTAACTTTGTAGGTTTTAGAGTGAGAGACTGGAAGTTACTGCTAACACTTTAGCTTTTAAAAAAGATAAAGATGTAGGCCAAAGACGATGATTTCAGTTTAGCTGGAGAAAGTGGGTTTGCGTCCACACAATCTGTTGGAGTGAATCCACTGGTCCATATTCACCTCCCGTCAGTGAAACAGGTGTGTGTGTGTGTGAGAGTGTCCTCTGAACTGTATTAAATGGCCTAATGGCAGCATGTAGAGCAGGTGTCTCCTATTATATTTCCAGGGGGCCAGATTTTTTGGAGGGTGTGGCGCTACACCGGGGCTACAGCAGTGAAGGGGAGAAATTATTTATTTTATTTTAAATCAAAGGCCTATTTTGTGCTTTATGCCTTGGTCAGGCAAACGTATTGGTGGAGGTCCGCCTATGCGAGGGCGTGGAGGTGCAGGTAGAGTGGCCATGAGAAGAGGAGGTCGTCAGCGTGGAGGCATGCCCGGACGCGGCGGTGTCCTGTCTAGAGGAGGAGCTCGGGGAGGTGCAGCCAGAGGTAACATCTCTCTTGACTACCGTAATTTCTGCTTCTGGACTGTTGTACATACAGTATAATTTATGATTACTCTTACTCTCGCATAATGGTTCAATTTATTTTTGTAACGCCCAAAATCACCTCGAGGGGCTACAGTGGAATAAACAATGCTCATAGGGACTTTGTAATGTCCCGGCATCCTGTGTCCTTAGACAGATGTCCTAAGCTCCCCTGTCCTTAGACCCTCCTTCTTGGCCAGGAAAAACTACCAAACCTCTTTGGGAAAAAGTAGGAGTTCCACAGTGAAGGAGAGATCCGACACAGGCGGACGCGCCTCAATTTGCAGATAGACGGTAGAGCTGGACCCACTCAGGAGGAGAACCAATTCTTCGAGGCTAATGAAGAACTGTTCATATGGAGTAGAGACCGTTTCTCCAGGCAGACCATTTCTCCAGGCAGTTGAGGAGCATCTGGATCCACAGGTCATCGATGTGCCTGCACCACTCCCCTTGGGGAAGTGGGAGAAAAAGAAGGAAAAAGCAATGAACAAATTGCAAGTGAAATTGGATATTAAATATTGTTTGATAGAAAAGTATTAAGAAGCAGAGGATAGTGCTCAAGCTGCCATACTTCCCCCAGCATAGTTGCTCCTGGGGCAGCATAGCTGGGAACTGTAGGTTTTTATTTCTGTTCCTAACTGGCCTGACCATAAGCAATTTCAAAGAAGAACGTTTTAAACCTGGTCTTAAATGAAGAGACTGTGTTGGCCTCTTTAACATGGACGGGAAGCTGATTCCACAACACAGGAGCTTGGTAGCTAAACGCTCTACCTCCTTTCAAGAAAGTCAAATATAGTTTTGTAATAGTCATGTATTGGAATGCATCGTGTCATTCTAAAAGGGTATCGTTATACCCCTAATATATAGCTAGAGATATCTAGCTATAGACAGTGTACAGTTGCAGAAAAAAATATTTCCACACGTACTGCTACCATATCTGTTTTAAGTAATAAGTACGCAAAAAACATACTCTATGGACCAGTTACTTTTATAACACGTTTCAGTTAGTGCCCCGATATGGAAATTTTAGACAGATACCAATGTTATGGGAAAAGCTTTGTCCGATAACCAATATTATATGTTTATTTTTTATTTTTTAAATGCACTAATTTGAATATTTTTTATCAAAGAAATATTGCTGTAAACAAATTCACTTTTATTCTAAAATAAAAACTTTTTTGATTTATAGAACCAGTTGGAACACATGTTGCCCTTCTCAATGCCGTGTGTCATCATCCTGTAACAGCGACAGTCTCTCCTCCTACTCCTGTGTCTGTTCAGACCAGGGGCGGTATTTTCTTTGGTGGGTTTTATAGACTTATTGTATAAATCCAGTTGGCCATAGTTGTACGATATTCTACGATAGAATGTCAGCTTGATTCATTAAGTTTGTTTTTTATAAATGGAGCCAAATATTGGTTTATGTGGATTATTGTATTTCATGATCTGCACCCATGTTTATTAGTATGCAGTTGGCATGTAACAAAGTACTTTTCAGGCAATAAAAACTCTTTTTTTTGACTAGATAAATGAAAGATGAGTTTATATCATAGGCTACTGAGGAACCTTCCAGGCAAAGCTAAATTAATATAGAGAAAATCGGGCCTCATACGACATGTCCCTTTTTACCTGCATCGCAGGGTTGTGAGTTAAAGAGATTTGTATCAAGCGAAACAAAACTCCCCCTTATCAGGAGGTCCCGCCCTGTAGGCAGGGCTTACACAGAGGAGGATATAAAACCAGAGTTCCCAGACTAGTCACAGATTTGAAAATGACTCTTAGATGAGTGTCTAAACCAGGGGTCACCAACGCTGTGCCCGCGGGCGCACATGCGCCCTGAGCAACCCTTGATGGCGCCCGCGAGGCATGCACCAAAAATAGTACTACTCATATTTCAACATATACATATATAAAAAAGTATCACAAAGCATTTATTAACTTGTTTAGGTAAAAAAGTGTTGTTTCCTTGACTTAAAAATGTTAGAAGTGATGATTTGCATTACAAAAACAGCAGGTGTTTCCCCTGACTTTCAAATGTTTGAGCAAATAAACATAAATAAGTATTTCATGTTTAAACATGTTTTTCTGATTATTATTATTGCTGTGTAAATTACTGGTAATTGTGGATGATTATTATTGATATGTGAGCAGTCATTTCAGTGTTTTGATAACTACTACTATTTAAATATAATTATTATAACGTTAGTTATACATGTAGTTTTGTTATTTAGGAAGTTTGTGGCAAACGGGTTCTGTGCCCTCCATACTCGTTGGGGCCCATGAAGTAGCCCTCAGCCTCAAAAAAAGTTGGTGACCCCTGGTCTAAACGTTTTGTTTTTCTAAAACGAAGTCTAGACAACTACAACTGAATCTTTTTCTACATTGCTTTAATTTCTTGGTTATAATACCTATAAAAGTCCTGTTTCTCCAAGCCAAAAAGATTCTTTCAATGTTTCAAAACTTTTCATGTGATTGTCTTTTAAAATCTGGTTAAAAATCTTTTGAGACTTTACGTCACAGATCTGTTCCTTTTGTAAGAACAGATTTCACCCAAGGGTTTAATTTTTGTTGTTGGACCATCGTTAAGCGCCCCAATATTTACAATTAAGTCATTTATTTGAAATGTATTCAGCACCTAAAATAAATTAGGCCAGCTAACGGAATCAAAAGCTTTCTGCACATCCAAACTAATGATCACAGCTTTGTTTTGTTTTGTATGGTTCATTATGTGTAGAGAGAGTTTTATGTTGTGTGTGTTGTCGGCTAATCCTGTTTGCTTCTTTCCAACTCTGAGGGATCTGAATTTTCTTAAGTGCCCAGTTAAAAGTTGTTGAAAGCAAAGGGATAAGTGTGTCTTTTCGAGCTTTATACCACTCGTAGGTGAACCCATCACTCCCCGGAGATTTTTTGTTGTTTTTGATTGCAATTTGTATTTCCTACACTGTTATTTCAGCTCCTAATTTTTTATTTTGCTCTTCCGACATAATGGGCAAATTGAGGGTGTCCAGAAAGGAATTTATATCCTCTTTATCTCCTGAAATTTTAGATAAAAATTGTTTTATAGACTGATTTAAATGCTGATTGAATTTGGTCTTGTTTGGTTAAGATTGTATTACTTTGCCTGTCCCTTTTTTATTTTTATTTTATTGCTCTTTCAGGTTGTTTTGTTTCCAGTTTCCAGGATAATAATTTTAGAACATTTTCATCCCCTCTCATAATATCTTTGTTTGGTGAATCCTGATAAGGTTCATGGATGACCATGTCGAGCCGCGCTGCCTGCCGCTATCATTTCCGCTTTGTGCCGCCATGTCACGCTGCATTTTCAGAATTTATTGCCTTTGGTAATGAACAAAATTCACAAACATAGGAACTTGCTCAGGGGATTAGGTGCAACATACGATGAACAATAAAAAAAAAAAAACACCATATATAATCATATCATCATTCGCAATGGGATAAAATAAAAATAGGCTTACTATGTAAATAAAAAAAATGTTAAATTTACAGATGTAGTGTAGAAAGCATCAGGGCAGTGAGTAAGTGATTAATTCAAATTAAAGTGACAGGTGTTATAAGAAGTGTTCATGAGTCCAACGGCAGAGGGAAAGAAACTGTTCTTGTGGCGGGAGGTTCTGGTCCGCATGGACCGTAGCCTCCTGCCTGAGGGGAGTGGTTCAAATAGTCCATGTCCAGGGTGAGAAGGTTCAGCATTGATTCGACCTGCTCGTCCCAGAGCCCTGGAGACGTACGGGTCCAGGGTCCAGAGATGGAAGTCTGCAGCCCATCACCTCAGCAGAGCGCACAATGCACTGTAGTCTCTGTTTGCCCCTGGCTATGGCTCCAGCGTACCACACGGTGATGGAGGAGGTGAGGATGGACTCAATGATGGCCGTGTAGAACTGCACCATCATCTGCACTAGCAGCTTGGCTTTCCTCATCTGCCGCAGGAAGTACATCCTCTGCTGGGCCTTCTTGATGAGGGAGCTGATGGAGGGCTCCCACTTGAGGTCCTGGGTGATGGTGTTGCCGAAGAAGAGGAAGGGGTCCACGGTGGTGATGGGGGAGGCTGAGGGGCTGTGACTTTCCTGAAGTCCACAATCATCTCCTCTGTCTTCTGGGTAACTCCAGGCACCGGCACCTGTCCGAGATGAGCCCTATGAGGGCCCTGTGGAGTTCCTGTGCTGGTAGTTGGTGTCTGAGACATTCGAACCTGGAGTAGAAGGAGTTGAGTTGCTCAGCCAGTTTCCGGTTGTCTGCAGTGTGGCTCTGGGCATGTAGTTGGTGAGAACCCGGAACCCACTACACACAGACGGGCTGCTTCAGACGAGTATTGTATTGTGATCTAGTGCTCGACACCTCTTTGCAAAATCCATACTTCGCATCTTTGTAGCGCCCTCTGTCGCCAGCCCTGTGCGCTGCCTCCTTCTGCTGCCTTAACTGCCTCAATTTTGGTATGAACCAGGGTTTGTCATTTTTGAAAGTGCCTTTGGTGTGTGATGGTATAATCCTCAATATTCCTTTACAATATTAATTTTAGAGTCATGATTATCATAAGGAGAAATATCACGATTTTACTATTATTCATGATTATCAGCAAAAAGAAAGGAAACGTATTGTATTTTATATTTAAACTTGGAAATATTCCTGTGAAAGGAAATTTTGGTTTTAGAACAATTAAATTCCCTACTCTTTAATACAACATTGATTTAAAAATAAAATATATTGGCCACAAATTGATTTAAATAATATAAATGTCTTGTAGCATTATATCATTTATTACCGAGATGTGCTTCATGGTAAACGCTCTGGGGAGGGGCTTGAGACTTTAAAAAAGTCACTTTCCTTTTTGGCTCACGCCAAAAACAAACAGAAAATAATAAAGCGTTTTTACTTGTAAGATTACGCTCTGGAACTTTAGGCTCGCGCTGAGCGGCCGCTTTGCGCTCCAGCGCCGTCAGCGGTGCCTCGTTCGGCCCCTTGTGAAAGGCTCGTGATGCAGCGGCATAAAAAAAATACTACTCGCGCTGACTGTAGCTTGCGCTGTTCACTTGCACTGTTGTGGACCCCCATGTGAAACTGATCGGTCGTTCAGTGCGCCAGTCATGTGTACACCAGACAATCATAAAAAGATCAGGTACACACAGACACATACCCACATGTGCGCATACCGCTGGGACTTGCACACTTCGCGTCAAACGGACCGGTCTTTCAACGCCTTTATCCAGCCTTGTTGACACGCTGGACTCTGACACTAAGACGTGTGTGCACATGCCACTGTGAGCCACGTTGCGCCTTGACACATTCCAAAAACCCCACGAATAACCTATTGTGGCCATAAATAATCGCAACAATTAAATGGTTAATCATGACGTCACAGTGTCCGTGTACTCATCCAAACTATCTGTGGCAGCTCTGAAAACCTTCTGTAATGACCAAACACACACATAGCTGCTCCACTGCCTCATTGGTTCACTTCTTAGAGGTCCTCACTACAGGTTTGGAGAGCTTCAGCCTCTGTCTGTACGTGGGGATCAGGTGAACCATGGGGTGATTTGAAAAGCCCACAGCGGCCCGAGCCACGGCGCAAAATGTGGTGCTGACTGTTGTTTAACAGTGGTCAAGAGTGTTCTGCTCTCTGGTCAGTAAGTAAACGGCGGCCAGAATGAATGAGGCAAACTCACGTGGCGAGTAGAATGTTTTGCATTTAATTAAATAAGATTCCAGAGCAGGTGGGCAGTGTTTGGAGACCACAGTCACATCCGATGACCAGGCGTCGTTAATGTAAAAACAGTCCTTTGTTTGTTGGAAAGTGAGAGGAAAACCCCAGGTATCGTCGTCCGTGTGCCACGTTTCCTAAGGTGCGGGAGCGCACAGGCTCATTTTCCCCGTCTGCAGCGTCATGCTCTTTTGACCAAAAAAAAGGACCAATTCTGCAGCAGATGCTAAAAAAAATTGGAACTAGATCCGTAGGAGTTGTAGTTCTAATGGTTAAGAGCTCTTCACGGGTGTAAGAGCACGCTGACGCACGATTGACGCACAAAAACAGACAAAACAAAGTGCACCGAAACACCAGGGTGGCCTTCTGAGGTGCCATCTTGGATCTACATCATGAGGGATTACTGATGCAGCGTCCTCTCCTCGCCTCCATCTGATGGGAGATAACTGTGAGAACCTTTATCTGGGCCGGTAACCCCGTCCTTCCACGGGCGAAGAGTCTGCCTCCTTTGGCCTGCTAGCCTTGTTAGCTTGTGAGGCAGGCTGTTTTCCAATGGAGCCGTGGGTCGGCAGCTTTGTTTGTCTTGGTCCTGTAGCGTTACCAGACTTGTTGTTTTACTTGCTTGCTCGTCAATTGTTTTTTTTTTTTGGGGGGGGGGTTTATGCGGGTCTAACGGTGATTTTTTAAACCTAGTTTCTGTGCACCTTTTCAGTTTGCCACCATGAAGTTCTTTTTTGTGTGGTTTTTTTTTGTTTTTGTCATCTCTAAAATGGTATTAAAAAAATTACACTATCTTTTTTTTCACTGGCCCTGCCCTTGTATATGTTTTTTGGTTTTGTTTTATTTTTTTCTTCTCCCTTTTTCTTTCTTTTTTGGAAAAAACAAAGGAAATGTTGGGGTCAGCAAAGCAAAGTTCACTTGTTAGTTCCCTGAGCGGGACAGCCCCTCCCTCTGGTCCTCTGTGTGTCGATGAAACCTACTAATTATCGGCTCATGTTTACTTAAATCTCACTACTCACATTGGTTTGTCCCGTTTTGGTGAAATGGATGAGTGGAGGGAGCGTGGCATGACTCATGCACAGATGTCAGCTGCAGAACACAACTTTTTAAGAGAAAAATGTGTCGAGGAGTGCATACGGACAATTATCTAAATCTGGATGTATTATGTACATGAAATATGGGTTGTCCGTATATACTGAATTTGACACACTTGCATGAATGAGACCCTTCTCCTCCGCACAGTGCAATGTTATCCCTCAAATCAACTTTTAAAAAGGGAGTAAATATTTCATTTCATTTTAAATGTGGGACATTTTAAAAATGACTATTATAATCTTAGAATAATTTTTTTTTTGTCAAGGACCACATGAAATACCAGACCTTGGCTTGTAGTAATTTAGCCAACCTGAAGTTAAATTTATTTTAATCCCTGTTGTAATGGAATAATTTATACAAGTGGTGTTTGTGTTTTCAGGTCGTGGAGGCTTGAGGGGCCGAGGTGGTTTCGGAGGCCGCGGGGGCAGAGGGAGAGGCCGTGGCCGTGGCTTGGGCCGCCCTGCAGTGACCAGGGAACAGTTGGACAACCAACTTGACGCCTACATGTCAAAGACCAAGGGCCACCTGGATGCGGAGCTAGATGCGTACATGGCGCAGGCAGACCCTGATGCCATGGAGTGACCAGAGCTGGTCCAGAATGTTGGTCACCATGTTTTTTTGTTTTTTTGCATTATTCCTGCTTCTCGATGTATTTATTTTTGTTGAACTGGACAAAGTCGATACTTAAGTTGTCTGTTTTGTACTCTATATGTAATGTTTACTTTGTTCCAATTAGCCAATTTTAAAAAAAAAGAAATGGACAAGTTTTAATGAAATTATGCAGTTTTAAGAATTTTTTAAGATAACCCTTTTTAAAAATGCATTCAGAGAACAATAATAAACTGATATTTCCTTACTAGTCTGGGAGCCAGTCTCCTGCTATGTAATTCTTTTGCTCCATTTGTCTAACTGCCTAGACTTTTCTTTTTAGTACTGTAAACCTCAGGCCATTACAAGCTCAAGTGTTTTGATTCAACTTGGCCCCATTTGGTTCCAGGACCCCCAAACCTTTTCTCTGGACCAAGGAATTTTGTGAGTGAGTAAAAAGTGATGCTCTTTGTTGAAAAAAAATTCGAACAAAGATGACTGACATGAGAAATACAGCAATATAACATTGGAGGGGTTTATGCATACCAGTTTCGAATTAGACCCCTTCTTGAAACAAAAAATATCAGAAAAATTGTAATTGTCATTCTCATGGAATTACAATTACATACACATTACATGCATACATACAATTACATAAGCCCAAGATGAGCTCTGTGCCATAAACTGTTCACCTCCTGTAGCAGAGTTGGTATTCCATACTCCCAAACTGATGCGTAGAATTCTCATTCATTTGTCCAAAGAAAGCCTATGGAGAAAAAAAGCAGATTTGAGGGAAATAATTAAATTTTCATGGATTTACTTCAAACCTGGCACAGTTGATTATTTGAGTATTGCATCTTTTTTTTTTTTTTTTTTTTTTCTAAAAAGATGTTGGCCATTGGCTTTGTTGTTGGACAGAACAGTAAAATTAGGATGAGACTGCAGGATGTTGCAGAAAATGTTCTGAGCCAGAATTTAACTAACAACGCTGTGGCCTGTCCACATGACTGGTATGTGTGTTCTCCACTTGACTACTGAGTGGCACGGTATTGTATCTTTTTTTTTTTAATGTCTGAGATTTGAGAGTTTAAAATTACGGTGTGGTCAGATTATATCTTTTACAACCTTTTACTTTTTATACAATGTCAAGTTATTTTAGACAATATAACTTACATTTGTGAGCTATGTTTAGTGTAACTTAAATATAAATCATTGTGAGATGGTTAGTCACCCGATTCTTTTTCAGTTCAAAAACTTTATTAGTCGTTACTGAGAGTGATGTGTGCACCGATTTCCATATTTTCATTTTTATGTGGTTTTATACATTACACACTACTTCAGTGTTAGACCTGATACAACTCTTAATGGCAAACAGACTACTTGTACAATTGTTCAGATGAGAAGATCCACACACTTTGTGACAGGATTATGAAATTTTATATAAATTATCCTGACATGAGATGAATAATTAAACGTGAATGGAAAACATACCTAATGTATCTTGACATTAAGAGCAAATGGATGTTGGTGTTAAAAACACTTTCTACAAGGGAAAATATTCCACATACTTCATGTTGAAGAATTACCGTTGTATCCCATAGAATTCTGTCACTATGATCTGAGGTTTGAACAAATTTTCTCCTATAACAAGTGATGTTTGCAAGATACAATGATCATTTTGGTCATAATCTGAAGGAAGGAAAAGGAAATCCTCTTTTTTTTTTTTTTTTACATTTGAAAATATTAAATGTTTAATATTTGAAAAGGTAAATGCTACATTCCATAATGCATTAATCCCATTTGGTCTTCAGTGTTCATGTACACAGGGGTATGAATGAAAGCTTGTGAGAGGATGTGGGACAACGAATGGAAATAGGCCCATGGCTACAATCTGTGTACAGCATTTGTGTTCATTAACATGCACCTGTCAAAATAAATGTAAACATTTAAAGTTTATTATTATACTTATATGTCAGAATAATATTGTGCACAATTTCATAATCCTGTGATGTGTGCGGATATGGTCTCCTTATCTGAACTAGGTTACCATCACGATCTATTTAACATGAAGAGTTGAGCAACATTATTATTATTATTATACACACATTATTATACTTTAGGCAACACCTAAGACACTAGACCACATGAAATGAAAATGCATAGAAACTATTTTTTGACCACACCCTGGTTTTAAATCTAATCACAGACATGGAAAAGGATACCTGACTAAAATTTTTATGAAGGTTAAATTATTTTCCTGAAATCTGCAATTTGCCCTTGTAATGGCTTTCTATGAATAAATCCATCCATTAATCTATAGTCTGTTTAGCCACGGATGGGGCAGAAGTCTTAAGTGGGGTCTGTAGGACCAAACGTGGCTTAGATGAAACAAAAGACTTAGGTGTAAACCTCGGGCCATAAGTTAATGAAAAATAATAGCAAGAAAATTGTAGTAAAGCAATTACGTAGGAGGGGTAAACTCCTGACGCTTTTTAAAAATGGATCATGATTACTGAATACCCCGTAATGGTCTGCTCTATTATTGGTATTAGTATTTTTGGTAAAGTTTGAAAGTGTAAAACACAAGTTGAATTAGTGGTGTGGGAAATATCGCTCTGTAAATAAAATGTTTGAAAGATGTGCGAGTGTATTCTTTTTGACTCTATAACGTACTAAACTTGAACTAAATGAGCCGCTTCAGTCTTTTATTTATATTTATATATATATATATATATAATGTATATATATAATGTATATATATATATATATATATATATATATATATATATATATATATGTATATATATATAATGTATGTATATATATATAATATATATATATATATATATATATATATATAATGTATATATATATAATGTATATATATATATATATATATATAAATATATAAATACATTATGAAGTATATATCATATATATATAAAAACATTAGCCCAATGAACATATGACTGGGACGAATACATTTTGGAAAATGTAGGCCCAAAATTATTGTAAATGTAAACAACATGTCGGTGTAATCCCTCATTCGTCCAGGAGTGTTCCATTGTAGAAAAAGATTCAACTGAATCTACAACTGAATCTTTTTCTACAACATTTAAGCAGTTACAATAAATTTTTAGCTGCAAAATTTAGGCACAATTTTGGGTAAACCATGCCTGTAGGTGGCAGTAAAGCTAGACTAAGAATGTAATGGCTTCAACGAAGTTTTTGGGCCTTCACTATGCACTACAGATGGGTAGACCTTATCATATAATGACCCATCCACTAAGGTTTCGATGTTGACCTGCTCAACGGCACAAGCGTAGTTCCATGCGTAGATTGCGTCCACGGGTTGCGTCTCGTTGGTGTCAGCCAATCAATTGGTCGCGTTCAGAAACTAGCACCGCATACGTAAATCTTGCAATCATGGCGACGTTCCGAAGAGATCGCGGAGATTGAAAACACAAGAATTTACAATTCTAAACTGCCTCTTGCTTTAGTGTAACGATGTGCTGGGGTTAGCGAAAGCCACTGAGGCCTAGCTGGAAGACCATGTTTCCAGAGGTAAGAATGGCAGCCGGGGGAGAAAGCGCTGGAGTTTGTTTATGGAGCGCAATAGCCTGTGGCGGCTAGCGGCTAGCTCCAGGTAAACACAGCCTGAACACGAGCCCTATATGTGGCACGGGATTAAATCGTAACGCTGCTTAATACGATGAGCCGAGCAGATCCTCTGTAAACACCACCCTTACATTAGCTACACTCGAGCAGTGGAATACAATGTCATTTAGAACCGAGTATCAATGCTAAGCGAGTGTGTGCATCACAGTTCCCTCACGTGAGCCGAGGACCGGGTTCGGTGGAGTTGAGATTACAGAAGCCATTAGAAAAAGAGTATCTGTTTTAGGGATACGACGGGAATCGATTCACTATAGAAAACACAGCTCTGAGTTTGAGCCGGCTCCCGTGTGTGTGTGTGTGTGTGTGTGTGTGTGTGCGCGCGCGCGCGTGGACTACGTGACACTTCCGTGTGTGCGTGGCCTGTGTGGCTATAGAAAATGTTGGAGGTCAGATGTTGTACCCAGCGGAAGTTACTGGTTGATGTGTTAAAAATCGTAAATGTAAATGCTAAATCGTTATTTTTGGTTCCTCTGGGACCAGTTTTTAAATGCCAATCGCATTGCATGGACTTAAAAACATCGGGTGCATATCCCTGTGTCACATGACTGTGGAGACTGGAGTGGGTCTGTGAGCTTGACTTGTCAACCTAGAGAAAACTCAAAACTACTAAATGCAAACAGAATCCCACCCTAAACCGTTGTATGCTGTAAACCACTGAGCCACACATGCCAGATATGCATGGATCCACAAATTACTCTGTTAGTGTGGGCGAAAAATATCGCCTTGTTAAGGGATATTTTTGTATCTGGACTATGTTAACTTTGCCTTGGGGCTGGTGTCCCATAGCCATGAAAATAAAACAAATGGTACAATTACACAATTTAAGACACACATGAGTTTCATCTTGATCTGACCAATTTTGACAGTGTGAAAAGTGTGCATACAAAGAATATTACTGCATTTTTTTCTATACATTTTTTGTGCAATTTGTCTGGAGCAACCCATTTACTTTTGCTTAAAAAAATTTGTATTTCACTTTACTGAGGTTAACCCTCAGGCCCTCCTTTTTAAAAGTAAGAAAATTGCGGCATGTGTTGACATATTTTTATGTTATGTTCATACAATTATGCCATGAGTTTATTTTTCATCCTCTTAAGTGACAAACCGGTGCACATGATTCCACACTTGACAGTAGGTGATAAGTCAATAGGATATACAGTGGGAGAATGTTATTTTTTTTTCCTCTTAGACAGTGCATCACATTTTAATAGGGGTGCACGATGGCAGAGCTGTTAGCTCTCTCGTCCCCCAAGGAGATCGTCGGTTTGATTCCCGGGCCAGACCAACAGCACATGATCCCCCTCTAATGCCCTCCCCGTGTTACCGTTGGTTCTCTCCGGGTTCTCCGGCTTCCTTCCACCATCCAAAGACATCCATGTGTTAGGCAAAATTGCTAACTGTAAATTGTCCCGAGTGAATGAACGTGATAGTGAATGATTCTCTGTGTGTCTGTCTCTGTCTGTGTTACCCCTGCGACGAGGTGGCCCCTGTCCAGGGATAGGCTCACCTGTGACCCCTAATGGGAACAAGCAGTAGAAAATGAATGAATACAATAATAATTTATTCATAAGCACCTGGAACAAATATAACTTGTCCTTGCATTAGAAATAAGAGATTTTGTTAGAAATAATAATTTGCTTTATAACACTCTAAACAATAGTTTGTCTGATAGTCGCTTGTATTTATTTTGTTTACTTTGGACCACATGGCACGTTTCCCTTGCCCTGTGCTACATACGTGACATGCTGTACACAAAGGGAGAAGAGCGTAGATGACAGGTGGAGGAATCAAGGAACAAACAGCAGGGCTTACCCTAACATCTGCCTTGATTTTACGACATTAAATAGAGCTTGAACATGCTGAAAATGATCAGCTATCATCTTGGACAAGCAGAGTTTTTGCACATTAAAACAACACTGTAAAACACCTGTTGAAATTGTCTCTGTCAGGGCTTGGATTTAGAGAAATGTTCCACCGTAGCCTCATCTCACCTTTCTCTCTGTCTCTCAGTCTCATCCTGTGATCTTTACGGGAAGTTAATTAAGGGCTAAACCTGAATTTAAAGTTAGGCCGATAATGTGTCCCAGTCAGAAAAGTACACAGTAACTGTGGTCAGGAGAGACCAGTGGACTAGCAGTAATCACTCCAGACTGAGCACTGAGCTGTTTGTTTCACGTAGTTAGCAGCTGGCTAATGCTATTATTATGTGGCTATGCTAATAAACCTTAGCCTCCTTCAGACAGTTTTAATGAGCCTAATTTCCAACTGTCCAAGTGTTATACTTAAGGATCAGACACAGGATCAGAGTCAGTGCTCTTGAAAGCTTTGAGGGCTTGTCCGGTGCAGAGGGCTTGTGGACAAGGAAGAGCAGATGTAAAATGTCTGCAAAAGTTTGTTGTGGCAAGTTGTCTCTGCTTTTAAGTGACACCCCAACTGCGCTTGTCTCCAGTATTCTGACCAAGAACAGTGTACAACCTGGTACTATTAAACTCAATCACCCCATTATAGCGGGCTATTGGTTATATTAAAACTTAAGCCTATACCAGAATCAGAATCGGAAAAGGTTTATTGCCATTGTCATTGAACACAGTTCGCAAACATAGGAACTTGTCTCTGCGTTAAGGTGCAACATAAACAATTAATAATAAAATAATAATAGCCGCAACGTCTATAGAGTCAACTATGGCATGCATAAGTTAAGAATTTGCTAATAAAATAAGGTACAAAATAAACATGTCTCAGTATGTACACAGATATGATAAATATGATCCCTCAAGGACAAGATACTGTAAATTGAACACTCTAGAACTGAAATTTGTCTACAACAAATGTATCTCAAAAGCAATGCAAAGTGCGCATTGTCTTTGTGTTAGTTTTCATCAGATCCACCAAGGAACCTGTGTTACAGAAGTTTTCAGGCGTCTTGTGTCTACAAGTGGGGATATACACATTTAAAGAAACAGTTTTTACAGAAACAGCGTTTACAGGAAACCTTTTAGAAACTATTGCCATTTTGTCTCCACGTGGATGTGGCCTAACCCCTTAGGTTTATACTGACACTGATACTTTTTACAAATTAAGCAGTGAAACATTTTACAGCATCTTGGCTCTTCTATGAGCCAACAGTCATAACTTTAGACACTTTTGTCACATTGTTATTAATAAATGGAAGTAGTTTGCAAAAATAATTTATGTTGATTCTAAAGCTAGATCTGCCATCATAAATAATCTTCTGGGTAATAGAGGTGTGGTTAAAGAGTGGAGTAGGAGGTTGAGGCGTCCTCCTGAGCCTTGGTCAATGATTAACCAACATTAACTACATATAGTGTTACACCTGCCCCATAAGGTCTGTTTGCTGCTGAGGCCTGTGGTCACAGCCTTCCAACCCTGAGTTTGATCTTAGAACAGAATGAATAGAGTGGTTTTAAGCCTGCTACTTCATGAGTTTCAGAGCGAGGGACCGCACTGCTGATGGCGAAAGTGGGGCCATTGAAAAAACTCAAAGATGATATTATTTAATCAATTTGCGGACATCCATCCATCCATTTTCTACCGCTTGTTCCCGTTAGGGGTCGCGGGTGACTGGAGCCTATCCCAGTGCCTTAGGCGGGGTACACCCTGGACAGTGGCCAACTCGTCGCAGGGCTAACACAGAGACATAGACACACAGACAACCATTCACTCTCACACTCATTCACTAGGGCCAATTTACAGTTGCCAATTTTACTTAACACATGCATGTCTTTGGACGGTGGGAGGAAGCCGGAGAACCCGGAGAGAACCCACGGTAACACGGGGAGGACATGCAGACTCCACCCAGAGAAATCATGTGATGTAATGTTCGCCCAGGAATCGAACCCATGATTTCCTTCTTGGGACATAATTTTTTATTTTCAAAATAATCTTAATATTAAATGGTCGGCAGGTTGATCGATATGATTAACATTTTCCTCTCACAGGAATATTTGCAAGTTTAAACATAAAAAAAAAATACAATATCAATGTTTCCTTACTTTTTTGCTGATAATTGTGATTAATTGTAAAATCGTGATATTTCCCCACAATAATCGTGACTCTATCATCCCTATCGTGTAACCCTAGAGACTAGTGTTATTAGAGTTAAGCCCATCATGAGGCGCCATGTCTAGATGCTCGTCTTGGGTACAGTGTGGCCGTCATTTAGGTTGCAGACTGGCGCTAGTTTTTAATAGAAGAACAACTTACACCGCATCAAGGGCCAATAGGCTGGGTAGGAGGTGACATAGCATTTTAAAATAAAAGCACGTCATCTATTGTTAATATGCTCTCTATTAAACAGCCAGATAAATAAGTAAATGGGAGAAGATAAATTCAAATTACAAATTATATAAAATATAAAAATTATATAAAGGCAAATAATCATATCATGTACTCTAAAAGGTCAGAGTGCAGATCAAATCCTTTCGGTCACATGCACAGCTGACCAGAACTGTTTTTAGCCTAGATCAGTGGTTCCAAGTGATGGGCAAAGTGAAGCCTCATGAAACTGCAAAGCATCTGAACCAAATGTTTCGAGGCTTCGAAACTTGTTTCCAAACCTCTCCAGAGTGACATCTAGTGGCATGCTTTAGTACTACAACATCCACAGTGGTTTGATGTGCTAGTGCTATGGTTGCCATTCAAATAATTTAATAATTGTGTATATTATTCATGCTTTTGTGTTCGCAGATTAATATGAGAAAAATAATATTTGAAAGAAGCGAGGAAATGTTCTTTTTCAGGTTTTATTTAAAAATTGGCCTACATTTTCCTTATGTGGAGGGACACAATCTATTTAATTTAATTTATCTGTGCTTTTATTCTCTTACTTAGGAGAAGCAGCAAAAGACAGAGCTGTTCTTGACACACAAAGGGTCTCAAACTCAGAAACTCATGTCTGTGGGACCAGAGTGCTAATGTGCTCTAGTTTATCAAAAGGCCGCTATTTCGCACGGTGGAGTGTCGGTGTGAGGAAGGTGCGCTAACTATCATCATTACTGACTCTCTTTTCACAAACCCTCAACACGGGTCCAACATGCAAACTCCTTTTCTAAACTAAACGGGAGCAGGTTGAGACTTTATAGAGTCGAGTTGAGATTGACTCTCTGTTCTGTAGTTCATTTAAATCAATGTCAATGAATTGAGGCTTGAGGTGAAAAGCCCCTAGTGAAACACATGAAACATCTAAGTCAGGTGACCAGCACTTTGAATCATGTTTCGAAGCTGCCAAAATGCCTGTTTCAATACGGCTATCACTAGTGGTGCCCATAGGTTTTAGTAGATAGGGCAGCGTGAAATGGGGATAAGAGAGAAGGGAGGACATGCAGTAAACTTTCAAAGTCAGGATTCGAACTCCCGACACTGCGGCCGGCTGCACATTGAGTTTCAGATTGGTTTCAGAGTTTAACTCCATAAAACTGAAAGTGACTCTCTATGTTTAGTTCTGACTCTGGCACCAGCAGGAGACCGGTTAGTTTTGCAATTAAAGTTTTAAATCCGTTTAGTTCACATTGCACATTTTAAGCCTTAGTATTTGAGAGAAGACTGATATATGGACTCTGCAAGGATTCAATACATTTCAGAACATGTGGAGAATCAAAGTACAGAGTTTGCAAAATATTCAGAAATATTTTATTGTTGTCCTTCATTGGGCCTGGGCCGTGTGTGCTGGATTTCTTGGATTTTCTACTCTGATAATAACTGGAAAGTCTCCGTTAGATCCTTTCTGTGTCACCAATGTAGCTAGGCCCTCGGAACTGTCGCAATTCATAGTGCTCCATTCAGAATCCAAGGTTCAGATTCAGAACAAGTTTGTAGTGGTCTAAAGTAAACCATAGAGTTAGACATTCTGTATTCGAAAGGAATGTATCTTTAGTTATTTGTAGTGTTTTTTGTTCATTGGTCTGGCTTGAAACCTGAGTTTAACTGAATTGTGTGGGATCTTAAATCTAAGGCTGAAACAAGTAAATCAATTATTCGCGACTAATCAATTATGAAAATAATTGTTTACTAATTGTGTAACTGAATATTGTATTACTGGTTTGCACAGACTCCAACAAATGCCATGTGCAGAGAGAAGAGGTTTTATTACTCAGATAAAGCAGTAATTAAATCAAAGTGACAGGAGATATGCCATATTTTGTGTTTTGATTAAAAACCTATTTCCTCCCTTTGCTCATCCCCATATTCATAGGACAATTGTACTCTGATATTAATGGCATTGTGAACATGAAATTTCAATGCATTTAGTTATTCTGCGTAGGGCTTGGCAATGTGGGGATTATCCTCTTGATGATTGGCTATTTTGGTCATATTGTCATTTTGGGATTCAGTATTGCTGTATTTAAATGCAGCTGTCTGCCAAATTAGGTGGGTTCAAAAGCATCTGCAGGTAATTTTGCTGCGGTCATTATCTTAAAGTAGTGTAAGAAAATGTAAGTGGTCTATGTGACATAGACCACTTACATTTTGCTTGTTGCTTGTCGCTTGTTGGTGTTAATTTAATAATTAAGAATTAAACGTGTTGACAGCCTGATGACACCATAACACTTTCTATCGGCCAAGTTTTGAACTAAACAGTCATAAAATATATGAATAGAAATAGAAATAGAAGCCACATAATCAAAACATTATTTACAAAGTATTATTTTCCTAGTTTTAAAAGCAAAGCTGAAAGTATGAAGTCTGGATTCAATCAGAAGTTAAACTGAGACTTTGAGACACTGAACATTTCTACACAGAATTGTTTTGAACTGAATTAAAAAACAGCACCTGTATTTTAACAAAGTGAATTTTGAAATATTGTATTTTTATACACTGCATTTTAAGACAATGTATGCACTGACATTTAAAAAACAGTACTAACTGAATATTAAAGCATTGTATTATTTTAACACAGCTTTGGTAATAAAAACACAAAATAACCTTCATATACCAAAGCCCAAAGCAGCAAAGCAACAAAACAGAGACAGACAGTATTTATTATTAACTTGCATAAAATAAATACAAAAAACATAATTTTTAAGGCTATATTACTATCATTTTGTAGGTTAATGTAGAGTATCGTTCAGAGTACAGAAAAAAAATTAAAGTGTTGTGTTGTTTTGGAGGTTACAGGTTTACTCTGGAGGTGCCATCAGATGGCGCTTAATTGTCTTTATATTAAAAGTTTGTTGATGGGCTAGATTTATTTGTTGTACGCTTTTAGCAGAGTTTAAGAACAAAACAAAGGCTGGATGGATTAGTTTGGGCTTTGGACCTTTCATTTGGACTAATAATGGAAATTGTTTTGGAGCAATTTGTGACACGATAGCCTGCATGACATGTGCAACAGTGGTGAGTTAAGTGTAATAACTGTTGTGTGTGTTTACTGCGAAGATTAACCTAATGAGCAGCATTAACATAAAAACAACACACTGCACTTGTGTTGTGCTTGCTCTGTGTGTGTGCTCTTGTGACTCGTGTAGTTGAAAAAAATCAGCTGATGGATGCTGTGGTGGAGACAAATGGAGCATATCACTAATCTGTTTTCAAAACAACGCACAAACTCAAGCTCTTAAGATTCACCCAGAATGAAACATTACTGGCAAGTTGTAGTCATCTGGCCTCTGTTTTAGAAAAAACGAAACGTTTCGACTCTTATCCAAGAGTCATTCTCAATCAGAGAAACAAGTCTGAGAACTCCTGTTTTTATCCTACTCTGTGAGAGCCCTGCCCACAGGGCGGGACCTCCTGCTAATGGCCATTGAAACTTAACTAGGATGGGCCTATAGTTCTATTGTTCCCTGCCTCACCTTGAGTGCCTATTTAGCATCCGAATGCCCCGGGCGTCTCCAGGGTTTCAGCAGACCATTATAAACAACTGGAAGGTTGAAGCTTTAACCTCCATTACGAAACGTTTCGTTTTTTTCTAAAACAGAGTCCAGATGACTACAACTGAATCTTTTTCTACAATGGAACACTCCTGTGAATGAGGGACGAATGAAGGATTACACCGACATTACTGGCAAAGTTTATAGTAGGGGGGGCCCATGAAACCTGTGGCCCCTGCTGCTTGGAGGACATTGCGAAGCAAAGACTCAGTTGTTATTGCTATTTTTAATAGACGTGAAATGGTTTGCTTTTAATATCATTTGAACCAAATGCTGTAATGACATTTATTTTTAAAATAGTCATTCAGTGCTTTTTGACCTGGTTAGACTAGTTCTGTGCGATTTAAGCCTGGAGTTGGCCTAGTTCTAATTCAGGCCTATTGTAGACTAGGCCTGATAGTCCAAGATCTGTTTTAGGCCTGCTTTATGGTCTATCCATGTTTTTCTGGTTGCTATGGTTTGTTTAGTGCTGCAGCCAGGTAGCAATAGGACTTCTATGGCCCATTACCAGGCCATTAGGGTAAACAAAGAATATTGGTTTCTAGTTGAAAGTCAGTTTCAACAAAAACGAAATTATCAGGAGGTTCCACCCGGGTGGGGCTTACTCCGAGTAGGATAACTATCTGAGTTCTCAGACTAGATCCGCAGATTGAGAATGACGCTTGGATGAGAGTCAAAACATCTTGTTTTTCTAAAACGGTGTCCAGATGATTACAACTGAAGATATTTCAACAATTTGTTTAGTCATGCTTTAAACCCGCTCTTGTCCTGGGTCTGGTTTGTACTTGTCAAGTCAGGCTTCTTGTAAACACTGGGTTTGCATTGCCTGGGTTGTAGTGCTTTCTTCTGTTTTAAGTAATGTAATATGGTTAGGGCTGCAACGATTACTCGAGTAAATCGAATAATTCGATTACAAAAAAGCTTCGATTATTATTTTATTGCTTCGATGATTCGTTTAATTTACATATTTAATCAAAAACACGTGAATCTGTGGCGCGCGGAGCGCACGGAACGACTTGTGGCGCTTTTGTTTCACACGGAGCTTGTTCCGCTCTGACGAAGGCGCAACAAGGAAGAGAGCGGCGCGTTTGAAAGAGTTTTAAAGAGTTTTGACGAGTGAAAGAGCCATGGATCTATTGTAATAATCCCGAGCTGCAACTCTAAACACCGCATCTAGCTCCGCCCACCCCAGCCCCGCGCCGCTGACACGCCACCGCGACCCCCGCGCTCCCCCACTCAACAACTCTGCTTCCCAGTCACAGTCGTACTTTTAAACAGCCAATGCACATGGAAACAGCGCGGAGGACCGGTTATGTTAGAATAATCTGTTGTGAAACAGAAAGCCCGAGACGCGGAGGCCAAAGTCACACAGAGCCAAAAACGGCAAAACGCAAAATGCTCAAAACGCCAGGACCACCGGGCCCACCCAACATAACGTTGTACAAATGTCTTATTTTAAGTGATGTGACAGAGCTACTGTAACTGTTTACAGTCTATGACAAGTTAATTAGTCCTTTATATATATTTCTTATATACAAACAGAACAGTTTGGACTGAAGTGAAATGTTGCTGTTTTGGGGGACAAATTTATATGAAATTAAGAATAAAATGTGTTATTTTAAGCAGAAATTCCTTATCTTGTATTTGTTTGTTACTATGAACTATAACGTTTATCTAAAAAATGATTTTAAATGTGTTTAAATGGTTTACTGAATGTACAAAAAAATTAACCGATTACTCGATTAATCGAAGAAAAGAATCGATAGATTACTCGATTACTAAACTAATCGATAGCTGCAGCCCTAAATATGGTTGATATTTTTACTCCTCTGAAAGTAAAGTCCTTTGTTGATTTCTGTTGTTGAATTGTGCCACCGTGAGTTGTTTGTGGATCTTATAGAGATAAAACATGAAATTTTGGTGTGATTTTGTAGTCCGGTCCCCGGACCCTAGTCCTCAGACAAATCTGGCCTCCTGGAATATAATTGGAGACCCCTGTAATAAGGCATTGAGCAGGGGTCTCCAATTATATTTACCAGATTTTTTGGGGGCCGGACTAAAATATATTTTCTAAACTTTATGAACATAAAACACAGAGGAAAACAAACAAAACAAGACCAGAGAGAGAGTGACAGGCAAAAATCTAAAAAGGTACCCTACAAATTAATAAAAACTAAAACACAAAATGAACCCAAACAAACGTTCCACTTTGCCCAGTCTGTCAAATTTTTCAATTTTCTTTTCTCTCGTGTAATCCAATTGTTCATTCATCCTGTTCTCCATAAATTCCGAGTCTGATAATAGCGTTAGCCCGGGAAAAAAAATACCATTATTAGTCCAAACGAAAGGTCCAAAGCCCAAACAAATCCATCTTCTTTATATTTTGTTCTTAAACTTAAACTAGCGCATCAACAAAATTGTTATGCAAAGACAAAGTGCCATCTCTATTTGCTGAAAAGTATTCTGATCTCTAAATATTTAAGCCTTAAATATTTTTTATGTGGGGATAGGAAATCTTTTTTTCTTTTCCATTTTACCTACTGTGAGGAAAGGAAGCATTTTAACACCCTGCGATTTTGCAAGTTCTCCCACTTAGAAATTATGGAGGGGTCTGAAATTTCATTGTAGGTGCATTTCCACTGTGAGAGACGGAATCTGAAATCACATTGTATGATTTTTAAATAATTTATTTGCATATTATTGCTGCAAATAAGTATTTGAACAGCTGAGAAAGTTTATATTTGGTACAGAAGCCTTTGTTTACAATTGCAGATGTCAAACGTTTCCTGTAGTTCAGAATCAGAAAAGGCCATTGTCAATGATCAAAATTCACAAACAAAAAGGATATTGTTTTGGCATTAAGGTACAACATAAAACGCTAAGCAATAATAAAAACAACATATCGGAAACATTTATGAAATCAAAAGAGCATGCATTAGGAAACAATTAAAATGTACTATAGTATACGATAAAAATAGACTTACTATGTACACAAGAATTTACAGTTAAATTTATAGATGTAGTGCAGAAAGTGACAGTGCAGTGAGTCAGTGATTAAATTGTGGTTAAAGTGGCAGGTGTTTAAGAAGTGTTCATGAGTCCAACGGCAGAGGGAAAGAAACTGTTCTTGTGGCGGGAGGTTCTGGTCCTAATGGACCGTAGCCTCCTGCCTGAGGGGAGTGGTTCAAATAGTCCATGTCTTCATTCTTGACCAGGTTTGCTAACTCCTCCACACAGATCTTCTCTAGATCTGTCAGGGTTTTGGGTGTTGCTGACCAACACAGTTGAAACCCTTTCTATTGGATTTAGGACTGGAGACTGGATAGGCCACTCCAGAATCTTGATATGCATTTTACGGAGCCACTCCTTGGTTATCTTGGCTGTGTGCTTTGGGTTATTGTCGTGTTGGAAGACTCAGCCACGACCCATTTTCAATGCTCTGACTGGGGGAATATCCAAAGTTTATACCAAAAAGTTCTATTTTGGTCTGGTCTGACCACATTACTTTCTCCCACGACTACTCTGGATCATCTAGAGTTAGTCATTGGCAAACTTCAGATGG
Source organism: Chaenogobius annularis (assembly GCA_015082035.1). Taxonomy (NCBI): domain Eukaryota; kingdom Metazoa; phylum Chordata; class Actinopteri; order Gobiiformes; family Gobiidae; genus Chaenogobius; species Chaenogobius annularis. Next base: position 337,844 of record BJKM01000532.1, read on the forward strand.
ACTTGGACATGTGCTTACTTAAGCAGGTGAACTGTCCGTGCGATGCATGATTTTAATCCATGGCGACGTAATGTATTACTGATAGTAACCTTTGAAATTGTGGTCCCAGCTCTCTTCAGGTCATTGACCAGCTCCTCCTGTCTAGTTCTGGGCTGATCCCTCACCTTATCATTGATACCTCATGAGGTGAGATCTTGCATGGAGCCCCAGTCCGAGGGAGATTGACAGTCATCTTTAGCTTTTTCCATTTACTAACAATTGCTCCAAAAGTTGATTTTATTTCACCAAGCTACTTGCCAATTTCCCCGTAGCCCTTCCCAGCCTAGTAGAGGTCTACAATGTTGTCTCTGGTGTCTTGTGCCAGTTCTTTGATCTTGCCCATGGTAGTAGTTGGAGACTGACTGACTGTGGGGTGGACAGGTGTCTTTATGTAGCCAACGAGTTCAAACAGGTGCTACTAATTTAGACTAATTAAGCGGAGTAGAAGCAAACTAACAGGCCTTTGAGAGCCAGAATTCTTGCTGATTGGCAGGTTTTCAAATACTTATTTGCAGCAATATTATACAAATAAATTATTTAAAAATCATACAATGTAATTTCCGTTTTTAGATTCTGTCTCTCACAGTGGAACTGCACCTACTATGAAATTTCAGACCCCTCCACAATTTCTAAGTGGAAGAACTTGCAAAATTGCAAGGTGATCAAATACTTACTTTACTCACTGTATGTTGAGTACTGTAACAATGCACACAAAATTGTAATGCATGAACATCAACTATTACCACAGTTAAGAATTTGAATTGCATCCTAATTGCATTTTTGAAGCCACTGAGTCCAGTTTATTTCACTTAAAGTGCACTAGGACTAGATGGACGTGTTTCTCTTGTGATGTGCTGCTTGCATTCTAGTGTTTACGTCCTTTTCTGTGTGCTTCAGGCCAGCCTGTCCTTCTGGGGATGGGGAGGCCTTGGAGTCGTGCTCTTCTTCATCACATTCGGACCCTTTGCCATTTTCTACCTGGCCTTTTACTTGCTGTGCATCGTCGGAGGGTGAGTGGCCGCTCGTGCCTCCAGTGTCTACGACCTGCATCTGCTCATGACTGTGTCCTTCTCCCATAGGGGCTTTGCCGTCATTCTTCTCTATGGGAAAATCAACTCTGAGAAGCACCTGGAGAGCTGCGAGCACTCATACCTACCGCCCACAGCCTCAGGGATTGTGATGGTGAGCAGGTCACCGACCCCCACGACTCAGCCCCCTGGAGCAACGTCCTCTAACACTGGCTTTGTTCTACAGACACTAGAAGAGATGAAGCTGGAGCTGAAGCCTCCTAAGATCGATCGTAGACTAACAGGCTCAAATTTCATTGACGAGCCGCTGCAGCAGGTGAGGCCACAGAGTCCAGGTCCAATCCATTCAGTTCTAGCACAAAGTGTAGTGAGTGAGTGTGAGCAGCAGAGGTGGAGCGACATTCAGGTATTATATAAATCCAACAGAAATGTGCTCAAAGAAAGGTTTACGTATGGGATGAAAATCAAGTCAAAAGTATTTACATGTGTGCGAAACAGTTTGTGTGTTACTTAGTGTAGTAAAAAAAATGTGATTAGTCTGAGGCCGTATGTGTATTATTTTTTATTTGTCTGAATGTTTAAATAATCGTCTGCGTAGTTTTCGGATGCATGTCATTTAACAGACTGGTTTCACACTTGCAGAGCAAGCTAGAATCTTTTAAAGGGATTGTAAATATGCCTCATATGGGGTTGCATATTCCTCCAAGGATGGTTTAATGTACCGTCATTATTTCCAAAGGTACATGCGCCCGAAACATACTATTAACACTATATAGGCCTATATAATAGGCCTATATAGTGTCTAATAATATTATGTATAGATGTGCAATATAAAGCAGGGGAGAGAAAATCTGTTAATTAACTTGACTAGACCCATTCATACAGATGACTATTTTGAAATTAAAATAATATCTAGGCTAAATATTGGAAGGTTGAGCTTATATTCACCTCATTTGAAGCTTTAACTATCATATTAGTTATTGTAATAAGACAAGCTCCATGGTAACACTGGGAGGAGGCGCTTGAGATGTGTTGTCAGTTTGCTTGCGCTCCTTCCCAAACTCCTTCCCAAACTCACTGAGAAAGCGGACAAAATAACAAGTGCAGACTCTGTGTATTTGGATAGTGATACACATGTTGTCTTTTGACCCGTGAGTCAGGTCTGGACAAGAAAGTTTCATTTCAATGCGGTAGATCGCCGTATGTCGCACATGCGCGCTCTGTGTGTCTTTGTATTCTGCCGCGTCTACATTCACTTCCTCATTAAACTTATTTCTCTGTGAATATGAGTCTGATTGTAATAAAGCTCAAGCTCTTGAAGCTCAAGACTTGTTTATTTGAAGTAGTATTTTAATGATGGCGTTACCTAAAATATGGGATGAAGTTGAGTTTTAGGGATGGTTTATTTTCCCCCCATGCCAAAACGGATGGCAGGCCATTTGATTTATCATGTTGGCCGCCATCCCTGTACGTAGCGAGAGCCCTGGTAGTGGGCATACTCAAACCTCTCACATACGCACAAAGACACTTGATACGTTCCTCACGCAGATCTTATCAACATGTAGATGGTGCATTCAGGGTGAGGGATTGTGAACTGCCAATTTACTACTGTTTCCAATTTATATCAAAGATATAAATCGTCAGATGGCATAAATAATTGTTGCGTCTCAAAAAAGAACATCTGAGTTTGCGATTTTGTATGTGATGGGAGTAGTTTAGCGATGTAGAACTAAAAGATCCATAGCATAGTGCTTTTATGCACTTTGCATTTATGTATTTAGCATTTATGCTTAATACCTGCTCATATAATTACTACTCCATCCGATCCCTACCGGTTTAGGGACTTGTATGTTAATAAAAAAATTAGGAAACACAAATTATTTTGGGTGGTTTGTATATCAGATAATCAATAAGCAGTGTTCAAATAACATGGTAAAGTTCTGGTAAAGATATGCAGTGATAGGAAGAAAAAATGAATTGCTGATGAATTACTGGAGTAGAGAGATGCAGCTACTAAAACTGTGTCGGCCACAAGATGAAGCTGGGTTTCTATTGAGTTGATTAAAGTTGAATAGCTCTCTGAATTGAGTCAAGCTTAAAATTCTTTGGTTCATTCCAGTTGCATGCCAGCAGATACCAGATTGCACCAAAGTTCTAGGTCATCTGAAGCGTGAGCATGCTGAGGAAGAGAAACCGTGATGTTTTTGTGCCCTGTGTTGACAATATGAGCCGGCTAAGAGGTCTCATTTACCGGCTGATTCTACATCATCTCCGCTGCCCTGTGCCATGCACTGCGTAGTACTTACGTTGTCATTGATGTGAATGAATGGCTGAATGGCACTTCCACATCCCATGAATGTGCTGTTCAGGTCTGCGTCTCGGCTCCACTGCTGCCAATGTCTGACCAAATTGTGGATCAACTCTATTTTCTTCTGCGCCAGACTTAGGTCAGCTCAAGCTCTACTGTACAGAATGCACAAAGCAGAAAAAATAATGTGAACAACGTCCAGGTTTGCGAAATAAATACACTCCGCACAGATTTAAATGTTATCACATTACTTACTTTTGATTGATTTACAAAATGTTGCTTTAATGTTTGACTCAGTTGCCTGTTAATGTTTGCTCCCTTTTGAACAAATAGAAATCTATCAACTGTATTGCCAAAAGACTGTGTATGTTCCATCATAGTTACCTATGTATTTAAAAAAAAATCTTTAAGTTTAAAATAAACATAAAATCAAAATCAAATCAACTTACACTTCATGCTGCTGAAACACAGACAGGAGAAACATTTTTTGGGACTTTTCTTTTGTGTAACAGTTAAATGCCAATTGACCCTTGTGGTGGAGAAAAAACATGTGTAAACTTATGTGAGACGAAATGCAATCCCAGAAATCACTGGCGTTATTAGCATTTCTGCTTTAGAATAAATTACTACTTTGATCTTAATTAACAACTTTTGTTTGACAAACTCAGCTCTCCATCCATGCTCTTCTCAATAAAAAACACATCCAAAAACCGACGATCTGTGCCCTCTGACAGAGGCTTTTTGTGGCACAGCGGAGCGCAGCCCATTATAAAGTTTGTTTATAAGTATAAGAGTTAGAGGAAATGTTTGATGCAGGAAATCATCAGCAAATATATTTTATAAAATAATTTCATTCATACTTCTGCAATTTAGCCATTGTTGGCCTAAACATGGAGAAGGGGTGTTTATTATATGAAGTCATGCGCCCTACTGCACAAGCGCGTGCACTTTCCCCGGTCCTTTTCCTCAACCCGTGCACGGTGAGAGTGTACAGTCTGTGACTCAAGGCAGAGACGATCCTCGGTTCAATGAAGCGCTGAGACGTGTTACTCTTGTCTTCATGTTTGCGACACAATGTAGGTCATCATGTCATAAGCAGTAAATGTTTAAGTTACAGACACAAGTTAACCCTTGTAAAGAAATCACTTTGTCAATGTATGACATTGGTCAAAAATAGACTCGTAGCATTTAAAAACACTGCACTTTTGTCCACTTTAGTCCATTTTGGGAAAGAATTTTTGTATAGTTTGAACTCTACAACTACATCCAAAATGTTGATTCTTGCAGCTGTCTTGTCTGGAGTGAGAATAAACAGTTATTTTATTCTTTGAGTATGCGCTCTTAGCCATGCAGTCTACGGGAAGCAATAACCAATGCGTATTCATCCCTTTTCACAGTAAGACCGGACTTTGCAGAGCAGTACACTGAAGGTTCAGTGGGGAGTTTGAGACATTCCTCTTACTTATTTATTTTATTTATTCATTGGTTTATTTGAATAGGGACAGATACAAAAAAACAATGACTAGCTGTAGGACAGCAACCCGATGGATGTATCATAGTGCTTGTAGAAGTAGATAATTGACATTGATACAGAGACATGTACAACATTAGGCTCGCTCCGCAGCTGCAGAAATTATCTTGAAAATCACTGCTTGACCCACATAATCCCAGAAAAGATGAACAAGAGATGAGTAAACAAGGAAAACACAAGACCGGTAATGCTACGGGACTTAAACAATTAATGCTGACGGTCCTCGGCTCCATTGGAAAACGCATCACAAGGTAATGAGGCTAACGTGGCTAACAGGTCCGCAGGGCGGGGTTCAGCTGGCCCCGACGTGGAACCTCTGGTCTTCCCCTTGCTAGAAGGAGGTGAGGAGATGACCTTGCAGCAGTTGGCCCTCATGATGTGTGACATTAAACACAAAATGCAGCGTTTGCAGAAAACGGTTTATTGGTTTGTCATTGAACAAAATTCGCAAACATAGGGACTTGATTTGGGGTGTAAAACAATGAATAATAATAATAGCAAATCAGCAAATATTCAAACAATATTTCAGACAATCTGAATGAGCTGCAGACACTGAGGTCCGAGATGGCCGATGTGGTAACGCTTGAGATGAAGAACAAGAATATCAAAAGTAAGATCCTGGATTTGGAGTCCAGATCACGTAGGAACAATCTCAGACTTGTGGGGGTACTGGAGGGAGAAGGAGACGATGACACTGAAAGTTTCCTTGAAGGTAATTCCAGAGCTCATATCAGGCTCTGGAGTTGTGATCCCTCCCATCACAATAGAAGGACCACATCATCTGGCCAACACAAGACCAGCAACTGAAAAATCACGAGGCTTGATAATGAGGTTTCTTAACAATTGTGTGAAGGAACGTGTTCTGAAGGCTGCAAAAGTTAAGGAGACCTCCAGTACAAAGGCAAGCATGTCGTCTTTGCCCCGGATATCAGGAATCAGGATATATTTATTGCCATTGTCAATGAACAAATTCACAACATAGGAACGTGACTTGATGACAGATGCGACATGAGAGACATGCATAAAGAGCACCGGCCACCGGGGCGCCTCGCTTTCGCGTAGCACCTACCCGGTAAGGCCAGTGCCTGCACTGTTCACTCGTTAATGATGTTCAGTGGAAGCTCGTAGTGAACACCCTGCAACTGCTCTCTAGAGCCCATAAGCGAGGTACAACTTGACTGATAACCAACCTATCATATACTGAGTAACACCACATCTTATTCACTAGTGGGTCAACCGTGATCTGGACTATTTTTCAGCATGGCTATATACTGGGGATCCGGTACAAAAATAACAAACGGATAACTGACAAAGATTAGATTAGCAGGGCCGTGTAGGCAGACGGTGCAGTGAAGTGCCAAAATCATCTTGTTTTGTTTAGTAAGTGTGTGTATACTGCGTCACCTTCAGCACGGCACCCTTGTATGACACGTGCACTTTGTTGCGCTCCCACCAGCCCGGTCCACAGATACGACAAAAGAGGAACAGACTCGTAATGGAGCTGAGTCAGAGAGCAAACTAGCAAGCACCGAGCGTAATGATGACGTGAGTCATGCAAATCTTACTTAATATTACATTTTGTTGATCATATGATTTACGATCAAATAATCCAATCGTTTCTGGTCCTCTGTGTGCGATCAGCTTGATTCATTGAGTTACTCCGTCCGACGGCGAAAAGTTCCCATTTCCTTGATTGAATCCCCCAAAGTCTTTTGCATCTCCGTGGTCCGAAATAAGATGTTACGGTTCAGATCAGTGAGTTGCACCGTGCTGTGCTCAAGTCTCTGTTCGAGTCCTTTCATTCTTTCACTCAAATCCAAAAACCTTTTCATGTTGATGTCAGACAGTTGTTGGGTGAATTTTTCTGTCTTCCCAATTTTCCGATAGACCAGGGCGACTCCGAGCCCAATTAGGAGAATCCTGCTATCATGAATCCAAATACGAATAGGTCCTCCACATCTTCAATGAGCAGGGGCTCGATGCATAGAACCTGCCAGTTCTTGTAATAGTCCCGAACGTACCCCGCTGGGGACGTCCCTCGGGACAGGTTGCTTCTCCCGGGGAAGCTTTTTCTCTCTGGGAAAAAACTTTATCCAATGCACTCAGAGACCAATCAATTAGATTCATTATTCCGGAGAACAACAGGTGATCCAGCGCACTGTGATTTAGAGGGGAAAAAGAGAAAAAACACAACGAGAGAGGCAAAAGTAGCAGGCAGCAGCGGGAGCAGAGGAAAACACGTCCGCACAGGAGGGAGGAGTGGACAAGACCCATATCCCATACGAGTTTCTTGGTAATACATTTGTGTTGATTTGAAGAGACTGATGATTGTGACGTGATTTATTTGTTTTTTGACATCAGACGTTATGCTCCATGTTGGCTCTCTGCTTTAGTACATAAACTCTGTGTCTAGTTGCTCATCGGGGTGATGTGAGAACCTCCCTGTCTTCAATAGAGTGTGTCTGAGGCTTTCGCCAGCTGAGCCACAAACCAGAAGACTCTCGAGTTCAGGACCCCAGAGCGCCGTGCATCTTCATCTTAAAGCCACAAACCACTCTATTGAAGTCAGGGTGGTGGAGGTTGGAGAAAACATGTTTTGAAAGGGGTTAAGGAGGGAATCTTTGTTAAAATAGAGAATCCTTCCTTAAATCATAATGGAATTTTAAGATTGAAACCTTGGAGACGCCCGGGACATTCTGATGCTAATCAAGTACTCACTGAGGTGGGAGTGAAAGTCAGTGTACAATAGGACGTAGATGGCCCATCTCAGGGCGGTTGGTTAAACTAAGGGATTTGTCTCAAGTGAAACCAAAAAAACTCTGTGGGCAGGGTTTATACAGAGGAGGATATAAAACCTAAGTTCCCAGACTTGATTCACAGAATGAGAATGACTCTTGGATGAGAGTTGAAACATTTTGTTTTTCTAAAACGGAGTCCAGATGGATACAACTGAATCTTTTTCCACAATGGAACACTCCTGGACTAATGAGGGATTACACCAATGTATTTGTTAATCTTACTATTCATACAGAGGCAAAACACAGGAGGAGAGTTGCAATATTGATTTCAAACCGAATAGCTTTTGAACAAAGTTTTGAATATAAAGAAAAAGAAGGCAGATACGTACTGGTTAAAGAAAATATTAATGGAAAGGTTTTTATGCTATGGGAGGGATATCACTTTCTATACTAATATTCTAGACCTGATTGCAAACCAGTCTGAGGGAACCCTAATCTGTGGCAACGATTGGAATTTTCACATTCAACCTACATTAGATGTGTCAAACTCAAGAAGCACTGGAGGAACAATGAATAAGAAGTTCTGTAAATTATTGAAGACTATAGGACTGATTGACCTCATGGAGGGAGATGAATGCCAGTATACCCATTTTTCGTATCCACATGCAATCTATTCCAGACTATTTATCTTCAATAAACACAGATCTGAAATCACTGAGGCAAATAGACTTAAGTGACCATGTCCTCCTCTCTATATTACTGTAGACTTGGAGGAAAGACAAAAAAACACACTTTGGAGATAGACCCTTTGTTGAAGGAAAAAAACGACATTAAGACTTACAGTGGATACGAAAAGTCTACATACTCCAGGTTTTGTGATGTAAAAAAAAATAGACCAAGATAAGTAATTTCTCAACTTTTTCCACCTTTTTAATGTGACCTATAACCTGTATGATTCAGTTGATTTTTGTTTTCATTATTTTAAATTGCATTTCAAGATGAAGTATCTGTTCTTGGTCTTGGATTTTATCAAATACATTTCCCCAAAAAATGCGACTTATTCTCCGGTGCAATTTATATATGTTATTTTTTTCTCTATTATGCATTTTTGGGCTGGTGCGACTTATACTCCGGAAAATACGGGGTACACCTTGCTGTTGCCATTTTTTGTGCACTGTTCTTTCTGAAAAGGGCAAAAATAGAAAGCTTTAGCCCAGATGTGGCTGTTTCCAGTCTCCTCTGCTAACTCTCCTCTGCTCGATTTTATCTTTTAGCGACCTGGAACGGGTGATCTGTGCTTTTATCTCGAAAGTCTTGACTACTTTGACTTACTTGACTTACACTGGTATCAGCCAAGCTAACCTGTCATGCTTACAGTTAGTGCAAAATATTAACTGGCACACGTCGTAGAGAACATATTACACCTATTTTATGCCCACTGCACTGGCTCCCCATTCATTTTAGAGTTGATTTTAAAATGTTATTGTTTGTTTTTAAAACGCTTCATGGACTGGCCCCCGCATACATTTCAGACCTCATTGTTCCCTACACTCTGGTCTGAGGGCCAGCTCCAACTTGTCGTCCCAAAATCAGAATCAGAAAGTGTTTATTGCCATTGTCAATGAACAAAATTCACAAACATAGGAACTTGTCTCGGCCCTAAGGTGCAACATAAAACACTGAGCAATAATAAAACAACATATATTCAATCAAAAAGGGCATGCACTCAAAAAGGGCATGCAAAATCGAGACTCAAAAGCCATGCCGACCGGGCCTTTTCTGTAGTCTGCTCCAAACTTTAGAACACTCTTCCTCCTCACATAAAGACTGCACCTTCCGTTGATGCTTTTAAGTCTCGTTTAAAAACACACTTTTATTCACTAGCATTTAACTCTGCATGAGCATTGTGTGGTCCTCTGACCGTCTTTTGTTATTTTTTGTATTTTCTATTGTTTTTAATTTGTTTTTATTTGGTTTGTACGTATTTATGTATCTTTATATTTTTAACATATTTTACCTGTGCTTGTTTTGTACTCTGTGCAGCACTTTGGAGACTTTTGTGTTGGTAAAATGTGCCATACAAATAAAGTTGGATTGGATTGGAGAATGACTAAGCTCGACTGAAAATTATAAGAAAATCTGGCTAAATTGCAGCTTCAGTTCACAGGCTGTCAAAGAGGTCCATTTTCAAATTAAATCAAAATATAATTTTTTCAAATGCTAGTCATAATTTCGATCCAGACCTCAATTGTTGGAGAGGTCTGCGTCCTCCTGCCTGCAGCAGGTAGGAAGGCCAGTTTTGAGACCCAAATACATAGTTCTGAAATTGAGTGGGATGGTGATGTCAGAAATATGATGAGAACGTTGTGCCATGTTCTGCAGCGTTTCAATAGAGTTTGCGTGCAGCTCCTTTGGGGGACAAGTGGTCAAAAAAATGGTGGAAAGGGAGCTCATAATCACATTAGAGCTCACTTGAACTAACATGAGATCGCTCGGTGTTGATGGTGCTCGACCTTTGGAGGCCGGAGTTTCAGTAGGAGGTGTATTTGGACTTCCAGTCATGGATACGGTCAAGACTCAAGCACCCACTGCACTTCCGACATTTGCTTTAAAAAGCTCACACACAGACCCCTTGAAGTCCATGACGCGCTCTTTCTATCAGGCCTCTTGGCTTATCAGCTTTTTGTCTTGCTTGGCCATGGTGATGTGCTGTCTCTATTGTAATGTAATTCAGTGTTTTCACCCTCCTCACCCTCCGGGACTCCCACAAATCTGTCATTGTTTCTATGGGACATGGAGACTGCAAAAATTAGGTCTTTCATTTGCTACTTTGTTTCTTTTTGGGCATGAGGTTTATTGTAAGGGTTCTTCCTTCTCTTTTTAACAACTAAAAGATTAAAACTTTAACAATATCAAGAAGAAAAGAAACCTTCTGTAACTTTGTAATTTCTGGGTCTTTTGCCACAGACTAAAGACTGGACAAAAACTACACCCTATCTCCACCAACATTTACATAGCCACACCTCAATAATGTCAAAGGGAAGTGGAATTTGGTACATTATTATTGTATAGTATTGTTTAAGTGACCTTGAGCAAAAATGTCCATTGGAACCACACTCTATCAGTTATTAAAAAATCTAGCCCTCGTACTTAGACAAACTTGCCCAAGGGTTTTTATCTGGCACACTCCAAACTGAGGCATCAGTACATATCTGGGATCAAAAGTTGATAATATAATTTGCATAAGTCTGTGTATGGAAGTGCACATGATAGACAGAGACGGACGGAATCTGAGATGAACTGAGACACAGAAATACGAAATATGTTTAGCACTTTAAATAAATAAGGCCAGATAGCAGAGTCAAAAGCTTCACAGAGTCCAAACTAATTATTACAGCTTTTTTTTTGGTATATGATATATATTATGCTTAAAGATTGTCTTATGTTATTTTTTGATACTCTAAAGAAACATTGGGACATTCATTTTTGTCATTAGGGACCAGCCCCTATATCTTCATTCCCAATGTCATCCATATTTGGATAATCTTCCCACCTCTAGTGCTAATGTATGCCACATTAATCTTGATGCCAGCAGGTCTTCAGTGCAACACCAGAATCAGAATCAGAATCGGAAAGAGTTTATTGCCATTGTCAATGAACAAAATTTACAAACATAGGAACTTGTCTCGGCCCGAAGGTGCAACATAGAACACTGAGCAATAATAAAACAACATATATTCAATCAAAGAGGGCATGCATTAAGAACAATTTAAAATTACTATACAATAAAAATAAAATTAAGCATTTCTATGTACACAAGAGTTACAGTTAGATTTACAGTTTGAGTGCAGAAAGTGACTGTGCAGTGAGTGGTTGAATATTTGCAGTTAAAGTGACAGGTATTTTGAAGTGTTCTTGAGTCCAACGACAGAGGGAAAGAAACTATTCTTGTGGCGGGAGGTTCTGGTCCGGATGGACCGTAGCCTCCTGCCTGAGGGGAGTGGTTCAAATAGACCATGTCCAGGGTGAGAGGGATCAGCTGTGATCCGACCTGCTCGTCCCAGAGCCCTGGAGGCGTACAGGTCCTGCAGAGATGGAAGTCTGCAGCCGATCACCTTCTCAGCAGAGCGCATAATGCGCTGTAGTCTCTGTTTGTCCCTGGCTGTGGCTCCAGCGTACCACACAGTGATGGAGGAGGTGAGGATGGACTCAATGATGGCTGTGTAGAACTGCACCATCATCTGCACTGGCAGCTTGGCTTTCCTCAGCTGCCGCAGAAAGTACATCCTCTGCTGGGCCTTCTTGATGAGGGAGCTGATGGAGGGCTCCCACTTGAGGTCCTGGGTGATGGTGGTGCCGAGGAAGCGGAAGGAGTCCACGGTGGTGATCTTACTTTTTGTTAGGTTTATGATTGTGAGGAACACATATACATACACACACACACACACACTCTCACACGCACACACTGACTGCGCTGAATTACAATTTTGCAGCTGCAAAGTTAAGCATTTTGTTGCTAGTATTCAGAAATAAAGCAATGCGTTTTTTATTTTAGTGTGTAGCAGCCCTGAGCCTGTGTTGCTGTGTGAGAGGCAGCCGGGTCCAGTACCTTTGTATGGGGTGCTCCCTTTTTGAAAGAAGCATACTGAGTCCCTAAATGTGTTTTGTAGATTCTATATAAAACAGCAGCTTGACATGCAAGTTACACAAATAAAGACAAAATACGGCTACCCCACTTTTCCCCGCTCCCCCTGTCAGAGAGTATGAAGTGAGCTTATGGCTCCTACATATTGAGTGACATTAAAAGCACTCATTTTTATAGGTGTTTTGATTGCATTCAAATCATATATTTTTGTTTCTAGAGCACTGTTCATGTATTTGTCTGCTGCTGCACAGGTGATTCAGTTTGCTCTGAGGGACTACATCCAGTACTGGTACTACACTCTGAGTGAGGACGAGTCCTTCTTACTGGAGATCCGGCAAACGCTGCAGAACGCCCTGGTGCAGTTCTCCACACGGTACTTGCGCTCCTCTACAAACATGTGGTCCAGTGCTGAGCTTGCTGTACAAATATGTGGTCCTGGACTGAGCGCGCTGTAATGATGTGCTCTGCAGGTCCAAGGAGGTGGACTGGCAGCCGTACTTCACCACACGCCTGGTGGACGACTTTGCCACGCATTTACGAGTGTTTGGGAAAGCACAGGATCGGCTCACAGAGAGGGACAACAAAGCGGGTATGTTCACTTCCCCTCTGCCCTTGTGTTCCTCCTGTCAGGGGGTCAAAGGTGTCTGTTGTGTTTGCAGGGGACATGCAGGAGGAGATGGTGGACTGGTTCTTTGAGGCTGAGGTGGAGATGGAGAGGACAGTGTGCAGAGACGTGGTGTGCACTAGTCCCAAAGACGAAGAAGGTGAATGCCACACACAGTTGAGTGTTACTGTTTAAAGCCTGTGCTAACCACACCTTGTATTCAGGTTTCCTCCGTGACCTGTGCGAATTACTTCTCTACCTGCTGCTACCTCCTGGTGATTTCCACAACAAGAATATGAGATACTTCCTGAGAGTGAGTCTGCAAAAGTTAGGCAAAATGTCTGTGAGAGAGCTATGTTAATGGTCACCTCTGACGTTAACATGTGCTAGCTATCAGCTGACGTGTGTGTGTGTGTGTGTGTGACATGCTGTGTGCAGGAGGTCCTGGCCTGTGGAGTCCTCCTTCCTCTCATCCACCAGCTCAGTGACCCAGATTACATCAACCAGTTTGTCATCTGGATGGTTAACAGACATAATTTCTCTCGCACACATCTTAAACTGATGACTCCGACTCATGAGCATGTGTTGTCCACAGATCCATGACTCCAGCTGTAACTATGAAGCCTTCATGAGCATTCTAAAGCTGAGCGACCGAGTAGCTGAGCTGGAGGCTGTGAAAGACAAGGTGCTGGAGGAGCTGCAGTACCTGCGCTCGCTCGACACGGCAGGCGACGGTGTGTCTTTTTGTCCCTCCTGGTTATTCTGTAGATTGTCTTTTGAAATTTGTTTTTTACAGTTGAACGTCATAATCGGCACCAGTGTACATGACTTGCACAATTTCTTTAATGCTTTTCAAATATGAGACTCAAAAAACAGCAGCAGAGAACTGCTGGAGTAGATTAGAGCGATACTTACTGCATGTTCAAATAGTTTATGAATACAGGTGACTAATTCATGTGATAATCATAAATAAAAAAGCCTTGTAAATGGAGGCACAGCATAGTCGGACCATGATTTAAAGAGGCTGAACTGTGACAGCTTTAGCTGAAGCACACAAAGCGATATTTACTTAAAACATATCATACATCATACATATGACGGTTTCCACTGTGTAACAGTAATTGGAGTAATTTAAGCGTGGCCTCTTGTTGTCTCTGTTTTCTAGACATCAATGTAATCAAGAACCAGATCAATAGCCTTCTGTTTGTGAAAAAAGTGTGTGAGAGCCGCATCCAGAGACTGCTTTCTGGAAAGGTAAGCCCTGCCCCACTATGAAAAGCATGTTAGAAAATAAAACCACATGTATAAAGGTTAAGATCCATAACTTGTATGTGTTCCCTTAAAAACCTGATCAAAATATTAAAGCCAAGGATTAAATCTGATCATTTTCTACAAGAATAAATGTTTTCAGTAGCGGTAAGAAAACACGTTTTTAAGTAGACCTTGAAAAGGCAAAATTAATAAACTTGTACATTTTCTAAAGTAAATTTAAGTTTTTAATTAATTGAAAGAGACCGTTCAACAAACAAACAAACGTGCATCCATATATGTTATTAAAAGACAAACCTTGATTTATTATTATTTTCTTTATTTGGTTGGGGACAGCGCATGTTAATGAACATACATACATGATACACGTGCTGCAAACATGCCGGATTGTAGCCATGGGCTAATTTCCTCCCGCTTTCCCGCATTCACTCTCACAACACTCACATTCATACACCAGCATACATGGACACTCTGGGTGGTTGAAATGTCTGGCATAAGGACACAACAACAGTATGCACTTTGGCCCCACTGTGGTACCTGGCATTCCAGTGGTCTCCCATCCAAGTACTAACCAGGCCTCACCCTTGCTTAGCTTATGAGGTCTGACGAGATCGGGCGTTGACAAGTTGCTGTTGGTATTGCACAATTGTTGTTTACCACTCAAAAAAAATAAATGTTGGAGGCTGGAAGGAACAATAGAAAAAATTAGAGTGAGACGCAGTCTGTCCCTGCTTCTTGTAGGAGGTGGATGCATTGAAGTTGGCAGCCAACTTTGGAAAGCTATGTGTCATCCCTCTGGATCACATTTTGGTCCACAACATAGCCCTGCAGTTCTTTATGGGTAAGTAGTAATATTAAGTCTTTACCTTACCTTAAATTTACAATTTAGTTTATTATAAATGTACTCCACAATTGGTGGTGGAATGCCCCTTCTGAAGCCAAAGCTGGGGTTCCACTGCACTCAGACACACATATATACATATGCAAGTTGAGCTCCTGCTGCTTGATCAAAAGATAGATTCTCATTGTCACTCTTAGTTGAGGCCTTTTCCCGACTTAGGCCGGCTGTACACTTGAGGATTCCAAAATCTTCCAGTTTAATGACGAGACAGAATATGTGCAGTCCACAGACTAATGGCATTTTGCAACAATTATGCTTTACTCAAAATATCGACACAGCAGTATATAGTGGCAGACAATATGACCATAAAGAACTGATTTTAGCTGGAACTGCTGGAGCTGATGAAGTCCTTTTCAAACAACACTCCTGTCACATGCTAGCATTAGCCTGTTTTCAGTTAGTCACACCTTTTATGGTGAAAATCAAACTCCTAGGGACCATTAATGATCGGATTGAGCACAGGCTCCTAAACATTTGCGTTGTGTTGTTTAAATTTGTTTTCTATTATTATCTTGTGCTTTCAGACCATCTAAAATGTAATGTTTCACCATGGAAACTGTGATGTCACTGAAAAGTATAGATACAGTGAGAAAAATAAGTATTTGCACACCGATTTTGCAAGTTCTTCCTCTTGGAAATTATGGAGTAGTCTGAAATGTTCATCGTAGGTGCATTTCCACTGTGAGAGACAGAATCTAAAAGAATTCGGAAATCACATTGTATGATTCTTAGATTATGTATTTGTATGTTATTGCTGCAAATACATATGTGAACACCTGCCTATCAGTAAGAATTCTGGCTCTCAAAGACCTGTTAGTCTGCCTTTTAAAAAGTCCACCTCCACTTATTAATTGAATTTAGTAGCACCTGTTTGAGCTCGTTGGCTACATCAGAATCAGAATCAGAATCAGAATCAGATCAGAATCAGAATCAGAATCAGAAAGAGTTTATTGCCATAAAGACACCTGTCCACCCCACAATCAATCAGACTCCCAACTACTACCATGGGCAAGACCAAAGAGCTGTCAAATAACACCAGAGACAAAATTGTTGACCTCCACAAAGCTGGAAAGGGCTACGGGCTGATTGGCAAGCAGCTTGGTAAAAAAAAAAGATCAACTGTTGGAGCAATTGTTTGAAAATGGAACAGGCTAAAAATGACTGTAAATTTTTCTCAGACTTGGGCTCTATGCAAGATCTTACCTCGTGGTGTATCAATGGTGATACGAAAGGTGAGGAATCAGCCCACAGTGCTCTCCCCAGAATCTTTTAAGGGGATGGTAATATTTTCCTCCAAATGTACCTTCATTATTTCCAAAGTTACATGCGCCCAAAACATACTATTAACACGATATACACTCCTTCCAAAACTCACTGAGAAAGCAGACAAAATGACAACTGTAGGCTCCTTGCACTGATTGTGACTCATGGTTCACTCACGCTATTGGGGACCTCCATGTGCGGACTGGTCGCTCAGCGTGTGCATCTACTGTTTCTTAGCGCCAGACAATAAACTTTGCTTTGGCGAGACCCCTGGCCCAGAACTACATGGGAGGAGCTGGCCAATGACCTGAAGAGAGCTAGGATCACAGGTTCAAAGGGTACTATCAGTAATGCACTAAGCATGGAAAGTTCCCCTGCTTAAATCCAGGCCTATCTAAAGTTTGCCAATGACCATCTAGATTATCTAGAAGAGTCATTGGAGAAAGTCACATGGTCAGATGAGACCAAAATAGAACTGTTTGGTGTAAACTCCTCTCGTCGTGTTTGGAGGAAGAAGAAGGATGAGTACCATCCCAAGAACACCATCCCTACTGTAAAGCATGAGAGTGGAAACATCATGCTTAAGGGGTGCTTTTCTACACAGGGGATAGGACGACTGCACTGTATTAAGGAGAGAATGAATGGGGCCAACGTCCTTCCCTCAGTCAGAGCATTGAAGATTGGTCGTGGCTTGGTCTTCCAACATGACAATGACCGGAAGCACACAGCCAGGATAACCAAGGAGTGATAAGAGGCATATCAAGGTTCTGGAGTGGCCTATCCAGTCTCCAGAGCTAAATCCAATAGAAAGTCTTTGGCGGGAGCTGAAACTCTGTTTTGCTCAGCAACAGCCCCGAAACCCGACAGATCTAGAGAAGATGTGTGTGGAGTGGACCAAAATCCCTGCTGTAAACCGAGTCAAGTACTACAGGAAATGTTTGATCTCTGTAATTGTAAACAAAGGCTTCTGTACCAAATATAAAGCATTTAAAAATCCTACAATTTAATTGATTTATTTTTAGATTCTGTCTTTCACAGTGGAAATGCACCTACGATTAAAATTTTGGACCCCTCCATAATTTCTGGGCAAAATCGCAGGGTACTCAGTTTACATCCAAAAAGAAAACCTCTTTATGAATGTATTTTTCGATGAAATTAGAAATGGTAAAAAAAAGTTAATTGTACTACAATACATAAACAACCACTTGACAATAAACAAACAATAACAAATCCTATTAGCAAAAGCATAATCTAAATCATAATCGGCTCATGCTATGCTTTTGCACATGTTCCAGACTTCATGCAAGCAGCTGGGGCCCAGGCAGAGCTGTTCTTCTGGCTCACAGTGGAAGGTTACAGAGTGACTGCACAGCAGCAGCTGGAGGCCATGCAGCTGTGGAGCCGGGATGGGAGGAAGCAGCCGGACACCACCAAAGGCCTACTGAAGGCTGCAGCACTTGGCGTCTTTGAGCAGTACCTGTCTGAGAAGGTCCATTCCACTCACTCTCTTCACTCTCCTCGGGCTCAGGAAAGCACATTCACAAACTCTGTTTCACAGGCGTCTCCAAGAGTACAAGTGGATGAAATGTCAATCACCAGACTTGGAGAGAAACTGCAGAAGGATGAACCCACGCCAGAGATTTTTGATGACATCCAGCGAAAGGTTATCTTTGTGCCATCTTTATACATTTTGTTCACACCAACTTTTGTAGAGGATTCAAAGTTTTTCTCTGCTGTTTTGCAGAAATTGCCATTAGGGTCAATAAAGTATATTTTTAATGCAGTTGAATGGTAATCTATCCAGATTTTTCTCTGAACCCTCTGATGTGTGTTGGGCAGGTGTATGACATGATGCTCCGCGATGAGCGCTTCTACCCTTCCTTCAAACAGTGCCCGCTCTATGTGCGCATGCTGGCAGAGCTGGACATGCTGAAAGAACCCAGCTACAGGGGCTCAGATGACGGCGAGGGGGAGTCCTTTAATGGCTCCCCCACAGGAAGTCTTAACCTGGTGTGTTCAGAGGTTCCACAGCAGGGGCACCATAATGAAACTGACTAACACTCTGTACATGTGTTTTAGTCTCTGGATGAACTGTCTACCTCCTGCCATGATGACTCTATGCATCTCCACGCCTTCATCTCAGACACAGGTGCATTCACAATTGCTCACACACACACACCAGTAATGTGGGTCATGCATGTTCAGTGACCCCAGGGTAGACCACAGTGACATGCAAACTGCGATTTCCTGGTTTTCTGTCCTTTTCTCTGCTTTATTCGTGCGGGGATAAAACAAAGTAACTAGGGGCAGAGAGTCTGAATTTAACTGTTCATTAGCAGCAGCTACAACTTTGTCGTTTGAGCTACACCCTGGTAAAAAGCATCTTTCCTAACGTATGGTTAATGTATATTGTGCACTATCCCTGTCTCAATATATAAACTAAGCTACAGTAAATTCTATCTCCCCCCGTCAGCCTCATCTGTCAGATTCATGCTGCGCGCATAGCCTCTTATACCTTGTCTATTAAAAGGCTGCATAATTGGTAATTTGGACTTAATTTTTTATTAAATAAAGTGGGCTACCTGAATGCTGATCTGTACCTGAACAACAATGTATATTAACAAATCAATCAGCCTTAATGTGAGGCAGGGCGCAGTGTTATCGGTTCCAATCCTGTTCAATTTACCCCATTTCATTCCCCAATCTTATCTCCATTTCACCATGTACTATCCTGTGAAATAAAGCCTTCTAAAAAATCATTGCAAAAAATAAATCAAATGGATTGGGCCATGCTTCATTTCTTTCTACCCTCTCTGTTTCCCGCTCACTAAGTGCAAGAACAGAGTCAGACGTGGAGTAAGGCAGACACTAGGTATATCAGCTCACAGAAATTGTAGACATATGGGACAATGAGGTCAGTGAGGTGTCTGTAATAAAACCTGCATCATTTTGCATCTTAACATACAGAGCTTAACAATCCGACTCATATTCACGGAGAAACAATCCTAAAGAAGAACCGAATTTGGACGCGGTGAAATTCCAAGACATGTTTAGCAAGGAGATGCTTGATATGACAACTTCACAAATAAAGTATTGCTAAAAATGCAGCAAAGTACAGGAAATGTAAGTGTTTTTCTAGGGACAATACAATGCACACATACAGTGGTGTGAAAAAATCTGATAGTTTATTTTTTAGCACGTTTGTCACACTTAATTGTTTCAGATCATCAAACAAATTTAAAGTATTAGTCAAAGACAACTCAAGTAAACACAAAATTCAGGTTTTAAATTAAGGTTTTTATTATTATGGGAAAACAAAGTCCAAACCTACATGGCCCTGTGTGAAAAATTAAATGCCTCCCAAACCTAATATCTGGTTGTGCCACCCTTAGCAGCAACAACTGCAATCAAGCATTTGCGATAACTTGCAATGAGTCTATTACAGCGCTGTGGAGGACTCATCTTTTTATAATTGTTGTAATTCAGCCACATTGCACTCTGGTGGAGCTCAACAGCCAGAAGACACTCAAGATGATTATGGACTTCAGGAAAGTCATAACCCCCCAGCCCTACCTTCGCCCTAACAGACTCCCCCATCACCATCGCGGACTCCTTCCGCTTCCACTGCATCACCATCACTCAGGACCTCAAGTGGGAGCCCACCATCGGCTCCCTCATCAAGAAGGCTCAGCAGAGGATGTACTTCCTTAGCTGAGGAAATCCAAGCTTGCAGCGTTGATTATGGGCAGTTTTACACGGCCATCATTGAGTCCATCCTCACCTCCTCCATCACTGTGTGGTACACTGGAGCCATAGCCAGGGATGAAGAGATACTAAAAAGTATTGTGCGCTCTACTTAGAAGGTGATCGGCTGCAGATTTCCATCTTTGCAGGACCTGTACGTCTTCAGGACTCTGGGACGAGCAGGTCAGATAACAGCCGAGCCTTCTCACCCTGGACATGAGCCACTCCTCTCAGGCAGGAGGCTACGGTCCATCTGGACCAGAACCCCCCGCCACAAGAATAGTTTCTTTCTAACACCTGCCACTTCAAGTATTCAAACCAATAACCATTCATTGCACTTGTCGGTGTAATCCCTCATTCATCCAGGAGTGTTTCATTGTAGAAAAAGATTCAGTTGTCGTCATCTGGACTCTGTTTTAGAAAATACAATGTTTCGACTCTCATCCAAGAGTCATTCTCAATCTGTGAAACAAGTCTGAGAACACAGGTTTTATATCCTACTCTGTGCCCATTGGGCAGGACCCCTGATAATGGGCCATCAAAACCAACTGGGACGGGCCTGTTCGCTGATAAAGCCTCTTGTGCACAAGAGCACAGCGAGAAGACACGTGAGTTCAGAACCCCAGAGCTCTGTGCATCTTCATCTCAAAGCCACAAACCACTCTATTGAAGACAGTGAGGTGGAGATTCTGAGCAGGGAGAAAAGATGATTTGAAAGAAGAGATAAGGAGGCAATCTTCGTTAAAAAAGAGAATCCTTGTTCTTGTTCGAGTTCTTGTTTCACAGATTGAGAATGACTCTTGGATGAGAGTCAAAATGTTTTGTTTTTCTAAAACAGAGTCCAGATGACTACAACTGCATTGCACTGCTCATCTTTTGCAATATTCTGACCAACTTTGTAAATTGTGTATATTGAGACCAGGTGGATGCATGCCTTTTTCTGATTAATTTTGCTACTACAGTGATCCCTCGTTTATCGCGGGAGTTGCGTTCCAAAAATAACACGCGAAAAGTGAAATCCGTGAAGTAGTCAGCTTTATTTTTTTTTTTATTATTTTACACGGCAATACTGAACTACAGAATGAAACCAAAAATCAAAACCTGTTTTAAAGCCCAAAATGTGTTTAAAACAATCATGTTAATATAGTAATACAAGGTTTAAAGCCCAAAATGTGTTTAAAACAATCATGTTAATTTAGTAATACAAGGTTGAAAACATTGTCACTGGTGTATGTCACAGTCCCAGCTGTGCCTCTTCGTCCTGACTCCACTCCGCTGTAGCGTCTGTTTCTACTGAAGGCGCAGGAGTCTTTCTCAGAGAGAAGAACATTGTTATGGGTAGTTGTTGGCGCTCTTTCTTTTTCTGAGCAAGATTTTTATTAATGGATATGCCACCTTCAATTATATTTGAGAACTGCAATGAACGACTCATCAAAGGGTCCCATTCCTGTGCCGTGCGCCGACATTGTGGGTTTTGTCACAGAGAAAAAATGCAAACGGAAAGTTGGCAGAATGTACAGAAACGAAAACTGTTGACAAGTGAAAAAATACAGTACAGCGTCAATATTTTATTTCTAGACAACAGTAAAGCCCCTGAGCCAATCAGGATTCAGAGCACAATGCACTGTAAAAATATCCGCACTGTAAAAAAAATCCGTGAAGCAGCGAAGCCGTGAAAGATGAAACGCGATATAGCGAGGGATCACTGTATTCATTGTTTTATGTTGCACCTTTTTTTCTCTTTTTCCCTCTAAATCACAGTGCGCTGGATCACCTGTTGTTCTCCGGAATAATGAATCTAATTGATTGGTCTCTGAGTGCATTGGATAAAGTTTTTTCCCATAGAAAAGCTTCCCCGGGAGAAGCAAACCTGTCCCGAGGGGACGTCCCCAGCGGGGTCTAATTGGGGCTCGGAGTCGCCCTGGTCTATCGGAAAATTGGGAAGACAGAAAAATTCACCCAACAACTGTCTGACATCAACATGAAAAGGTTTTTGGATTTGAGTGAAAGAATGAAAGGACTCGAACAGAGACTTGAGCACAGCATGGTGCAACTCACTGATCTGAACCGTAACATCTTATTTCGGACCACGGAGATGCAAAAGACTTTGGGGGATTCAATCAAGGAAATGGGAACTTTTCGCCGTCGGACGGCGTCGGACGGAGTAACTCAATGAATCAAGCTGATCGCACACAGAGGACCAGAAACGATTGGATTATTTGATCGTAAATCATTGATCAACAAAATGTATAAAAGTACTTATTTCTCTCTTCGCCCTTGTATCTCTCTCCCCTTTCCTTATCTGGGCCCGGGGCTGGGGAGCAACAGGCGTCCAAGGCCGTGCTGAAGACGCAGACACTTACACAAAACAAGATTTTGGCCTTCACTCACCGTCTGCACATCCCACATCCTAATCTTTGTGTTATCTTGTTTGTGTCCCTGCCCCAACATCCACTGAAAATATCCATCACGTTGACCTCGTGTAATGTACTCAATATGTGTTGTTTATCATTGTATGCCTATCGCTGAAACTGTTTTTCATTTTCTAAGAGTTCAAGTACCCGAGTAGGCGCTACGCGAAAGCGAGGCGCCCCGGTGGCCGGTGCTCTTTATGCATGTCTCTCATGTCGCATCTGTCATCAAGTCACGTTCCTATGTTGTGAATTTGTTCATTGACAATGGCAATAAATATATCCTGATCCTGATCCTGATCCTGACCTTAATGCCAAAGCAAGTTCCTACTTTGTGAATTCTGTTTTTCGAGTATGAACCGACTTTTTAAGGTCATGCCACAGCATCTCAA
Source organism: Chaenogobius annularis (assembly GCA_015082035.1). Lineage (NCBI taxonomy): Eukaryota > Metazoa > Chordata > Actinopteri > Gobiiformes > Gobiidae > Chaenogobius > Chaenogobius annularis. Next base: position 360,717 of record BJKM01000532.1, read on the forward strand.
TAGGATTCAAGTCAGGACTTTGACTAGACCACTCTAAAGTCTTTGTTTTGTTTTTTCGTCAGTCATTCAGAGGTGGACTTGCTGGTGTTTTGGATCATTATCCTGCTGCAAAACCCAAGTTGACTTCAGCTTGGGGTCACGAACAGATGGCCGGACATTCTCCAACAGGATTTTTTTGGTAGACAGCAGGACTCATGGTTCCATTTATCACAAGAAGTCTTCCAGGTCCTGACGCAGCAAAACAGCCCCAGGCCATCACACTACCACCAGCATATGTTACTGTTGGTATGATGTTCTTTTTCTGAAATGCAGTTACTTTTACGCCAGATTTAATGGGACACACACCTTCCAAAAGTTCAACTTTTTTCTCGTCAGAGAGTATTTTTCCAAAAGTCTTGGGAACATCAAGATGTTTTCTGTGAAAATTGAGACGAGCCTTAACGTTCTCTTTGCTCAGCAGTGGTTTTCGTATTGGAACTCTGCCATGCAGGCCACTTTGGCCTAGTGTCTTTCTTATGTTGGAGTCATGAAGACTGACCTTATCTGAGGCAAGGGAGGCCTGCAGTTCTTTGGATGTACTTGTGGGGTCTTTTGTGACCTCTTGGATGAGTCGTTGCTGTGCTCTTAATGTATATTTTATCGGCTGGCCACTCCTGGGAAGGTTCACCACTGTTGCATGTTTTTGCCATTTGTGGATAATGGCTATCACTGTGATTTGCTGGGGTCCCAAAGCTTTAGAAATTGCTTTATAACCTTTTCCAGACCTTTTTCCCTGTGGTCAGGTCTTTCACAGAGTAGGATATAAACAGGACTTCTCAGACTTGTTTCACAGATTGGGAATGACTCTCGGATGAGAGTCGAAACGTATCGTTTTGACTCTCGGATGAGAGTCGAAACGTATCGTTTTTCTAAAACGGAGTCCAAATGCTATGCTCCAAGATGGCGCTGCAGGCGGATGCCCTGGCCTTTCGGTGCTCTTTGTTTTGTCTGTTTTTGTTCGTAAATTGTGTGTCAGCGTGCTACACCCGTGAAGATCTCTTGTCCTTCACTCCAAAACTGTGGCAGTTAAGGCAGCAGAAGGAGGCAGCGCATAGGGCTGGTGACAGAGGGTTCTACGAAGATGCGAAGTATGGATTTAGCAAATAGGTTTCTCGAGCGAGATCACAGTACAATACGCGTCTGAAGCAACAGTTCTCTGACCACAACCCCGCCTCCGTGTGGAGGGGGCTCCGGCTTCTCACCAACCATAAGCCCCGAGCCACCCCCTGCTGCAGACAATCGAAAACTGGCTGAGCAACTTAACACCTTCTACTCCAGGTTTGATGTGACCACCCCCTCCCCCACGGTGGCCACCTCGGCCAACCCAAACCTGGTCCCCCCCACCTCCCCAACCACTCTCTCTGTTCAGGAACAGGATGTTCACAGGCTATTTCGGAAATCCAACCCCCGAAAAGTTGCTGGACCAGACGGCGTCTCTCCCACTACATTAAGACACTGCGCAGGAGAGTTAACCCCAGTCTTCACAGCCATTTTTAACACCTCCTTGGGGTCATGCCATGTCCCAGCCTGCTTCAAGTCTGCCATCATTGTCCCTGTCCCCAAGAAGCCCCGGATCACTGGACTTAATGACTACAGGCCAGTGGCACTGACGTCTGTAGTCATGAAGTCATTTGAACGCCTGGTCTTGCCCCACCTCAAGTCCTTCACCTCCTCCCTGCCGGACCCCCTGCAGTTCGCCTACAGAGCCAACAGGTCTGTAGACGACACAATCAACCTGGCACTCCACTTCATCCTGCAGCATCTGGACTCCCCGGGAACCTACGCCAGGATCCTGTTTGTGGACTTCAGCTCTGCATTCAACACCATCCCTGCTCTGCTCCAGGACAAGCTCTCCCAGCTCAACGTGCCCGAGTCCACCTGCAGGTGGATCACTGACTTCCTGACGGATCGGAGGCAGTGCGTGCGGCTGGGGAAGAATGTCAGACTCGGACTATCAGCACAGGAGCTCCACAGGGCTGTGTACTTTCTCCTCTGCTCTTCTCCCTGTACACAAACTGCTGCACCTCCAGCCACGACTCCGTAAAACTGATCAAGTTTGCGGACGACACCACCCTCATCGGGCTCATCTCGGACGGGGATGAGTCTGTCTACAGGAGGGAGGTGGACCGGCTGGTGTCCTGGTGCAGCGATAACAACTTGGGGTTCAACGCCCAGAAAACAGTGGAGATGATCGTGGACTTCAGGAAAGTCACAGCCCTCCAGCCCCCCTCATCATGACAGACTCCCCCATCACCACCGTGGACTCCTTCCGCTTCCTGGACACCACCATTACCCAGGACCTCAAGTGGAGCCCTCCATCAGCTCCCTCATCAAGAAGGCCCAGCAGAGGATGTACTTCCTGCGGCAGCTGAGGAAAGCCAAGCTGCCAGTGCAGATGATGGTGCAGTTCTACACGGCCATCATTGAGTCCATACTCACCTTCCTCCATCACTGTGTGGTACGCTGGAGCCACAGCCAGGAACAAACAGAGACTACAGCGCATTGTGCGTTCTGCTGAGAAGGTGATCGGCTGCAGACTTCTATCTCTGCAGGACCTGTACGTCTCCAGGGCTCTGGGACAAGCAGGTCGGATCACAGCTGACCCTTTTCACCCTGGACATGGTTTATTTGAACCACTCCCCTCAGGCAGGAGGCTACGGTCCATCCGGACCAGAACCTCCCGCCACAAGAATAGTTTCTTTCCCTCTGCCGTTGGACTCATGAACACTTCTTAAACACCTGCCACTTTAACTACAACTATTCATCACTCACTGCACTGTCACTTTCTGCACTACAACTTTAAATTTAACTGTAAACTTGTGTACATAGTAATGCCTATTTTTATTTTATACTATAGTAATATTTAAATCTTTTCTCAATGCATGCCCTTTTGTTTGATTGAATATATGTTGTTTTATTATTGCTTAGTGTTTTATGTTGCACCTTAATGCCGAGACAAGTTCCTATGTTTGAAGTTTGTTCATTGACAATGGCAATAAACCTTTTCTGATTCTGATTCTGAGATGACTACAACTGAATTATTTTCTACAATGGAACACTCCTGGATGAATGAGGGATTACACCGACATGCTTAATAAAAACTATTTAAAAACTGCATTTTGTGTTTACTTATGTTATCTTTGATTCATATTTAAATGTATTGAACAGATGAAACATTTTAAGTGTGACAAACATTCAAAAAAAAAGAAGAAAGAAACCACTTTATGTGCACAGATTGCTTTTGAGAGGTGCCTTGCACGATAGGCCTTGAAAAAAAAAAAAAAAAAGTTACAAAATACATCTGCTCTCATTCTTTCGCACTCTCATTCCACAGTTCCATGGCCTTCATTCCCATTTGTTTTTTCTTCCTTTTCTTTTGGCTTCTCTGCATTCATCTCCCATTTTTCGCTTTCTGCTCTTTCCTGTCTACTTTCTACGGTCTATCACTTGCCCCTGTCTACTGCTCCTGTTTCCTGCCCCTGTGTCCTCCTCTGTGTGGCCCATGTGTGCTGCTTTGTTGCCTCTGTATTGAGAGTGTAGTAGCTGATGCTTTTGTTCCGGTCCCCTGGGCTGCTGCAGGAGTGTGTAATGACCATGGTAAGACGTATGCACTGTATGCCATCACCGTCTTCAGGCGCAATTTGGATGGCAGTGAAGACTGCTGGAAGACTTACCGCCGCTACTCGGACTTCCACGACTTCCACATGAGGATCACAGAGCAGGTGGGGCCCGCATCATAAGGACGAGCATGTCACAGGACATGGGCTAATGCTGTTTGCTTTTGTTCTCCCTTTTGTCAGTTTGAAAATCTAACATCCATCCTAAGACTGCCAGGCAAAAAGACTTTCAACAACATGGACCGAGAATTCTTGGAGAAGAGAAAAAAAGACCTCAATGCATACTTGCAGGTACATACCTGGTTTGTGTTCTTCTGTTAATTTATCTCATGTACTGGCACTGCTTTTGACCAATTCTGGCCATGGTTTGTAGTTACTGCTGAACCCAGAGATGGTGAAGGCTTGTCCTGCTCTGATTCCTCATGTCTATGACTTTCTGGAAAATAAAGCCTACAGCAAGGGCAAGGGCGAGTTTGCACGCAAGGTAATTTCAATCCACCAGATTCTACAAGATAACGGTCAGTTTTGTTTTGTTTTTAATAAACTCTGCTTGGGCAGGGCAATTAATCAAAAGATCAACTGATCGAGATCAAGTCATGTGAAATTGTCAATTGTTATTTTAGGGTTTTTTCAATTTAGAGACCCTCAGTCGATCCTCTGTCATTAAAAACGTGGTTTTGGGACTTCAGGTTTTGACTTCGGACCAGAGACAGATACTCACTCTTAAAAGTTTTGCAGTTTTTAACCGTTATTTACCTTCACCCACATAATCCTATAAATCCAGGAGCAAGAAATGAGTAAACAAGGAAAACACACAACAGGTAATGCTTCGTGAGCTAAATAATTAAAATCTGATGGACCATAGCCTCAGTGGGAAAACAGACCGCCTCACAAGCATAGTTTAGCATGGCTAACAAGCCCACTGCGACTTCTGGAATCCCGCACCCCTCCGCTAAGACAAGCACCTCCCCTATCTGAAGGTGGAGAGTACTTAACTTTACAACAGGTGGCCTTTATGTTGCGATAAATACAATGTGACATGCTGTGAGGAGTCGTTTCTTCTGGTGAATTTTTGAAGGTAAAAAAAACATGTGCTCAATACACCAGCAGAGGCAGAAGTGCTCCTCAGAAAAATGCAAAACACAGAGAACTGAACTGCAGCAAGAAATGGAATCATCAACGTGGGGTATGTGAATTCAAGTAACGGTCACATGGAGTTGATGTAGTAGTTATGAGGATGCTGAACAGAAACATGGCCCCCCTGCTTTTGATGAGTTTCTTTTTAGTTTTTTTTAGTTTGTAGTAGGTAGTGGTATACACAACAATGTAACGTAGCAGTTCGTTCTTGGGCTTGATTCCTGGGTGGCGCTTTCTGTGTGGAGTTTGTATGTTCTCCCCGTGTCTGCATAGGTTTCCTTCAGCTGCTCTGGGTGCCCCTAACATTAAAAACATGTACAATAGTATGTTGGTGTATGAAAGAGTGTGTTTGTGAGAGTGAAATTTGGACAGTGGATGGTTTTTGATCAAAAACCAATGAAGTGGCATTATTGGCGCGTTATTAGGCAAATTAGCCTGTGTCTAGAGGCCTTATGTACATGACATCGGTTACCTACTTGGTGGCAATGTTAAATTGTACTGTTCCTGTCAAAAAAAAGAAAGAAATTAGCCCATGGCTACAATCTGGAGTGTTTACAGCATGTATTTCATGTATGTATGGACTTATAGTCATAATAACACGGGGCCCTGTGTAAAACCAGCCTCCCCAAGTGCTATTTCTGTAGTAACATCACACAGATGGGAAAACAAAATGCGAGTCAGACTGTCCAATCTGAGAAATTTGATTAATATTCCCTGTAAAAAGATAACGCCCAGTCTCACTGAAACTAGTCTGAAACTTGCTGTGCTAAATGTCAGATCCTTATGTAACAAATTATTCTTAATTAATCATTTTATTTCTTCTTATAATCTTGATTTTATGTTTTTAACTGAAACATGGCTTGACACAGGAAATTTAGTTCCAATAGAATCTGCTCCACCCAACTTTATGTTTGAATCTGAAACACGAGAGAAAATAAAAAGGGAGGAGGTGTGTGTGCTTTTGTTAGAGATGAAATAGTTACCCACAGGTTGTCCTTTGGGGTGTTTTCAACATTTGAGTATGTAGCCTTTAAAATTGAGCTAAAACAGTCTCCAGCCATTCTCTTCATTGTTTTATACAAGCCTCCTCAGCACTGCAAAGTTTTATTGATGATTTACTGAGATGCTTTCAGTCGTATGCACAGACTTTGATGGTTTGGTCATAACAGGTGGTTTCAATGTTCATGTTGATAATATCTGTGACAGAAACGCTAAAGAGCTTCATGCTGTCCTTGAAACTTTCGGTCTTACTCAGCATGTGAGTGGCCCCACCCACAGCAGAGGGCACACTCTAGATCTTCTAATTACAAAAGGGGTTAATATTTCAAACGTCAATGTGGTCGATGTTGCTCTGTCTGATCATTTCTGTGTCTTCTTTGACCTTTCTGTTTTTCCCAAACCACCGGCTGGTCCTGCAGTTGTCCGGAGGAGACACATAAATGACAGCACAGGAAAACTGTTTATGGAAATGATTAACTTTGAAAATGTCTCATGTTCTAATGTAAATGACTTGTTGAACTCTGTTACATCTAGTGTTTTGAATGTTCTCGACACCATTGCCCCTATGAAGGCTAAAATTGTTAAAAATAAGCAGAAGGCGCCATAGAGAAATTATGATTCGGTCAGGGCACAGAAAAGGGAGTGCCACCGGGCCGAACTAAAATGCCGCAAGTCAAAGCTCCAGGTTCAGAAAGAGATTTACAAAGAGAAGTTGTACATGTACAACCTCATTTTATGTAGAACTAGGGAAGGATATTTTTCTGAAATAATTGAAGCTGCAGTAACAACTCGCGTGTCCTGCTTGCCACAGTAAACAGATTAACAAACCCTCCAGCTCAGCTGCCGTTAGAACTCATTTCCACATCCAAGTGTAATGAGTTTGCATTATTCTTTAATGACAAAGTTCAGGGCATTAAAAATGCTATAAATTCTACAATGCAAAAAATAACCCCAAAACCACCTTAGAGCTAACTCACTTTGCACATGTAACTGACAAAACTGTCCAGGAGATCATCACCAGTCTGAGTTCATCTACATGCTGCCTCAATGTGTTACCCACCAGATTTCTGAAGTCTGTGCTGAACAGTTTGTTAGCACCACTCACTCAAATAGTTAACATGTCGCTTCAATCTGGAACATTCCCAATGTCTTTGAAAACTGCGGTCTTAAAGCATCTCCTAAAGAAGAGAAGTCTTGATGCCGCAGTACTGAGTAATTACCGGCCCATCTCTAATCTGCCATTTTGGGGCAAAGTCCTTGAAAGGTTGTTTACCAACAGCTCACTGATTTCCTCTTAATAAACAACTCATTTGATCGTAGAAAAAGATTCAGTTGTAGTCATCTGGACGAAACTTTCGACTCTCATCCCAGAGTCATTCTCAATCAGTGAAACAAGTCTGAGAACTCCTCAGGGCTGTGTACTTTCCCTCTGCTCTTCTCCCTGTACACAAACTGCTGCACCTCCAGCCACGACTCCGTAAAACTCATCAAGTTTGCGGACGATACCACCCTCATCGGGCTCATCTCGGACGGGATGAGTCTGTCTACAGGAGGGAGGTGGACCGGCTGGTCCTAGTGCAGCGGTAACAATCTGGAGTTCAACGCCCAGAAGAAGTGGAGATGATCGTGGACTTCAGGAAAGCCACAGCCCCCCAGCCCCCCTCATCATGACGGACTCCCCATCACCACCTGGACTCCTTCCGCTTCCTGGCACCACCATCACCCAGGACCTCAAGTGGGAGCCCTCCATCAGCTCCCTCATCAAGAAGGCCCAGCAGAGGATGTACTTTCTGCGGCAGCCTGAGGAAAGCAAAGCTGCCAGCGCAGATGATGGTGCAGTTCTACACGGCCATCATGAGTCCATCCTCACCTCCTCCATCACCGCGTGGTACGCTGGACAACAGCCAGGACAAACAGAGACTACAGCGCATTGTGCTTCTGCTGAGAAGGTGATCGGCTGCAGACTTCCATCTCTGCAGGACCTGTACGTCTCCAGGCTCTGGACAGCAGGTCGGATCACAGCTGACCATTCTCACCCTGGACATGGTCTATTTTGAACCACTCCCTCAGGCAGGAGGCTACGGTCCATCCGGACCAGAACCTCCCGCCACAAGAATAGTTTCTTTCCCTCTGCCGTTGGACTCATGAACACTTCAAACACCTGTCACTTTAACTGCAAATTCAACCACTCACTGCACTGTCACTTTCTGCACTACAACTTTAAACAAACTGTAAACTTGTGTACATAGAAATGCCTATTTTATTGTATAGTATTTTAAAGTGTTTCTTAATGCATGCCCTTTTTTGATTGAATATATGTTGTTTTATTATTGCTCAGTGTTTTATGTTGCACCTTAAGGCCGAGACAATTTCCTATGTGTTGAATTTTGTTCATTGACAATGGCAATAAACTCTTTCTGAAACTCTTTTGATTTCTGAACTCCTGTTTATATCCTACTCTGTGAACCCTGCCCACAGGGCGGGACCTCCTGCTAATGGCCCATTGAAAATGGGACGGGCCTATTGTTCTATTGTCCCTGCTCACCTTGAGTGCAATTTAACATCCGAATGTCCCGGCGGTCTCCAGGGTTTCAGCAAGACCATATAAACAAACTGGAAGGTTGAATCTTAAACCTCCATTACGATTAAGGAAGGAGTCTCTTTTTTAACAAAGATGGCCTCCTTAATCTCCTCTTTCAAACCATCTTTTCTCCCTGCTCAGAATCTCCACCTCACTGTCTTCAATAGAGTGGTTTGTGGCTTGAGATGAAGATTAACAGCGCTTTGGGGTCCTGAACTCGTTTTGTTTTTTCTAAAACAGAGTCCAGATGCTACAACTGAATCTTTTTCTACGATAGAACACTCCTGGACGAATGAGGGATTACACCGACAACTCATTTGATGTTTTCCAGTCATTTTAGACCTCATCACAGCACTGAGACTGCTCTTGTCAATGTGACAAATGACATCCACCTGAACACTGACGCGGGAAAAGCCTCAGTCTAATTCTGTTAATCTGAGTGCTGCTTTTGACACTGTCGATCATGGGAACTTTACAGAGACTAGGGACTGGGTAGGCATCACTGGCACGCCCTAAAACTGGTTAAAGTCCTATCTGGAAGACAGGAAGTTCTTTGTCGAAATTGGTAACTGTGTCTCAGACCAGATGCCCTGACCTGTGGCGTGCCCCAAGGTCAATCCTGGACCCCTTCTGTCAACCTCTACATGCGGCCGTTAGGTCAGTTTGATACGCAGCGAGAATGTGTCCTATCACAATTATGCAGACAACACTCAAATCTATTTCACTGACGCAGGTGAATATGGACCAGTGGTTTCACTCTGCACTGCATCCAACAGATCAGTTGTGGATGCAAAACAACGTCTCCAGCTGAACTCTGACAAACTAAATCATTCTTTGGCCCACAGAAACAAAGATAGTGTTAACAGTCACCTCCAGAGTCTCGCTCTAACACCTACAATCAAGTTAGAAATCTGGGTAATAATGGACTCAGACTTGAATTTTAACAGCCACGTCAAATCAATAACATTAGCAGCCTTTTACCATCTAAAAAACATTGCCAAAATCAAAAGTATAGTGTCAAACCAGACTTTGAGAGACTTATCCATGCGTTTGTCTCTAGTAGATTAGACTACGGTAACGCCTGCTCACTGACCTCTCCAAACGAGCTGTAAAACAGCTGCAGTACATCCAGAACACTGCTGCTCGTCCTGACTAGAACCAGGAAGTACACATTCGTGTACATCACATTAGTCCTGTGCTCAGGTCTCTGCACTGGCTCCCTGTGGCTCAGAGAATAGACTCAAAGCAGCTCTGCTTTATACAAGCTCCCCATGGCTAAACCAATGTACATCTCGGACATGTTTACCATATGAACAATCTCGACTCTGAGACCTCAGACCGCCTCCTGCTGATCAGACTAAACATGGGAATCGCATTTTAGTTTTTGCAGCTAAAACTAAGCTAAAAATGCTTTCTTTGCACTCTTCTCTTTTATGTCTTGAACTATTTGACGGATTGCCTGAAAAGCACTTTTAAATAAAGATTTTTGATTTCTGCAATGTCTTTGTGATTTTAATGCATTTTTCCTTGTGTGAACACTTATAATTGCCTTTACGAATTTTGCTCCACAAATAAACTTGCCTCCTATGTTCATTTCTTTTTTTAAGATTATTTACATTTTAGACGTGGAAACGTCTCCTCACTGATAAAGAGCCTGAGCTGGCAGGAGTTTAGCAGTACCGATTAGCTATAGTGGCCTCACCTCCACGCATAGTTTGCTTTGGAACCCATCTCTTGAGAGGCTGGACGCTCCACTTCTCTGGCGTTGCCGGGGAGAGCAGCGGGTGTTGTGAGCTTGCTTATACAGCTAAGCCGCCATGAGAGGGTTGTTCCCTACGCTTTCGGGTTGGGACAGATCTCTCACTGTTGCGGCCTACGAGGTCAATGATCAACTTTTGTCGTGTCATCTTGACCTCCGGTGTCTTGGACACTCTGGAGAAGAGATCTGTCACCACCTTTTGGTGATGAATCCTGGCGAGCAGGAAAACCGGACAATTTGCAGGTCCTCCCCATTTGGCTGTTAATGTCTGCGGAGTCTTCTCCTCAGCAGGATCTTAACCCACACCGCGGGAGACTTCTCCCAGATCCCAGGGTAACCGGGTACCTTGAGTCAGAGTGGATTTCGCGATCGCAGGTGGCTGTTGTTGTCAATCCCCGAACGCGGTGGTGGACACCGAAGTAAGGGACGGTCAGGCTGATAAGACTTTGCTTAGGACTCCTGAGCAGTTGACATATCACAGGCTAAGCGTACTGCGGCCTGTGCTGTCGCAGAGCAAAAACTCTGGGAGGAGTTCTGGAAGGCCACGGCGGAGGACTATTGATCTGCCTCAAAGAAATTCTGGCAAACCATCCGACGCCTCATAGGGGGAAGCAGTGTTTCACCAACACCGTTTATGGGCAGGTGACCTGTTGACCTCGACTGGGATTCTCAGACAGTGGAAGGAATAGTTGAGGACCTCCTCAATCCCGCTGTCATGCCCTCCGAAGAGGAAGCCGAGACCTAGGACTCGGAGACTCTGGGGGTGGATGAGATCCGCCCTGAGTACCTTCGTCTCTGGATGTTGAGGACTGTCTTTGCTGACACGTCTCAGCAACAACGCGTCGCGGTCAGGGCAGTGCTTCTGGACTGGCAGACCGGTTGGTGGTTCCTCTGTTCAAGAGGGACCGAAGTGTGTTCCAACTACAGAGATTACACCACCCGGGTAAAGTCTATTCCAGGTACTGGAGAGGAGAATCCCACCAATAGTCAAACCTTGGATCAAGAGGTCAGTGTGGTTTTCGTTCTGGTCATGGAACACTGACCAGCTCTTCATCGGTGCTTGAGTCATGGGAGTTCGCCCAACACAAAACCATGTGTTTTGTGGCTCTGGAGAAGCGTTCGACGGTATCCCTTTGGTGTCTGGGAGTGCTCTGATTATAGGGTCCTGGCCCTTTGCTAGGGCTTCCAGTCCCTGTAAGACTGTAAGTTGTGTTCGCATGCTGCAGTAATCAGACCTGTGCTTGTGCATGCGGACTCCACCAGGCTGCCCTTTGTCACCGGTTCTGTTCATTGTTATGGATAGAATTCTAGGCGCAGTAATGTCGGAGGGTGTCCGGTTTGGGGACCACAGATCTCATCTCTGCTGTTGCAATATGTTGTCCATGCCTCCATCGAACGGACTCCAACATGCACTGAGATGGTGTAGCCAATGTGAAGCAGCTGGGATGAAGATCAGCGCCTCCAAATCCGAGGCCTTGGTCTCAACCGGTGAAAGGTGGCTTGCCCCCCTCCAGGGGCAGATTCCTCCCCAAGTGGAGGAGTTCAAGTATCTTGGGTCACGAGAGAGGGAAGATGAGCGTGAGATTGACAGGCATCTCGGTGCGGCATCTGCATGATGCGTCGCTGTGTCGGACTGTTGTGGTGAAGACGGAGCTGAGTCGAAAGGCAAAGTCTATTACGGCCTTAAGACGTTTATTTTATCATCACTCTTATGTTCTTTGTCAAACCACAACTATACTTCATTAAAGATTATTCTCAACAAAACGAATATGTCATTGATTTGCAAAGAATAATATGCCCCAATAAGCAATTACCAATAATTTGTGAAAAAATCTAATGTTTTGAAACACATTTCTTACCCTTATTTCGTTCTGACGACTCAACGCGTCAATCCATCAGAGCTGTACTCATTCTGTCCATAATAATCCACAGAAGAACATATCTTATTGTATTTTTCCGAATTTATTCCATTTGAAGAAATAGTCCAGTAAACGCATCATCTTCTGTGACAACTCATTAAAGCTCGTCCGACACTTCTCTCTGTCCATATCAAAACACCGTTCCAGATGCAAAATGGCGCTGTTGTTTGTTTTCCTCATACTTTCATATTTTTTCTATGGTTCATCTGGCACAGCCCTTAAGAAAACCAAGCGCCCCCCTTTAACAGTCTGCCAGTGCCTTTTACCCGTGAAAGTGTGCTAAAGAAGTGACATAGACTTTTTGATTGACATATTATTGTAGCCAATCAGATAAGCTTTCAACGATGTGGGTTTTAGGAAAGACGAGATGGGGAACAAACTATTCACATGCGTAAAGCAGTAAAGAGCCCTTTTGCGGTGCTCGCCAACAAGATTTTACGCACCATGTTTGCTATTTTGTTAGCCTTTCGGACATCATTTCGTTAATATATGTATTATTATACCCAAAAATTATATATATAATTTTTTCCGAAGTTCTGAAACCCTGACAGTGTTCATATGCACATCTGCAGAAACTAGAAGGCCTAAACTTTCTAATGATGCATCACATTAGCATGTGGCTGTAAGATCTTCTTTTAATAAGCAAGCAATTTGGGTATGTCCAACTATGTGCACAGGCAAAATAGGCGACTGCTAACGGTAATCCAGTTGTCGCTTGAAAAACAATTCGGTTTTCTGACTTTTCATTACAATAATACACTTTACTGAAAGAAAGTGTATCAAGTACTGTAGTTCCTTGTTTTGGCTTCCTCTACTTTATCCCTATTTCATATCTGTATAATCTGCATATTAATTTTTCAACATACTCCAAAGTTTCTTTACTTCTGGGCAAAACCACAACAGATGCCAGCATCCCACATCCATGCCAGATACGATTTGAAACGGATAGTTCATATTCTTTAGTTATGTGGTGTAATATAAGATCTATAAACATTTGAATGGATCATTTTTATACCTTTTTGAGAGTAATTTTTATCATTCTGCTGTTAATTTTGTATCAAATCTCTCTCCCAGTGGTCTAAGTCAATCTGTTATATTCAGAAAAGTGGAGCATAATATTTTATTCAATGTTGATGTTATCCTTTTATTCGTGAATCCCTCATTCGTCCAGGAGTGTTCCATTGTAGAAAAAATTCAGTTGTAGTCATCTGGACTCTGTTTTAGAAAAAACAAAACGTTTCAACTCTCATCCAAGAGTCATTCTCAATCAGAAAAAAGTCTGAGAACTCTTGTTTATATCCTACTCTGTGAGAGCCCTGCCCACAGGGCTACCTCTAAATGCCCATTGAAACTGGAGGCTATGTTCTATTTTCCCGCCTCAACCTGAGTGCCATTAGCATCCGAATGCCAGGCTCTCCAGGTTCAGCAACCATTATAAACAACGGAAGTGAATCAAAACCTCCATTACATAATGAAGGATTCTCTTTTTACTACACACAAACACCTATGAAGACATATTAATTCTCAGGGGAAAAAATGGTTTGAAAGAGGATTAAGGAGCATCTTTGTTTAAAAAGAGAATCCTCATAATCTAATGAGTTTAAGATTCAACCTTCCCGTTTTTATAATGCTGCTGAAACCCGTAGACGCCCGCATTCGGATGCTAAATACACTCAAGGTAACAGCAGGGAACAATATAACAATAGGCCCATCCCAGTTTCAATGGGCCATTAGCAGGAGGTCCCGCCCTGTGGGCAGGGCTCTCACAGAGTAGGATATAAACAAGAGTTCTCAGACTTGTTTCTCTGATTGAGAATGACTCTTGGATGAGAGTTGAAACGTTTTGTTTTTTCTAAAACAGAGTCCAGATGACTACAACTGAATCTTTTTCTACAAAGTTATCCTTTTTATGTTTATCTCTCTTAATTGTATATCTAAAGCTTCATCCAGACAATTATTAGAAATTGATTTTAATTGTAGGTACTGAAATATACTGATATCTAGTTTTTATTTTTATTTTTAATTCATGAAATGGTATTAATTCTCCATCTTTTACAACTTGACCTAAGCATGTGATATTTTTATCATACCAGGTTTTATTAGAAGGAGGTTTATTCCCATCTGAAAATGATGGATTATTCCATAGAGGGCATGAGGGAAGTGAGACACTACCAATTCTTCTGAAATATTTCAGCAACTTCGCAATAAAAAGTACTTAACCTATTCTTAATGTGTTTATCTACTTGAGAGTGTATATATATCATTGCTTTTATCTTTTGAATATTTCTTGTTCTAATTTTCTCCGACTACCTGCTTGTGGATGGTCAGATAGATATGCCCAAAACAATAGGTATTGACAATTATGTGCTAAATAATAAAAGTTACATGTTTGGTATGCCAAGTCCTCCTTCTGCTCTAGAAACAGCAATTTTATCATATACATTTTTCCCATTCCATAGAAAAAGGGTATTAATATACTTATATCTTTGAAACACTTCTGTGATATTTGAAGGGATTGCTGAAAAAGGAAAAAACAGTCTTGGTAATTGTTGTGGAAAACCTAAGTAATAGTTGTCAAGAAATAAAGTAAAAACAATAGACAGAGTTTGTCTTTTCTCAAAAATGAATGTTTTAATTCTGTTGTACAATCAGAATTAATCTCTGCCCCTGCTACAGTGTCCTTCACAAGTCTCAAGGGCCCCACACAAAAAGATTCACCTTTTATAGAATACAGCCAACTAATCACATGACATTACATACTTGATATAATTGGCCGATGGGCCAAATGCAGGGTGGTGTTTTTTGATTGATTCAAACTTTGACTGTCTGGTTGCTGTCAAAAACAATGCCCTGCAGCGGAGAGGTGTTTGCAAAGAGGCCCATCCTGGACCCCTGTGGTTCGAGCACACCTAGAGGAGCCAGTCTTTGAACAGCACCACCAGCCTTCTGGTGGATTTAGCATTTTGTGAAAGAACAGAGCATGGGGGGGTCTTTTACATGGTGACGACTGGTCTGGTCTTTTCTGCCATAACAGACCTCACTCATGACAATAAATAAACGCAGTTTACTTATTAGTCATACATTGGCAAGAAAATAAAGAATACAATCCGATACACCAATAAACCATAAATGAATAGATATACTGGAAATAATAGAAAAGGTACAACATTCCAGGCAGCCTCAGAGTTGGTAGATCTTAGGAGGAGAATAACAAAATAATGAAAACAAAAAAGAAAGAAAGAAAACAATGGTTACAAACTAGCACAAATAAAGTAAAGAGTAATCATAATAAAAAATGAAGTGATTGTAATAAAACAAAGAATAATAATAACAAAATGAAAGAATAAAAAGTAATAAAATAAAGAATAATCAAAAGAAGACGTCATTATAATACAAAGATAAAGAATAATAAAAACAGGTAAAAAAAATAAAATAATGAAAAGGTAAAAATTTAATCATCATAAAAATTAAAAATAATGATAATAAAATAATAATAACAATTAATAATAATAATAATAATAGTAATCATAATAAGGAATTAACCCTGCGACAAGCTGGCCACTGTCCAGGACGCACCCCGCCTAGCCCAAAGGCACTGGGACGGGCTCCAGCCACTCGCAACCCCTTACGAGAACAAGCGGTAGAAAATGAATGAATGAATAACAAACGAAAAAGAAGAAAAATAATATAGGTAATCATAATAAAGAATAAAAATAATAACAGAAGAAATAATAATAAAAATGAAGAATGAAAATAATAAAAATGTTTATAAAATGAAGAATAATCATAATAAAGAATACAAGATAAAAAGAAGAAATAATAATAAATTAAAAAAAGCACAGAAATAACAGAGACCCCCTTATGATTAATAAAGAAAACCAGTTTCTTATTAATCATACAATTAGCAAAATAAATGTCAACACATCAATTCACCATAGGAGAATTCTATGTTTCCAGGGTCATAGGGCAAGTGTCTGCGTGGGTATTTTACCAATCTATATGGAAAAGCAGCGCTCAAGCAATACTTTTATCTGTGTTGATTCAGAGAGTGGCCCTCGGGGTTGGAGCACCGGGTCAGTAGGTCCGTGGTTCTCGGTTCCACGGGTGAACCAAAAATTGCTCGTTTTTCTGTACGGCAGTTGTCAGCCCTGCGCCTGTCTCTGGGGGATGGCGGGTTGGTTTCCAGTCCATGGGTGAACCGAAAACTGCTCGGCGATGCGAAGCGTGTCACTGCTGTGTTGGTGGTCAGCAGGGCTTTGTGTGGGCCTGACCAGCGTTTGACCTCCAGTGTTGTGCCTCAGTTACCTTGGTTGAGCTGCTTTTGCCTGCTTTCCTCCTCCTTGTTTCATGCTGGGCTGGTCTATGAGAGAGAAGGCAGCTCTCTGGATCTCCTTTCATTCAGATTTTATTTTCTGTAGTCCACATTATATTTTAAGGCTAATTTCCAAAAGTGTGTTGTGCCGTTTTAATCTGGGACAACCAGTTAAAAATAAAGAAGTCGTACAAGAAAATCATATCAAAAATGATATCGTATGGCCTCGCTCTTGGTTCTTTTGACTTCAGATATAAGATCTCCATTGTGGTTTGATTTTTGTATCCAATTTTACCCTGTGAAGATAAAGAACAACACATGCGCAAAGAACAGCTCTTTAATGGATCCTCCCTCTGGATCCTGTTCCTGCAAGTTATCTGCTTAAAAACTGCAAATCTAAAATTATTATTAAACATGCCCAATGTTATTTGAGATCTCAAAAGACATGTGAACAGGTAAGTAAACATAGACAAGACATCTCATTCATTCACGTTCACACAAACATATAGTGTTAGTAAGACGTTAGGTTCAAAAAGGTAGTGTTGTCACACCAAAAAAAATGTTCTGTGCACATTTGTTGAAGAAATATGCACAGAACAGAATGAAAAATGAAAAATTATCCTAGATCTATGATTACATTCCCCAAAATATTGTCCATCTTGTAAAATCGGAATGGTTCTTGCTGTAGCATGTAATAAAATCTTTCAATATTTATCGCTGTCAATCAAAGCAGTCTGGAGTACAGAAGGGTTGATTAATTAAATTTAGACATCCAAAATATTTTGGTGAGTCTGTGAGGAGAAGAGCGGCACTGACCTTTTCTAACGACATTCACACTTTAAAAAAAAAAGCCTTGAAAAACTACAATCTCCTGTCTTGACATTAGTATTCTCAGTGTTTGCTTTCTCTTGTATGCAAATAAGTTTGATTGGGGGGTTTGAGGTAAATTTGGATGATAATCGTGTAGACTTCATTTGTGTGACTAAAATTTGAATCATATTTCAATTCTTGTGTGTTGTAAGTTTTAGACTATCTGAGGTGATTAGGTAAAATGCCCAGTTGTACACATCATATCACACCCAAGGAGATTACTGGACAAATGGAGAATAGAGGAAGGTGTGTTGGCTAAGGATCATAAGACAGTGGAGGTGTAAAGCTCTATGATGTCACCAATTTAATAAAAACTAAACAAAACTGTACAAAAGATTCAGTTGTAGTCCTCTTGACTCTTACCGACAATTAAACAAAACGACTACTTAGTTTACCAAAAATTTACTTGTTACCATCAATGATTAAGGGAAATTAGTTTTTAGCTTGACTAAGCTTAGCATAAGACCATCTTGAGCTTTCGCACCGGCTTCAAGATAAGAATGTCCGTGGTAGTGTTTGTGTGTCTTCGTTACCATCCCATTATATGAAAAAAAAAAAGGGCATAAAAGTAATACATTGATCTTCAAAATGTGTCCTCTCCACTATAAAATAATTTATTCAAGTTTCTCTAATTGTTTTTAATAGTTTCAAAAATATTCAACAATATTATCTTAGGTGATTTTATGTCAACTCCTAAATATGTCATGCCTTGGAGAAGCTGCCAAATCACAAATATATGTAATACATGGGGGATTGATTGTTCTGGTTGAGAAAGTGTACATAATCTGCAAAAAGATTGAGTTTGAGCTCATAATCGTTAATTTAATACCAGATATGTTTAGATTGACCTAATTGCGCACGCAAGGGTTCCTGGCAAGGATAAAAACTCGGGAAGGCTGGACTTCTTGTCTTGTGGACCTGAAAAGTCTGAATGGGTTTGATATTTGTCCATTATCTTAACAGAGGCTGTAGGTTGTTATACATGCTCAAACCCATTGAATACATTTAGGCTTGAATCCAAATTTTGATAAAAAATAAATAAATATGACCACTCAACCCTTTCATGTATGTTCATTAACATGCACCAACAACAACAAAATATACACATGCTTAGAAAATATTTATATTTTTTTTAACGTTGCATACATTTGAGTTTTGATTTGACATATAGTTAGTTGCTACAGTTGTTGGCTGTCTTTTTGTACATACACTGAGTCTTTTTACATGCATCATCTGAGTGCTAAATGTGGGAGTTTGGGCTTGTGGGAATGGATAAACTATACAGAGGGCAGCTGTGGAGGAGCCTTGTTGTCTGGGTTACTGCATTCAGTCTTGGAGAAGTTTGGTACCGGGATTTTTTGTACACTCTTTACCGGCAAATGATAAACGGTTGAGTCATTTGGAGGAAATGGAAAATAACGGGTAAAATCTGTGTTTACAATCTGGAAAGAACTAATCAAAACATAGAACCTAAACAAATCTTGAAGTTCAAGATCTAAAATCTAAGAACACAGATCTGAGATTTGAAGTCTGGATAACAAAAGGTATAGTTTATCTACCAGATTGTAAAAGAAAATCACCTGAAAAGCTTTGATAGGTTGAAAAAATCCTTTGGACTTCGAGAAGCGGATTTATTAGGAGGAGTTATTATAACCAAGAATCAGTGTAATCCCTCATTCGTCAGGAGTTTTCCAATGTAGAAAAATAAGTCCAGAAGCACTGTCCCCGACCGCAACATTCAAGAAATTGTGGTTTATCATGTTCTGGGTCTATCCTGTATCTAAACAATATTAGGCTGAAATTAACAAGGCACTGCAGACTATTTTTGGCATCATCATCCCACTCAAATTCAGAACTATGTATTTGGGCTTCAAAATTCCCACTTTGGGCACAATAAATTGTTATCTCTGGAGTATACTCCTGGCAGCAGGGACAAAAGCCATCAGAAAAAAGACTTATTTGCAGCAATAACATACAAATAAATTATTTAAAAACCATACTATCTGATTTCCGGATTTCTTTAGATTCTGTCTCTCACTCATTCAACTTTCACATCAACCTTATTTTTACACTTAAATTTTCTTTCCTCCTCATCTAGTTTTTAACTTTTTCCAATTGATTTAAACTAAAAGAACCACCTTGGGGATAACCAAATTGTCCTATCCATTCTCCCAAACATTTTAAACAGTCTTCTCCATATTTATTTTTCATCATCAAAACACAAGGGGAATTCCAATCTGGATTTTCGACTTTACTACATTTCGACCCCATTTGGTCTTTTTTTTAATTTCGTAACACCCCAAGTGTTACACACACAATTGTCTGTTTTCAAAACAATCTTGGATACTTTGTACAAATATAGAATGTTCTAAATTTTAGGATGGTAAAATTAACTTAAAATTATTTTATCAGGTGGTGTTGTGGGTTTTGAATTAGGATTCTGAGGTGGCAGCTGGAGCCCAGAAGCAGTCGGTCCTCTAGTCCTGACTTGAGCAAGGGTAAGAGGCAGGACGTGAATTAAGTGTCCTGGGTGATCAGTCACCATCTGCCACTGGACCAACGGCCCGCCTGGAATCCCACTTTTGACACCAAGTTTGTTATGGAAATTATTTTAGAGAAATTTAATGAAGAAATCCAAGGAAAACAATATGTTTTTGAGTGTTCATTTGATCAAAAGTGAAAAATGAAAAATCTTTGCAGCAAAGAGAGGGAAGACATCAGTCAGTTGCAGAGTTACAATCTTCCCCAAAAGGGGCTGTGCTGATTACAGTTTTTATACAAAGGTCTTCACATCACGCGGGAAAGGTTGGGCAAGGAGGAGTCATAAATGAAGTCTGTACCAGACATTAAGTGAAACTTCGTTTATGATAGCGGTAGCTCAAGGTCTTTTGAGCAGTTTCCCACAAGGCATTAAGTAATTTCCCATAACAGTTCCCTCAGAGTGGTTTGCAATCAGGCCTAGAAAACTTGTATAGAAGGTGATATCACTCCCTGGTAGAACATAACCATTCAATAGAGTAAAAACCTTTCCATTAATAGTTCCTTTAACCAGTACATATCTGCCGTCTTTGTCTTTACATTCAAAACTTGGTTCAAAAGCTATTCGGTTTGGTAACAATATTGCAACTCCCCTCCTGTGTTTGCCTCTGTATGATGACTTGAACAATTTTTTAGAACAAAATTTGTTTTTTGATGTTCAATGTTGTTCAAATGTGTCTCTTGTAAATATATACTGTGTCCTTTCTTTTCTAATTTTTGTTAACATTTGTGATTGTACAATATACTGTTTACGTTTAAAGGATGCTACTTGTAACACTTCCAATGTCATTGGGTTGATTGTATTGATTTTGCCATTGATGTTTTTAAACTCTCTGGCTGAGCTCAACATATAAACACAAGAACTAGAGAAACGGGAAACAGATGAAAAGATAAAATAGAAAACAAAAGGGTTCATGCTGAAAACATGCACCAAACCAAAAACATAGATGTATAAGATTGTAGTCCTTTGATTGTAGTATAAGTGTGCTCCAATCCTCACAAAGAACTGGATACGCTACCTCCCCAGTCTACCATACTGCCCTCTACGTGTATTTTTCCATTTTCCCACAAAACCAATCGTCCACATTTGGCACTCCGATGAGTGGATGCAACTAGACACAGAGTTTATGTACTAAAGCAGACGGCTAACATGGAGCATAAAGTTTGAAATAAAAAACAAACAAGTCATGTCACTATTATCAGCCTATTCAAATCAACACAAATGTTCTACCATGTGACCACAACCTGAAGTCGCTGTTCAGTTCTCTGAGTTTTGCATTTTCCTTGCTGTTGACGATCCTCGTATGGGATGTCCGGGGTAGAGAAGACATGCTTGCCTTTGTACTGGATGTCTCTAACTTTTGCAGCCTTCATAACATGTTCTGTCACAAAGTCATTAAGAAACCTCATTATCATGTGCTCTTTCTATTGTGATGGGGAGGACCACAACTTCAGAGCCCCAAATGAGCTTTGGAATCACCTTCTCAAGGAAACTTTCAGTGTCGTCTCCTCCTTCTCTGTCTGTGACCCCCACAAGTCTGAGATTGTTCCTTGACCACATCGTGTCCAGCAGAACCCCGTCCTGCGGTCCGCCGTGCTGGACCTGTTAGCCATGTTAGCCACGTTAGCTTGTGACGCGGGCTGTTTTCCAATGGAGCTGCGTACTGTCAGCTTTAATTGTTTAGGTCCCGTAGTGTTACCTGCCTTGTATTTTCCCTGTTTAGTCATCTTTTGTTAATCTTTACTGGGATTGTGTGGGTCAAACAGTGATTTTTAAGCAGATTTCTGCAGCTGCGGAGCGATAGCGTCTAGCTTGTCACCATACCCAGAACCATCCCCAGAAGCCTGTTTCATAAAACAGGCGCAGTAAAGCCATGCTTTCTGCCAAACTTCTCTCTTGACTGAGCATAAACACAGGAGGCTTAGTGTGTTTTACCAGTCTCACTCAGGACTTTCCCAGGCAGTCAGAGTAAATAGGCCCAGCTATCACACACCACGAGGTTAGAGCAAAGATATGGACCGACCTCTCAATCTGCTCAACACAAGACTATGGCGAGGACACGTCCACCTTCACCAAAACCCCTTTAAGACATAAAGACACACACTTGTGTGTTTGAAAATACATAATAAGAGAAGAGAAGAAAAAAAGACAGAGAAGAGGAGAGGAATTAAATGAGTGAACGGCCAAACATTTACTACTCTGCACATAAGGAGTATTTTACCCTTTTAGTCACAGGCTCCAGGATCAAACCCACTCTCACTGATGTGCTGCTCTGTTGGGTTGTTTATAAATTAGAAAATGATCAAATTATGTTTTGTAATCTTAGTATAGACTTCATGTACCGTATTTTCCGGACTTTTAGCCGCTCCCCTATATAAGCCGCATTTGCTCTATTTTAAAAAAAACGATATAAAACAAAACATAGGCCGCCCTTTTGTATAGGCCGCAGAACTCTTTCCTTGACTTTTGGCATCGCATGAGCTCGTCCCCTGTCCCCTCGCGTGGCCACGTCTCAATTGATGTAAGCTTGCGTGCAGCGCGCGGCTTCTAGCAAGATCGATGGCCTCAGCTAAACTTGCTTCATACGAACTTCTTCGTTTGGGTTCCATAATGATGCGGCAAGAATTTGAAAATAATTTATAGTTGGTAATTTGTTGTCCGGTTCTATTCCCGCTAGCTGAATAAAAAGCAACATCTGCTTCTTTGCTTAACTTTCTGTAGTTTGATTCTAATTCCGGTTAGTGCCCCTAGCGGTGAAAGAAAAAAACCACAGAAAAGCCGCAGCCTCTAAATAAGCCGCATGGCTCAAAACATCTGACAAAAGTAGCGGCTTATAGCCCGCAAAATACGGTAATTAATAAAGGAAGATAGAATAATAGGCCATTTTCAATTATAATTAACAAGTAAATAGCCTATAAATCCTAATTCTGATTTCACATTTTGTAATTATACAGTTCACATTTCACATGTAAAGTAACATTAATCTAATAATAACATACATTCATAAAATCCCCCTAAAAATGTAGTAGAAGTGCAGTGTTCACACAGACTTTAGACTAAGCTTGCCTTTAAACCTGCTCCAGACCAGGTCTAAATATCTATAGTGACTTAGCAAGACTGATTTATAAACCCAAATGACAATTAAAAAAAGGAAACCAGTTTTACGACACACAGCCTTCTAGTTTCAGAGACACTTATTTTTGCAGCAATATGCTCAGGGTTAGATGATTCATGGTTCACTCAGAGTTTTCAAAGATTTGCAAAAACAGGTTTCCATATTTATTTGTTCACATAAAAAGTTAACTTAAACCCTGAGTCAGTAACTCAGTCTGTGAACCTAACCTGGTCTGAGCAGCTGCCTCCTTTGGTTTACAGTTGCTTTACTTTTCTGAACTCACGTCATGGATTTTTCCTTCGGCTAAATTAAATGTTATCAATCTGAGTCGTTGAACTAACTCTACTACAAACCTGTTTCTGAAACTGGGAACAGTGGTTTGGCCTGATCTTAAACTTTTCAAATACGATGTTGTGTGTTGTATTCTGTGTATATATCCACTTAATATATATAAAATAGCTTGTTCTTTTTTAGATTGACACCTTTGTAAACCCTCTGAGAAGCTCCATGAGAAACGTGTCTAATGCTGTGAAAGCACTGCCTGACAGTTTGGCTGAAGGCATGAACAAAGTTTCTGACAACATGGGTCGAATGTCTGAACGTTTGGGCCAGGACATCAAGCAGTCTATCTTTAAGGTACAGCCCCCTCACCCACCACTGTGCTCATGTTATTTCCCCTCCCTCATTCTCCTAATGGCCTGCCTTACCCCTCCCTCATGTTTTCCTGATGTGCTGTCTCATCTCCCTCATGTTCTCCTGATGGGCTGTCTCACCCCTTACTTGTCTTATTGATGGCCTGTCCCGCCCTCCCCAGGTTCCTCCTCTCCTTCCAAAGCCTGATCTGGACCCGGAGCACTGCCGTGTGTCGGCGCAGCTGGATGATAACGTGAGTAACATTTTGAAGAGATATTTGTGTACTGAAGCGTTCAAGCCCTGGAAATTCCCTACTTTACCTGAGAGCAGGGCTCAAGACCGGTCATCCCAGGATGAAAAAAATAGAGGCAGGGATGATCAGAGCTTTTCTCCAGGACTGTCTTTGGATCAGCCTCTTCCCTTCACTTTATCAATATTGCTCTTTAAAAGACTTTCAGTGTGAGAGTATAAATATCATCAACATTTTAAGTTGTATTAATGAGAGCCAGAACTAGAAAGTCTTAAATTTAAATGGCATTACAACATGTTATTAAATTTCTTTAGAACTCTAAACTCTAATTTGGTGTTAAGGCCCCATGAAAAAATATTAAAAGATTGCTCAGTAGCGCCACCTCAAAAAGCAATTAACATGAAGCCTATAGGAGCTTGACAAGAAAAAATGACGCTCACTCCAATGGTAAAAGTGTCCTGTGATAATAGGCTACATATACCTGACGTAGAGCTCTCCTCCTCTCGTCTCCACCTGCTCTGTCCTCTGTTGCAGCGAGAGAACACAGGCTCACACACAAACGCACACTGACACACAGCACACACTGTTCTGTATCACTCTACTTTGCGCTGGCCGCTGTGCTCTCCGTTACAAGGGTGCTCCCACTCGAGGCCATATGCCTGTACCTGCAACATTTGACACGCGGGAAATCACACCCACCACTAGTCAGGGCCGTCACAGCCACCCCAGGGGCTTGGTGGCACTGCGTGCATCTTCTACAGCGAAACGACAGTTCGGGCCACACCGGCGCATTTACCCATCGGCCCGCCGGGAAAATCACCGGTATCCCTGTATTCCAGTCCGCCCTGGCTCGCTGTGAAAAGTGGTGCGTCCCTCTCTGCTTGGACTGGTGTCTGCTTTTAGGCTGCTGCCAGCTGAATTTTGAGCAACATTTTGACGTCATCGTCCATTGGATTCGTGGGGATTAATTTGTTACAACATTCACGAGCAAATGGACTTTTGAGCATGTCCTGCCCTCCTTGTCTGTTCAGTTCAGTCTATGAGTCCTGGTTTAGTCCGAGCTTTGTCTTGGTTTAAAGACAGGTCTATTGCGGACAAGTACAATTACACTGCATCTGCATGGTTTGTTTACACCGGCACCTAGCAGTTCAAGGCAGAGCTGTGACAGTGTCCAAGGCGTCTCTGGCTCAACCCTCACTGGCTACTATTCTGCGATGTGCTGGTGGAGAGCGGCTCTTTGGCTCTTCTTTCTCCGCTGCATCTGGCGGCTGGCTGATGCTGCTGTCTTGTCATGGAGAATGGGATTTAGCCCTATGTGGACATACACTGTTGCCTTGAGATTTTTGTGAATGTCTTTTTGTAAAACAATCATGAGTTTACAAGCAAATGGAGTTTTATAGCTGTGCACCACAGCTGTTCCTGTCCACCGTGGGACAAGAGCTCCACCACACACCAAGCTCACCAATTGTTGTCGGTAAATGTTTCCTATTTCAAATGAAGTCCAATTGTAATCCTTGCTCCAGCTGTCCTTGAGTGCGGAAGTGTCTTCCTCTGCTCCACCGCTGCCTGCTACTTTTGCCTCTCTCGTCGTGTTTTTTCTCTTTTTCTCTCTAAATCACAGTGCGCTGGATCACCTGTTGTTCTCCGAAATAATGATCTGATTGATTGGTCTCTGAGTGCATTGGATAAAGTTTTTTCCCAGAGAAAAGCTTCCCCGGGAGAAGCAACCTGTCCTGACGGACGTCCTCAGCGGGGTACGTACGGGACTATTACAAGAACTGGCAGGTTCTCTGCATCGAGCCCTGCTCATTGAAGATGTGGAGGACCTATTTGTATTTGGATTCATGATAGCAGGATTCCTCCTAATTGGGCTTGGAGTCGCACTGGTCTATCGCAAAATTGGGAAGACAGAAAAATTCACCCAACAACTGTCTGACAACAACATGAAATGTTTTTGGATTTGAGTGAAAGAATGAAAGGACTCGAACAGAGACTTGAGCACAGCACGTGCAACTCACTGATCTGAACCGTAACATCTTATTTCGGACCACGGAGATGCAAAAGACTTTGGGGGATTCAATCAAGGAAATGGAAACTTTTCGCTGTCGGACGGAGTAACTCAATGAATCAAGCTGATCGCACTCAGAGGACCAGAAACTATTGGATTATTTGATCGTAAATTATCAACAAAATGTATTACTTATTTCTCTTTTCTCTGTCCCTTGTATCCCCGTAATCTCTCCCCCTTTTTATTGGCCCGGCTGGGAGCAACAGGCGTTCAAGGCCGTGCTGAAGACACAGACACTTACACAAAACAAATTCGGCCTTCACCACCGTCTGCACATCCACATCTAATCTTTGTGTTATCTTGTTTGTGTCCCTGCCCCAATATCACTGAAATATCATCAGTTTAACCTTGTGTAATGACTCAATATGTTGTTTATCATTGTATGCTTATTGTGATGTTTTTCATTTTCCAAGAGTTCAAGTACCCCGGTAGGCGCCGTGCGAAAGCCAGCAGCCCCGGTGGCTGTCGGTGCAGTTTACGTCATTCATTTCTTTGTAATGGCCTTCCTTCCTGCTGCCAGAAGTATGCTCCAAAGATATCTATTTATTGTGTCCATGGCAGGGGTTTTAAGGCCCATATACATAGTTCTGAAATCAAATGGAATAGCAATACCAAAAGTAGTCTGCAGTTCTTTGCTGATTTCATTCCGAAAATTTCTGAGCAGCAGGACAGTCCCAAAACACATGAAAATGGTTTTCCTCCTGGCGTCCACAGTTTCTCCAATAGTGTGCATTTCCTTTTGAATAATGGGCATAATTTGACAAATCATGTCACACTTTTCCAACAGAACTCCTCTAAACATGTGACTTTGTGATTCTCCACTGTACATATATTTTCTCTCTTCCCCATTTATTTTTAATGTAATTGGTAGAGTGGCTGCCTAAATTGTTAATGCATTTGTGTAATTTAGATATTATTCCCCTTGAATGCTAAGAGTTATAAGATTTAATAAATTTTTCAGTCAAAGGGCTAAGGTGGGTATTGCTCAGTTTAATTTCTTGGTTTAATAACTCCTTATTTAGAAATACCTATAAAATCAACAAATTTCTCCAAGTCAAAGGACATATCAAACTTTTATAATTGATAGAAAACCTTTATACCTTACGTTATCCAGGCTTTAAATCTCAAATATGTGCTTTTGGTGCAAAACTTTGATTATAAACAGATGGAGGGAACAGGATGTTCACAGGCTATTCGGAAATCCAACCCCCTAAAAGCTGCTGGACCATACAGCGTCTCTCCCGCCACATAAGACACTGCACAGGAGAGTTAACCCCCGTCTCACAGACATTTTTAACACCTCCCATGCCATGTCCCAGCCTGCTTCAGTCTGCATATTGTCCCTGTCCCCAAGAAGCCCCGAATCACTGACTTAATGACTACAGGCTGTGGCACTGACGTTTGTAGTCACGAAGTAATTTGAACGCCTGGTCTTGCACCACCTCAAGTCCTTCACTCTCCCTGTGGACCCCTGCAGTTTGCCTACAGAGCCACAATCTCCATTACCTCAGGCAGAAGGCTACGGTCCATCTGGACCAGAACCTCCCGCCACAAGAGAGTTTCTTTCCCTCTGCTGTTGGGACTCATGAACACTTCTTAAACACCTGCCACTTTAACTGCACTATTCATCACTCACTGTCACTTTCTGCACTACAACTTTAAATTTAATTGTAATCTTGGTACATAGTATGCCTATTTTTATTTTTATTCTATACTATAGTAATTTTACCCTTTGGATTGAATATATGTTGTTTTATTATTGCTCAGTATTTTATGTTGCACCTTAATGCCGAGACAGTTAGATCTTTGTGAAGTTGTTCATTGACAATGGCAATAAACCATTCTAATAAGCAACCAGTTTAAGATTTTGATATATTCTTTAGTTTTTATGTTTTGATTCGCTCTTCAGCTCGTAACACCGATTTCACCAGGATTCTCCACGTCTTCCAAATGACTCAATGATTCATCATCTGCCAGTAAAGCCTGTACAGGAACCCCTCAATACTTTACACTGAGCTTCATATTCTGGCTCACACCAGTCAGCAATGCTCTGATTTGAGAAAGTAATTTTTCAAGTTTGACCGGTACCAGGTTTTTTGCCTTACCATATAATCTTGAGATTGTTTTATTCCACTCCTCAAACAGCCGGTTGGGGATTGAAATTGGAATGTCTGGAATAGATAGAGAAATCTGGGCAAAACTTACATTTTTATAATATAATCTTTTGATTTAGACTTAAGTATGGGATAAGAATTAAGAATGGGATCAAGAATTTATAGTAGAAAAGAGCGGGGGTAATGTTTCTCCAGAATTGTTGATAGATTTTATGGACACCTAAATATCGAGGTTATGCTCGTCATTTAAATGGATAGGTCTTTCTAAAGCCAAAGGGGGTTGCCAGAATGAGATTGTAAAAAAAGAATTCTGGGTGATTTTGCCTGAAAAATAAATGTCAATTTTTCTTTCCAAAATTTGACTTTTGATTGTAGTGCAGTTAATAACATGGTCTCGTTTGGTTATAGTGTTCATTTTTGTGGCAGACTGTAAATAGAAAGGCATAAGAATGTATAGGCCTAAAGCAGATCAAAGGCTGTGTTATGTTAATATTGTATAGAAAAGTGATCATGTTTTAAATCATGGCCATCTCGATTTATGAATGAGATCAAATTAAGTAATCATGGTATTGGGGTTTATTTAAAATGCAGAAGACTGAGGGTAAACTGGTGTGGAGTAAAATATGTGAGTTGCACTTTCACAACATTTAATTTGATGTTGGTATTTCAAAGCAGTCAACGCTGATTCTGTGCTTTTTCACTTCTCTGTGCGGCACACACGTGAAGGAGGAGCGTCACTTCAAAACTTTGAATCCTGTGAGTGCACTGGACAGTGTACAGCCTTCTTGCATTTTCAGCGAGTTCTCCCGTAATCTTGTACCTTCTGGGCTCACTTTTCACATGTGAACTTTATCTTTCTGCGTTACCATTGAGCTAGCGCTTTAGCATTCCCTTCTGATCTTCTTCGATGGCCGTGTGAGGCATAATATTGTGGCTGACCTCACAAATTTAATCATTTTGTGTTTTTCCAGGAAGGCACTCTGTGCACTGCCCTGCTGCTGTTTACACTGCGCTCAACCTCCTGTAGCGAGTCGCTATCGAAGCCAGAGGAATGCACTACGGAGGATGGGGGGAATAAAATCGATTTTTCTTCCAGCCAAATCGAAATGAACCCCAAATTCAATGAATGGATTTATGCCCTGCCCTACTCTCATAATATCTTTGTTTGGTAAAAGCATTTTCTTAACTACTTCCTGTGAGGTCAGGTAATTAATTTCTCCTTTCTTTTCAATTTCCTGTTGCATTTGAGGATTCCCCTTCTTTACATTATTTACCTCGAGTATTTTTCTCCTTTGTTTCGTTTTCGCCAAGGAATGGTATTGTATACTTTTTACAGAGTAGGTCATTGGGCCATTGAAACTAACTAAGATGGGCCCAATTAACAACCCATTGTACACTGACTTTCGTCCCCCTCACTAAGTATCTGATCAGCATTCGAATGCCTCGGGCTCTCCAGGGTTTCAGCAAACCATTTTAAACAACGGAGGTTGAATCTTAAATTACGATTTCAATTCAGTTTGTTTTTGTAACGCCCAAAATCACAACAGTAGTTGCCTCGAGGGGCTACAGTGGAAAAGAAGAATAAACAATGCTCATGGAGACTTGGTAATGTCCCAGCATCCTGTGTCCTTAGATGTCCCAAGCTCCCCTGTCCTTAGACCCTCCTTCTTGGCCAGGAAGAAACCTGTAGGAACCTGTAGGAGTTCCAGAGTGAAGGAGAGATCCGACTCCCTCGGACGGACAGGCGGACTCGCCTCAATTTGCAGATAGATGATGGAGCTGGACCCACTCCAGCATCCAGCATTTTGAGAGCGAAGTGCTCCGTGTGGATGATAAGGTACTATGCATCTTTGAGGTAGGATGGGGCCAGGAGGATTTTGAATTTGATTCTAAACTCAACAAGTAGCAGGGTGAAGAGACTCCAGCACCGGTGTAATGTGCTCTCTTCTTTTAGTTCTTTTCGTAATCTTGCTGCTGATTTTGAACCAGTTGAAAGCTTTTATAGAGCTTTTAGGACACGCTGCGAGCAGGGAGTTACAGTAGTCTAATCTAGATGTCAAACGCATGGACAAGTTGTTAGCATCACTGTTAGGCAAGAATTTTCAGATTTTTTGCTATATTACGCAAATGGAAATAGGCTTTTTACAGGCTTGATTTATGTGTGCTTTGAATGAGAGCTCTTGGTCAATAAGACTCAAGGTTTCTTACAGGGAGATGAGGCTACACTGACGTTGTCCAGTGTGACTATCTGCTCAGATAAAGCTCTCGTAGATGTTTAGGGCCTAGTCAATGACCTCGTTTTTTCAGGGTTAAGAAGCAGATAATTAAGTGTCATCCAGGTTTTTATATCCTTCACACAAGCACTAAGTCTGTCTGCTTGATTGGTCTGATCGGGTTTCACTGATAAATACATCTGTGTGTCATCTGCATAGCAGTGCAAGTTAATGCCATGCTTTCTGATCATGTAGTTACCTAACGGCGGCATATAAAGAGTAAACAGAATTGGATCGAGTACTGAACCCTGTGGCACACCGTAGGTTACTTTAGAACAGGGTAGAGGCGCTCTGGTTTATTTAACAAACTGGACCTATCCTATAGTAGGATTTAAACCAGCTGAGGGCTGTCCCTCTGAAACCTACATCAAATTCTAACCTCCGCAGTAGAATGTTGTGGTCGATGGTGTCGAACGCTACACTGAGGTCCAATAGAACCAGGATTGAACCAGTCCATCGTCAGTAGCTAATAACAAATCATTTGTGACTTTACTAATGCAGTTTCAGTGCTGTAGTGGGCTCTGAACCCTGACTGGAAAAACTTTGAATAAGTTATTGTCCTGTAGATGGTGACAAAGCTGTTTAACTACAACTCTTTCAAGGATTTAGAGACAAAGGGTAGATTTGAAATCGGTGTAGTTTATCAACAGGTCAGGATCAAGATTAGGCTTTTTCAGAAGCGGTTTAATTACCGCATGTTTGAAGGACTGGAACATAACCACTTTCTAATAACATCCTCTTGAATAAAAAGGAAGCAGGTAAGACCAGCATGACAGAAGTATAGGGACAGGAACAACAAGATGACAGAAACTGAGGCTGCAGACCTGAGGTTACAGGTCACGGCTACTCTGAAGAGCGCCAAACCTCCTCCTTCAAATATCACATCTGAGGAGAGGAAGGCACTCTCAGCACTACAAAAAGATGACAACATAAACATTCTTCCAGCAGACAAGGGGCGGTGCACTGTGATTCTTAACACAGCTGATTATGAAGCCAAAGTCCACAGCCTGCTCGAGGACACAGCCACATACGAACGTCTGAAAAGAGACCCGACCAGTGGCTACAAGAAGAAGGTGATAGACTGTTTACAGAAGCTTGAAAAAGAGGAGGTGATAGACAGGCTTCTGTATTACAGACTGTATCCTGGGGAAGCCATTCCATGCATTTATGGCCTTCCCAAAATTCACAAAGAGAATGTTCCACTCAGACCCATTGTGTGCAGCACAGATTCCATCACATACAATGTGGCCAAGCATTTAACAACCATCTTGGCACCATTGGTGGGTAACTCGGAACATCATGTGGAAAACACACACTTTTGTGGACAAAGTGAAACATCTCCAATTGGACCCAGATGATCTGATGGTTTCTTATGATGTTGTGTCCCTCTTCACCTGCATCCCGACCTCTGAGGCAGTAGCAGCGGTTAGGACGAGACTGCAGGAAGACACCACCTTACAGGAAAGGACCAAACTGACACCTGAACACATCTGCAAACTACTAGACATCTGTCTTAACACCACATACTTTCAATTCCGGGGACATTTTTACAGACAGATCCACGGCTGTGCCATGGGCTCGCCCGTCTCTCCCATAGTGGCCAACTTGTACATGGAGCATTTTGAGAAGAAGGCACTGGACCTCCTTTTCAGGCATTGCTCCAAGTCTTTGGTACCGTTACGTGGATGACACTTTTGTGACAATTAAGAAACAAGAGCTGGAAGCCTTCTCAGAGCACATCAATGCAGTGGACCCACATATCAGGTTTACAAGAGAAGATGCTAAGGAGAACCGCTTGGCCTTTCTTGATTGTTCCACTATCAGAGGAGAAGACGGGAAGCTCCAGATAGAAGTATATAGGAAACCCACACACACGGATCAGTTACCTGCTCTTTGGCTCTAACCACCCACTACAGCATAAGCTGGGAGTGATCAGAACACTACAACACAGAGCACAAGAGGTGCCCACCAGCTCAGAGGGCAAGAGGAAAGAGGAAACACACGTCCGGAATGCTCTCTCAGCCTGTGGATACCTGACTTGGGCTCTGAACAAAGTGAAGAGAACCAAAAAGTAGGACAAAAGGGACAAAAGGGAAACAGAACCAAGAAGAAAGGGTGTCTCTATCCCTTATGTCTCGGGACTGTCAGAAAAACTGCAAAGAATTTTTAGACAACACGAAAGTCCCTGTTTATTTCAAACCAGGCAACACGTTAAGACAAAAACTGGTTCACCCTAAGGACAAGATGCCTCCACAAAAACAGAGCAATGTAGTTGTATTCTATCCAATGCAGTGAAGAAAGTTGTAAAGAGCGGTACATAGGGGAGACTAAACAGCCACTTCACAAGAGGCTTTATCAGCACAGAAGACACGCAAGCTCAGGACCCCAGAGCGCTGTGCATCTTCATCTTAAAGCCACAAACCACTCTATTGAAGACAGTGAGGTGGAGATTCTGAGCAGGAGAAAAGATGGTTTGAAAGAGGAGTTAAGGAGGCCATCTTTGTTAAAAAAGAGAATCCTTCATTAAATCGTTATGGAGGTTTAAGATTCAACCTTCCAGTTGTTTATAATGGTCTGCTGAAACCCTGGAGACGCCCAAGGCATTCTGGATGCTAAATAGGCACTCAAGGTGAGGCAGGGAAGCAATAGAACAATAGGCCCATCCCATTTGGTTTCAATGGGCCATTAGCAGGAGGTCCCGCCCTGTGGGCAGGGCTTTCACAGAGTAGGATATAAACAAGAGTTCTCAGACTTGTTTCTCTGATTGAGAATGACTCTTGGATGAGAGTTGAAACGTTTTGTTTTTCTAAAACAGAGTCCAGATGACTACAACTGAATCTTTTTCTACAATGGAACACTCCTGGACGAATGAGGGATTAC
>BJKM01000533.1:0-70000 GCA_015082035.1 Chaenogobius annularis
ACCCGTCTTCACAGACATTTTAAACCTCCCTGAAGTCATGCCACGTCCCAGCCTGCTTCAAGTCGTCCATCATTGACCCTGTCCCAAGAAGCTCCAGATCATGGACTTAATGACTACAGGCCTGTAGCGCTGAGTCTGTAGTAATGAAGTCATTTTGAACGCCTGGTCTTGCCCCACCTTAAGTCCTCCCCCTCCTCCCTGATGGACCCCCTACAGTTTGCCTACAGAGCCAACAGGTCTGTAGACGACACCATTATCCTGGTACCACTTCATCTTGCAGCATCTGGACTCCCTGGGAACCTATGCCAGGATCTGTTTGTGGACTTCAGCTCTGCATTCAACACCATCCTCCTGCTCTTCTCCAGGACAAGCTCTCCCAGCTCAACGTGCCCGATTCCACTGCAGGTGGATCACTGACTTCCTGACGGATCGAGGCAGTGCGTGCGCTGGGAAGAATGTCTCAAGACACTCGACTATCAGCACAGGAGCTCCACAGGCTTTTACTTTCTCCTCTGCTTTTCCCCGTACACAAACTGCTGCACCTCCAGCCACAACTCTGTAAAACTGATCAAGCTCGCGGAGGACACCACACTTATCAGGCTCATCTCGGATGGGGTTGAGTCTGTCTACAGGAGGAGGTGACTGGCTGATGTCCTGGTGCAGCGGTAACAACCTGGAGTAAATGCCCAGAAGACAGTGGAGATATCGTGGACTTCAGGAAAGTCACAGCTCCCGCCCCCCCTCACCATGACAGATTCCCCCATTCCCCTCAGC
Organism: Chaenogobius annularis; assembly: GCA_015082035.1. Classification (NCBI taxonomy): domain Eukaryota; kingdom Metazoa; phylum Chordata; class Actinopteri; order Gobiiformes; family Gobiidae; genus Chaenogobius; species Chaenogobius annularis. The sequence goes on from BJKM01000533.1 coordinate 775, forward strand.
ACGGCTGATCACCTGAGACGAGCCCCATCCTGAGTCTCTACCCACCAACTCTAAATGATATTTCATTGATTGACCATTGATGTCATCATCATTGCCTCATGATTATCGTCATCATCACTACTATCAATAAATATTCCCTTGTATTACATTGTTGTTGCATGGTCTTTTACAGACAAGTCTTTGTTGTTGCTTGTTCATGTTACTGACGATTTACATAGTTAGAAATGCAGACAGTCATTTAACCACATAGAGAGCTAATGTGTGTAAGAGATTGATCGGTGAAGCGAGAGTACTCAATCAATCCAGCAGTTTACAGGTACGGGAGTTTACTCAGTAGGAAACACGGCAGACCAGTGTTTGAAACTCATGTTACTTATTTTCACTTTTGCATGCAAATGTTATCCACAAATATTCATGAACACACCTAGGCTGTTTGCCCATCCATAAAAGTCACAGCAGCTTCTCTGGTTGGACTGCTGCTGAAGTTAAGATAGATGCTTACTGAACATCATGCAGACCGTTTTCTTTGCGTTTCACGGTAAACATGAGGCCTTGACCAAGTTTTGAATATTGGTCATTGCAGATGTTAAAATTGGAGAGCTTCCTGGGGCCTTTTTGAGTAAAAATAACAGCATTGTCAGCACACATCTGAATATTAATGTTAGGACACACAGGTAAGTTGTTTGTATAAATTTAAAATAAAATAGGCCCCAAGTTGCTGCCTTGGTGGACCCTGCTGGATAGTTCAGGTACTGTGTGGCTACAGGTACCATGGCTACAGGATGCTGCTGAGAAACAGGGTTCTTTGCCATCTTGTCCATAAGAGTAAACAGATTACTTAAACATGCACGAATCACCCTAAATACAATGTTTTTTCCCCAATGCTGTACTCTTGCATCATGTGTGCGCCTCAGGCAATGCTTCCACATGTTTCCATGTGGGAATGACAAAAGGAGATTAATAGACAGACTGTCTCAACACAAATATGTAATCAAATCTGTGAATCTGTATTATCTAACAGCAGTGCTCTTTGCACAAGCTAGTCATTCAAATACAAACCAACTCAAGGCCCTGGTTACCGAGCTCGTTCCAAAAGACGTTAGGGACGGAGACCGAGTGAAAAAGCTGGCCCAAAGAGACCAGTGATTATTGTTGGGTTGTGCACTTCCCTGTATCAGATATTACTGTATTCTTGATGTTTTCGACATGGATGTTACTTATATGCTCTACGTATGGACAAATGTATTTGTTTAGTTTTTTCTGTAATGTTGTGTTCTTTTGGATGAATACCTCCATAGGTTGAAACATATTGGGGTCATTTTTTGTTTACACAGTTACTTACAAGTCTAGTTTGATGTAAGTTTGTATCTAAATACAACTTTGAGTAGGATGAGAAAACAATTATAACATGGTTAATAGCTCTTAAAAGTCGATTTAGTATAATATGTCTTCTTTAATGACAGATACAAATGAAAGTTTCATAATTTCAACATGAATAGATAAGGCCTTGGGTTTGGTTGTTTTTCACATTAGCCACCTGGTCTGGAAATTAAAGTAAATAACATATGTAAATATGAAAACATTATCAAATTAACATTCTTGTTTGTCCATTAGTCCATGCCCTTGGTTGAGGTAAACCATTGCACACGTTGCAATGGTTTTTGTTGCATCTAATTACACAGACTGAACATTATATTATGCAGCTATGATTTTAGTTGTCCAAATATCTTGTCCGGACTTCTTGAGGATTACCCCCTCCTGTAAAGAAGAGTGGTAATATCTTAAGAAAGATGTCAGAAGCCTCAGGATTAATATAATTATAATAAAAGCATGTAAGTGATGTGCAAAAATCAAATTTGTTAAATAAATGTTTCGCCTACAATTTATGACTGAACATTTGTAGGTGTCACCTCGTCATGACGAAGACCTCTGTGCGTAAAATGTTTCTTTGGGACTAGACAAGACAAGTTAGCTAGGCCAAAAACAGGGTGCCCACACTTTTTCATCTTGCAAGCTACTTTTAGTGTCTGCGAAAATGTCACGAATGGGTAACTGGTTCCTTGATGTAAATCGCTTTGAGTGCCTTGACAGTAGAAAAGCTCAAGTTCAACCTCACTTGAAGCTCTTTTTAACTATAATGTTAGTTATTATATTAAGACAAGCCCCTCAGTGACGTAGGGAAAGCTTTCTTGGGGTCACATCAACAACACACTGCTTTGTGATGGACAGAACCAGCGTGAACAGGTAGGATTACGCTCTAGCTCTACCTGTCTCCACCTCCTGCTCCTCGGCCTGACTCCCCCTCCTCTCTCTCCTCCCTCATGTGAGCGTTCTACGGCTCCGCTGTTGTCAGTGCTTGCACTGAGCGACCGTGGTGTGCTTCTGCCAAAACTCACTAAGAAAGCGGACAAAATAGTTACAATCAGAGCTCCTAGTGCTGATTGTAACTCAAGGTTCACTTGCACTTTTGGGGACCTCCAAAAGCGGTCACTTTCATGTGCAATATTGTAATAATCATGTGCAATACTGTGACATAATTTTAAAGTTATCTGTTTTGCTTCTGCTCCTAATGTGTGTTCCAACACTGGAATTTCCCCATTGTGGGACAAATAAAGGTTATCTTATCTTATCTTAACGATACAAGGGATGTATCCCGAGTTCGTTATTGCATGTGTGTGTGTGATTTTAAAATTACAGCGCTGCATCACTTGCCCTGAGGCCCAGGTTGTGTGTCTGCAACCAAGCCGGAGACTTCCTTGTCTTGTACGACTCGACTGAAATGATAAGTAAAAGGGATTTAATAATCTAATCTAATAATAAACGTTGTGAAAACAAATGTCAAATAAACAGTTTTAACCTCTCTGCCTTGTTGTCTCTCAGTGTACATTTTGGCGATCAAGAATCCCATTTACTGACATAAAGCATTCTGTTTTTTTCTGCTGGTAAGGAAAATAATACAGATGCCTGCTAAAACCCACAGTTGATGACACCATTTTGATTAGATTGCTTGACCCCTCCAACTCGGGCAACATCGTCAATGACGTCTGACGAGGACACAAAATACCTTAGGGATACCTCACCTCAGAACGGGCAAGCACTCCATCAACAAATCCCTCTTGACACCCAACAAACAACATATATTTCTTCCCTCCCAGTCCTTTCACTTAGTATTCATTTACAAGCTGTCCTTGCTATTGTTTGCCTCCATCTGGCAAAGCACACTTAACAAAGAAAGCATTGAAGTGTTCAATAAAAGAAACAAGAACTTCCCACACACAGCTTTACGTGATTTAAATGTATTTTTTTCCAACGTTCAGTGCTCTAAGTGGGAATGCTTCCTAGACTTAAACTAATCAGGCATATTGTCGCTGAAGTGGCTGCAGCCCCATCACGCGATGCGAGGGTCCAATCCAAATGTATACAAAATACACAAGGAAAAGGGCTATTTTTGTTTTGATGTAAATCCACTTCCATTGCATTATTTCCTCCCAATGCCAGCCTCTTTGGTAAATAACCAAATGCTATCTACGTATGTATTTTAAGGTACTTCCAGCCTTAATTGAATTCCTTCCGTACCACATTCTCATGTGTCTGAGCAAACACACAATCATTCCCTTGGAGCGCCCCTTGGACCACTGTGAGCAACATAAGACGTTGTGACACTTGTTGTTCACGCCAGTATCACATCTGTCCAAGTTGTATGCTTTGTCAAAGTAATCAATCTGTCATTACAAAGTAATCAAATTACAGCAGTCATTTCTGTTATTTCAGTGCTTTAATCCACTTACAGTGAAAGAGACAAAAATCTTGTTCATGACCTGTGTAGCAGGGGCGGACTGGGTGAAAAAAGTGGCCCAGGAATGGAAGTGATATTTACTCCTGGGAGCCCTATTTATTGCACGGGGGTCTGGGAAAAAAAACAGGGGTCATTTGATGTACATTTGTCTATTTATTTTATTGACTCAGTTATGATGTTATCCTACTATATAATGTCAGCTTGATTCAATAGGTTTGTTCTGTAAATAGAGCTGAATATTGGTTTATATAGATTTTTGTATTCGTTTCATGATCGGAGGACATTGTTTTAGTACAGCATGTAACCAAGTACTTTTGAGGCAGTAAAAACTCCTTTACCCAGATAAATGAAAGAAAGATGAGTTTATATCATACTGTGGAACCTTCCAGGCAAAGCAAGAACAATCTTATGAGAAAATCAGGTGAAGGAGCCTCAACTATAAAACTTCCATAGAGCAACTTTAAACATCAAACTGCCTCATTTCACCTGTGGGCCTATCATGGACGTATTGGGCCCTATAGCCTTTGACCCGTTCGCCACAAACAGGCCGACCCAGCTAAGACAGGGGCTGATGGGGTCTGGTGGCGCTGCTCGCCTCCTCTACAACTCGGCCCACACCGGACCACCGGGAAAATCCCCGTATGCCAGTCCACCCTTGCTTGTCACTCATAGAATCACATTGTATACAATTTTATGGGTTTAGTTTATTTTCAATCAGGTTGGATTTTTATTTTGTGCGCAGTGCAGATTTTCTGTGCGTGGAGCCCTTTGGAGCAGTGCTCTATTGCAGCTTAGAGGGAACATATGTCCGGAGCGACTTATAGTCTGGAAAATACGGTATATATAGCCATGTGTTCACAGGTCCACTTTTACACTGAAATAAGTTGATATGGCTTTTTGCACGTTAACCCATCTCTGTGAGCACAGGCTTGAAAAAGTTTGGTTTGTGTGTCTTACTGAAGAGCTTGAGTCTGTGCTGTAGCTCCCCCTGCAGGGCCAGAGCTTGTAGCACAGAGCAGAGCACAGCCTGGTCCTTGGGTTTACTGTCCTCTTCATCACACCCCAAGCGCAGGTTCAGTGACACCTTCAGGAAGGACTTCATCTCTGCACCATCTGGGAGAAGAAACACGTTCTGATTGTGGAGAATGAGAGCAGTCATTTATTTATAAATACATTTTCTGAATTTGAAACATAAAACAAAAATGCACAAGAAATGGAACAAGATCAGAGAGAAAACAAGAGAGAAAAATAAGGCAACGTCCCATTTAGTCCAGAGTCTCTCAAAATGTGTCCAATTCCCCCACCCCCCCTCACTTTCCATATGTCAATGCTGAAGGTCCAGTCCTTAATCGGAGCAGTTTGTCTGTTTTTTGTGACCATGGCAGGAGTTCGGAGGCCCAAGTACATAGTTCTAAAGTTCAGAGGGATGGCAATCTTAAAAACAGTCTGTAGATTATTGTGGCTTTCAGTCCAATATTTCTGAGCAACAGGACAGTCCCAAAACACGTGCTAGTGTTTGCCTCCTGCTGCCACAGTTTCTCCAACAGTTAGAATTTCCGTGTGTTAATGTGTGTTAAAATGAGCACTTTGACATAGTGTTATGAAACAACGGGAGACATTCTTCAACAGGGTTGGGGGCAGTAACATGTTAGAGTACTCAAATGACTTTTTTTTAGAGTAATGAGGAACATTAGTTTTGTGCACTATGTAATCCAAGTTACTTTTTCAAATGAGTAACGTGTTAGTTTTGGTTAGGTCATCATCTCTTTGCCAGTCTCATCTCCTCACCACAATCTCAGAGCTCAGCGTGTTGTGAGCGTGTGCACTGTGCAGCTAGTGACTGGGAGTCTTGTCCTCACGCCAAAGAGAAAGAAACTTTCAGATTTGCTTCATGGCCCATTTAAGCGTAGTGTTTACGCCACGGAGCGACGCCGTTTACACTGGAGACACAGCGCAGCAGGTGCACCTCACACGTGATCAGGGCGGGGTTAAGGCTGATGCTTCTCATTCTACTCGGAAGTGCCGCACGCCTTGTTTTCCGTGTTTTCTTTTTAAAACTGCTTCTACAGACGTCAAAACCATTCAGAATGAGCTCCTGGACTGTGGCTGGTTTAGTTTTTTTGTTTTGCTCTTTACAATCTGATATTTTATAAAGTGTAAAATGTCACTTTATGTCAAATGTATTTTCTCACAAATGCTATCTGTGTTACCGTTACCAAAAGTGGAACTAAAGTTTGTTTACTTTATTAATTCAGTTGTAAATGTATATTTAAAATGTGTGTTTATACAGTCAATGTAACATTTTTACTTTAGGACATAAGTCTTGCAAGTTAGATCCTGCTTACGGCGAGCACAGCATCAATCTTCACATCTACTGCCTTTGTAATGTTATCAGTTATCTCCTGTAGAGCTGCCAAAGCTGCAGGCTAGCAATGCTAGCTGTAGCATTGCTAGCCTGGTTCTCGTTGACTGTGGTCTTGTTCAGTTTCTTAGGCGTTTTCAAGAAATAAGTGTCAAAGCTTCATCTGCTCCCACACAGAAATCTCCCTTTATGAATTTCGTAATATAGATTTATAAATCCAACAGAACCACCCGCAGCCCGACAAAGCCTGTTTGAGCTAGGGGCCCATTGTGTGGAAACCGCCGAGAGCAGTCATTTCTTCAAAGTCGATGGAAGACTACCACAGCAGAGGTTCTTAATGGGCATAATACTCAAGACAGTGAGGTGAGGACAGTCCAGCCCTAGTATAGGCAGGTGAGGAGCTGCACAGCCACTGCCTCATGTGCCCTGCTGTATGCCATATGCACCTAAATAAGACTGATCATTAAAACAGCAAATAACGAAAGTTCAAAGACTATGGCAATACTTAGGAATCTAAAATCATGTGCTACATTCAAAAAACTTTTGGATTTTGGATCAATGCGCAAAAATCAAAATATCAAAAATATCTTTCAAATGTACAGGTAAATCTATTGAATTGCACTTTGCAAAAGCAATAAAGACTTCAAGGAAACATTGAGCAAAACCCAAATGTGAGTGGATTTCAGCCATTTCAATACCACCGTTCATTTACCTTTGGAGGAGGAAGGTAAAGTCCAGACCACCAGGTGCTTCCACTGGTCGCCCAGGTGATAGAGCAGGTTCTCCCTTTGCACATGGAGCTCAGAGCTGAGCACAGAGAGCAGGGGCAGCTGGGAACTCTTCCACTGCTTCAGCAGAGTCACACTGTGTCTGGCCTGGAGTCAAAGTCATACACACACTGGATATTATTATTATGCTGCTGCTGCTGCTGCTGCTGCTGCTGTTACCATGGCTTCAACACTCAATATCAAACAGACTGTGAAAAGTGCCAAATGCATTCATGGACATTTGGACTGGTGAAGTGAAATGTTGCCGGCTGGAGGCATGTGTGAAAGTAAGAATATTGTTATAAGCAGAAGCTTCATTTGTCATTTGTTTATTACTATGAACTATAACATTTATAAAAACAATATTTAATATGCTTTTAAAAATGGTTTCTGGAATGCAAAAAAAATTATAGATTACTCGATTGATCTAAGAAAATAACAGATGTATTAGGTGACTAAAATAATGGTTAGCGGCAGCCCTATACTACACTACTACTGCATGCATCTTATCTATTTGTATTGTACCTTCTCCAGTTCTTTGGCCGCCTCAATGTATTTCTTCTCCATCAAAGCTTTGTTGGACTCCTCTATGGCATTATGAAACTGGAACATAAAGAGAAACCAAATCATACCTGGTTGGATCAATACCTTGGTTGGATCAACACTATGGCTAAATGATTTTACACAAATCCCCTTGTCTTTCAGATTGGATTCGACTTGCATACCTCTTTTAAGTGTCCAAGCATGGAGATGACCACTGTGTTCTTCTCCAGCTGCTGCTGCAGCTCGGTATACTCCGTCATTGATGTGTGGATGTTCTGCTGCACCTGCGCCCAACAGCCAAAACAAGCCTTCAAATAGAGGTTCTCATAACAATACAGTGTTTTCATACACATTAGAGGGCCCCCGCACTGTGAGCCACATGAGGGGGCATCACACCGGGCTTCAAACAGAGCCGTGTGAGCACACGCTCGCTCGCTAATAGGTTCTTATTTGCCTATTGATGGGGCCAAAGGGACATCACACACTTGTTGCTACTGCCATCTCCACTGTCTTCTGGGCGTTGAACTCCAGGTTGTTACCGCTGCACCAGGACACCAGCCGGACCACCTCCCTCCTGTAGACAGACTCATCCCCGTCCGAGATGAGCCCGATGAGGGTGGTGTTGTCCGCAAACTTGATCAGTTTTACGGAGTCGTGGCTGGAGGTGCAGCAGTTTGTGTACAGGGAGAAGAGCAGAGGAGAAAGTGCACAGCCCTGTAGAGCTCCTGTGCTGATAGTCCGAGTGTCTGAGACATTCTTCCCCAGCTGCACGCACTGCCTCCGATCCGTCAGGAAGTCAGTGATCCACCTGCAGGTGGAGTCAGGCACGTTGAGCTGGGAGAGGATGGTGTTGAATGCATAGCTGAAGTCCATTAACAGGATCCTGGCGTAGGTTCCCGGGGAGTCCAGATGCTGCAGGATGAAGCGGTGTGTCCGAGTGGGGGCTGGCTGAAGTGTTTGCGGGGGTGAGGGGAGTGGAGAAGGGGTGTGAATCTTTGACATCATGGTGTAAAAGATGTGGAACTGGTCAGCCAGTTTCCAGTCGTCAGCAGCGTTGGGGGCTCTTGGCTTAGTTGGTAATATGCTTTTGACCCCTCCAGACGGCAGCAGGGTTGTTGGCTGAGAACCTCTGCTCCAGACGCGTACTTTAGTGTGATCTAGCTCTTGATTACAACCCTGCTAAATCCATACTTTGCCCGTCTGTAGCTGTATCTCCAACTCTGAATGCTGCCTCCGTCTGCTTAGTTTGCATGTGAACCAGGGCTTGTCCTAGTTATAACTCACCCAGGTGCATGTTGGTAGTACGCTGTCCTCACAGTGTCCCTGTACTCATCCAAATTATCCGTGGCAGCTCTGAACAACTATAATTACAGGGCCTACCCACATGAAACAAAAACTACCACAATAATGTACTTTTTCTCTCTCAGCAGAAATAAAGAAAAGTGAAATCCTTTTTTCAGCAGCCCCAGAAAATGGTGCCATTATTCAACTCCAAAGACGTGACTGTTGTAAGTTAAAGGACTTTAAATCTTGAGATTAATATGACAAGTTTGTGGAGCTAAAACCAAATTAATAATGAGAAAGACAAATATTTGTGGATTTTCAGTTTAGTTATTACTTTCAAAAAGACAAAATCTCTCACCTGCCATCCATCTGAAATTACATAATACAATTCTAAATGAACGCAACTTAAACAGTTGTATAAATGTACACCTTATCAGTTTATCGACCAGTATATATATCACACATTTTGCTGACACATAAAAGAAAGTTAGAGATGACCTCAGTGTTGATGCAATTCTTTAGGACATCCATCTCCCTGGACACCTCCTCCACCTGCTCCATCAGCTCCTCAGATGCTTGCAGACTGGACAGGAAGTCATTGTATCTTCTGTTCATCATGTCACACACTGCCTCCTGCCAAAACACCATGACAGCAGAACACTTTAGTAAAGATTAGAAGCACATCTCCATTTAGAATGTTTTCATGCCAATGTTTACTGTATCGACTTATTATATTATACCATTCATTAAATGATGGATTCCCCCAAAAATATAGTTCTCAATATTTATGGTTTGAGTGTACCTTTTCTTTGCCCTAGAAGGGAAAATGTGTGTACAGCATGTGTTAAAATCTGAGCAGGAAAGAGTAGAAAAAGTAACTTGTTTTTTACAATATTGTTCTTTTAATAAATAGTTTACTGGGATTATCCTATTTTCCAGTTGTTCTGTCAGTGTCATAGAAATATGTTGGTGTAATCCCTCGTTCGTCCAGGAGTGTTCCATAGTAGAAAAAGATTCAGTTGTTTCATCTGGACTCGGTTTTAGAAAAAACGATACATTTCGACTCTCATCCAAGAGTCATTCTCAATCTGTGAGGGCCACCTGAAACGTATCGTTTTTTCTAAAACAGAGTCCAGATGACTACAACTGAATCTTTTTCTACAATGTCATAGAAATAGTTTCATATCACCTTTGCGTTCAACAATTCCTGACAAGTCGACTCTAGAAAATAATTGCAGTCATTATTTTGAACATGGATCTGTTTCCCTGGACTACGCAGACTCTAAAACACACCTGGCAGTGTATAATTAATTCATCAAATAAATCAAAATGAGAGATTGAGAGAGATTTTAATCAATGTACAAAATATTCTTTCTAGAACAAAAAAAATGCTGACTAGTCGACTTCACTTTTAACTTCTTTGTCTTACTTTATTAATCAAAACAATTACAAATACTCACTTTACTGTAATTGAGTAATTGTTTTTTAGTAATTGTGCTTTTTTGATTAGATTGTGTAATTTTTAATGTAACTGAGTAATATTTGAGCATTTAAGAGTAATTAGTTGCATGTAAAAAATCATGTGAGTGTTTAAAACGACTACATTCAGTTCAAACTATTTTATTTGTCAATTTTTGTATAAAATATTGATCAAAAATGATGCTAAAATTGCAGTAATAAGTAACTACTGAGTAGTATTTTTCATACTTTTCACTTTTACTTAATTTGGCAGCAGTGTTTGTACTTGTAATTGAGTACATTTTTAGCTACTCGAGACAACTTTGCAGTAATTCTGTCCACCACTGACTAAAACCTTTTGAATGACTTTTGTTGTAACAGTGAGTTCTTGGGTCTAGTCTGAATAAAAGCAGCACTTTTTGAGGCGATTGTGAAAAAATAATGTCACTTGTGTTTATGTTGAAGATGTTGAACGTCAGTTTTTGTTTTATGTGGATCGACCCAGTAAATATAAAGAAAACAGGACAACAAATCTGACCACTGACAGTTAAACAGTAAGTTCTATGGCTCAGTTTAAACTACAGGGAACTACAAACTCTCCATACTGGCTATCAGAGTGGAACACACTTACGATTTAAACTATTTAACACAATTTATACGTTTTGAATGGAAGAAGGTTCAGCTTTGTATATAGAGATATATAACGACGAATATAAAAACGAATCATGACTAGTCAGTCGTATTTTGATCATCTTTGCACTATACAGATAATAAACAAATATTTTTATTATAAAAAAACAGTGGCTTTTTTATATTAAAATGTCAAAAAAAGAATAAGCCATTTCAAATGTTCTATATTCTATTTATGTATTTATTTGACAGGGAATAGTGCCTTAAATATATATTGCGCAGACCAGCCTTCATATTTCAATCTTGTTTTGGTCAAAACGCTAGATAAAAGTCTCAATATACAGTAGACATGGCGTGTTTGTTTCTTTTCCAAAAAAAAAAAAAAAAAAAAAAAAAAAAAAAAAAAAAAAAAAAAAAAAAAAAAAAGGATGGAACACATTCCAGAATAAAGATGTGTTTGTTCCCACATTTCGAAGGCTCTATAAACTGTAGCCAGAGCAGCTGCTCCAGGCTCAGGCTAAAGGAGCTAAGCTAACATTACCTTGGTGTCCTGAACTTTGCGGGATAATTTACAGATTTTCCCCGCCAGATCTTCCTTCTCCAGTTTGCCCGAACTCGCGAGCACCTCGGTCACAAACGAGGCCATGCTCCTGGGTAAACCCGCAAACAGGCCCGAGCAGGGAAACACAAGTGAGCGAAAACCCGGCGCCAACCAACAACCGCTACCACGCCAAAGAGAGGTTATCGCCATGGTAACCAACCAGCCACTCCAGCCGCCATGTTCTAACTGTAACTCCAAAACTCATGCAATCAACAGAGCTGGATTCTCTACTTCCAATTGATCCTGAACGGGCCCGTTTCATGGGGGATTAGCAGAGTCTCCTAAAATAAATCCAATACTTAATGTATGATGTGGACTCTGTTTTAGAACAGAGTCCACATGATACAACTGAATCTTTTTCTACAATACTTAATGAACACGAAGCGGAGAGCAAGTTCCAGATGGATAATCACAGCAACATGTTCAGACCTTTATGTGCCAAGTAAATACATCACCTGGAGACATCTATATGTTTATAAAAGTAAGTGCTTTTGCCTCTAAAATAATGCTAACATACAATACATGTAATCAATAATGTTCAAATGACAGCACAAACTGAACTAACACAAAAACTCTCCACTTTATATCAAGTGTCTGTTTTATGTGTTAGTCAATGTGTATATTTTAGGGTCACCAGGTTTTCAAAATTAAAAACTGGAACACACCTGGGTTGTGATGGAGGTAATAATAAAATTGTAACAAGCGAGGGGTAAAAAAGGTGCATTCATGGCATATTCACACCTCTTTCACGGCTCACTTGCGAGTCAGTATATAATGAGCGACTTCAATCATTTTCTCTATTTTAGCTAAAGAAACAACACTATTTTCCCTCTTTAATTACTGTTGGTGGGTCTCCAAGTGGTCAAAAACCGGGACAACTGGGACAAATCAGTAGTTTTGGATACCTCTGCTGGAACATGGGACACAGGGCTCAAAACTGGGACTGTCCCGGTAAATAGGGACGTCTGGTCTCCCTAATATTGTTACATGTTTTTATGTGTCACACAGTCTTTTCAAACAATTGCAACTAAGTACAGGGATGTGGGCGGGGATATGAGGTCGGTGAAAACAGAGATTGTGTGAGAGCACTCAAGCGTACATTATTATTATTTTATTTATACATACAGGCAAAAAATCTCAATGAGAGAAACTCTCTTTTACATGAGGACCCTGTTTAATTCAAAACACATAAAACAAACAGTAACAGAATATCTAGATTAAATGTCAATAAAAGAAAAATAAAACAAATGTATAAAAACACACACAAAATGGAATAAAATCTATTTTAAAAAGAGCACTGTGGATAGTCTTGAAGATGTGCCTTAAAGTCATTAAAATATATACAATTATTTCATATAAAAAGTCTATTCCCCTAGCTCCGTACTGATTCATTGAGACTAAAACAATATTTTCGCTCGCTTGAATTTCGCTTTTCAACACTCACAAGATGGCCGCCAGAGTTGCCACTACAACAGAGTCCGCTAGCGTTCTAGCGTTATTGTAACCATATGCTGCCTGCACGGGGACGGGAACGACTGACAGAGCCAAAGTTCCGAGGGAAACATTTCATTGACGTACCGGTGTGGAGAGTGAGCGTAGGCCCCCGTTTGTGAGGAACAGCCGGCGGGACACACTGCACCAAACGCGGCTTCTGTGAGAGCCCAGCCCCGCTCTACGCTGTGCCCCGTGTCCGCAGCTCAGACACGCTCCAGGGGTGTGCTCAGGACCCTCACCCCGGGCTCAGGGTTGTGGGCTCCGGGCTCTGGACACACACAGGGCTGGTGAGTGTCAGGGGCCAAACAAGCCGTGTGCTCATGTTTCTGAAACCGTGGGATACTTGGCTCTCTTCTGTTCTACATTCTGAGAAATAGACCCTTTAAAGCTCGTAAACAAACGCATTCTAAATTCCCGAATGGAGCAAAGGTGAAGTGGGAAATAATTGAATTTCAATGAAGAAATTGGGATTCACCTCATACACTTCATACAGAGCCTGGATTACACACATTTACTCTAGTATTTGACATGGTCTGTTTATTTTAAAGATGATTATAATGACACACACGCTAAACATTTTTATGAAGGCAAAATCCAGATGTTTAGGTTTTATTGGACTCGCAGAACGTTGAGCCCACAATAGTTTTTCTTTTTATCTACAGATATATTACACATTTAACCACAAATGATACTTTTGTGAAGTCACATTTTGACTGTCTAATATTTTCCATCCTTTTTAACAGAAGCACACTAATACTGACATTTCTTTGACTTAAAGACTTAAATTCATCACCTTAAGTGCTTGTGACAGGTTTGACAACTCCTTTTACTTTTAAACACAGTTAAGATAATTATATTTAAGATTGAGCTCAAAATGTAATATATTTGATCCCAATTTAGCAATTTTCTAGGTTTATAATTTTAATTTCTGCTTGGAAAACATGACGTCACACTAGGAAGTTCCATATTACCCAGCTCCATTCATTTGCACTAATATTAGTGTTTGACCAAAACAACTATGAAAACACCTTGATTTTGCTGATTGAATGTTTGAAGTGTGTAAATGTAGCTGAACGTTTGAACGCCTCCTTGGTGTGACGTCAGCCATTTCAGAACGCTGCTCTTCGTCATTTTCAACACGTTTGTCCATTCTTCATAAACTGCTTCTGGATTGGTGCAAAATACATTTATATTCATAACGGGTATTATCCCACCAAATAAAGTCAAAACTATAAACTCATAAAAACCTGTCATGCGCACTGTAAATCAAAATCAGTCTGATGTCAGTTAACAATTGAAACCATGTTCTGCTTCATTTAGCCGCCAGTATATGCCCACATTTAAGCAGTGGCTGCACTGTCGGACCAGGCGCCTTCTTCACTCCTCTGTGTTTTGGAGCTGTCTCTTATGGAACATCATTTGCTTCATCAAATTTTGAATTTTGAATTATGCTCACAGTTCTAACGCTGAACGTTTAACCCTGTTGGTCTTTATTCTAAATTATGGCAGTAGCCGGAATTGACAGTCCACGTTTGGTGTGTTTTTGTGTTTTAATTCAAGATGAAAATTCACCTTTTTAATGTAGAATAATGTATAGATGTTTAAACTCTCAAATCCAACAGTCTAAATTCCGAGTGATTCAAAGATTCAAATGCCCAGATTCACTCACTCGGGATCAATTACTAAAGTCTTTATAGTAAACTGGCTTGCCTCTCCACAAACATGACTCTTTCTTGGCCTGGAGGAGACCCCTCCTATGGAAATATTGTTCCTTTGGCCATAATATTCCGTAGTATAGCATTAAACGCATCCATCTCCCTGGAGAACGTCCTGAAGGATGGTTTGAACTTTCTATTTCCATGGAATCGTTTCTTTGATGGTATGGAGGATTCATTGTGCCAAAATAAAATAAATACCCCATTAAATGAATTAATTAAATGTTTCACTAATAATTTAAATACATTATAAAATAATTGAATCTGTCAAATAATTTCAACCTTTTAAGAATCATTAAAACCATTTTTTAAACTTATTTTACCATTTCATTTTACATTTTATGGTGTTAAAATATAACAGACTCACTCGTCAAACTCCTCTGGAACTCGGGATTTGATCTGAGAAGTCGAGCTTCCCACTTGTTTGCATTCATGTGCTTTGTATCATTTGGATATGAGCAGTAATCAAATCGCAGTCCGCTCTTTAACAGTGTTTATTAGATTGAATTTAAAGCTTAGTTTTTTGTTTTGGAAAATATCCCACTATTTCCACTAACATTAAAGTTACTCTTAATAGCACAAATATGTTGCTCTAAACATCTGAATGTAGAAACAGTCAAAAAGCTTTAATGATGTCAGGTGTGGAAGTCAGAAGTTCATGTGCATGTTTCCTAAGCCCTAAGGGTCACATGAACGCAGCATTACGCTGCTCCGGTCAGATCCATTTCTCTACAGAGGGGTCAGAGGTCACTGCTGTTACTGTGATGTCGCTCAGATTAGCAGGAAAACTGGAAATGTATCACTATCATTTCAATAAAAATGTTAGTGGACGCCCCTAAAGCCCCGTTGCACATGCCCAGCAAAGCGCAGCCGGAGGTCTGGCGCAGACGGGGGTCCGGCGCAGACGGGGGACCGGCGCAGACGGGGGACCGGCGCCGCAGAGAGGTGAAGGCTCCAGGTCTGAGACTGTGGAGGGGAGACCCTGTGCTGCCTCTGACTCAGTGGGACAAGGGGCCACCCTCAGATACTATCTCTCTCTCCAGAGAGCACTCTGGTGCTTCATTCCCACCTCAAGCTGAACCTGCTTGTGAAGCATCCATTTAAATGTTTTAATCATGTGTTTAAATAATTATTGACACATTTCATAACTCATTCAATTAATTAAATGACTATTTAATGAATTAATTGTCTGTTTATATAATATTTTAATAGTTGGTATATTTAATGAATAATTTAATTGTGTATTTCTTTAATGAACCCTCCATATAGGGTTATTTTTTGCACTTGTACATTTTTTAAGTAAAACACATTGAAAATGTATACTGCAAAATTGAGAAAAAGTGAGAGAGCATTTAAAATTCAAAATCTGATGGAACACAGTATCTGTCATATAATTAGGCCGGTCAATAAATGAGAGAAGGAACAATCTTTTTTTTTTTAATAATTAAGGGTTCAATATTTACCATGGGTACTTTTCTTTGCAGTAGTGGTGGCGTTTTTGAGCTGTAGATGGTCAGAGCAGCAACTTAAACTACTCATAATAGATTCAAATGAAGGTTATTGTACATTAAGTAAAGAGTTTACTGGTTTTTCAGGGTCATCATGTCAATGACATGAAGTTGTGTCATCATTATCGTTTATTGTGATATTTTCTGAAGCAAATATATCACACTCAAATGTGACTCGGAGCTGTAATGTTGGATGTCCTGTTTGTGTGTGTCCTACAGGAGAACGCGCCCTCATCATGTTGTCTCACAGCGGCTTCCAGAGCTGTAGGCAGAACTTCAATTTCGGACCATGGACAGTGACTGCAGCCAAGAACCATATCATGAAATCCAAGGACATTGAACGGTACCAATTCTGTTCAAAGTTCTTCTCTAGAGCTCTAAGCCTTTAGTCACTTTGAAGTTGATAAAGTGTTAGAACATTTAAAATCCCAATAAAAGAATTGTTTGACTATTTCATCCATCTTCACTGCCAGAGGTGGTGTTTTAGTACTGAATACCTCTGACACTTGGATGACCAGAGGACTTCTCTGACCTCCACTGTGGAAAGCAGATATGAGCAGACTAACATCACCTAATGCACCATTTAAAGAAATAAAGCGCAACTTTTTACATCCATCACCGTTTGGTGTGGTGGAGTTGGTTTTTATACCCCTGCATGGTCTGGCCTTTGATGCCGTGTCTGTGAGGGCTGTCCCTCATGTAAAGGTTACCCTCTGCACCTCTCAGCTGTCATAATTCTGGACAAGTTGACTTCCTGAACCTGACCACTGATTCAAGCAGTGGGGGCTTCTACGTGCAGACAGGACCTTACTCTGGCTCTGTTTTGACAAAACTGTTTTTATTCTGTTCCCTTGTGCAGGCTGGAAGGCAGTGTGGCAGTGGAACAGATTGTGAGTGTCAGTAGTGAGGGCCAAGGCTGCATCAGCTTTCATGCTGTCATAAAATGGGCCCTAATCCTTGTTCTTGATATTACTTTGTGGAACTGAGCCCTGTTGAGTCCAGGTACAGTCTCTGTAGGACTGAGCCCTGTTGTAGGACTGCCTGTCCTCTGACCACTGTCTTTGGCGTACGTATTGCTGGTTGTGGTATTCTGTTGCCTTCACGCGTCTTGTTTGGTTTTTGTCGGTGCATGAACATGCATGATCTACAGAAGCATGACAGAATGTAGCGATGAGCTTGTTTCCATCTGGGAGTGAGATCTGGATAAAGTGCTGCTGTCGGCTCCGGTGTTCCATTTTCACTTGGACCAGCCTCGGCCTATGGAGCATGGTGAGGTCCGCTGTATCTGCCACATGACTTCAGCAGGTGTCTTCTGAAGTGGTGTAGCGTTCTTTGCGTCTGGATGGTTCAGCGATGTGCTGCATCTTGAGTCTATATTCAAGTGAATGTGACTGTAGTGATGCCTTCGTCACATGTTAAACAGATCTGTGCAGAGAAAGAACTAGGCTTTTTTTGCCTTTAAGCACAGAGCCTGCATGGTTCCATGTTAATAGTCAACTAAGATTTTCAGTTTTAACACAGTTATTGTCAGCCATAACTTCATAAATCAACATATTCATTTTGGTCAATATTGCTCACTCAGTCATGACACTCCCACTTTAGTCGAAGCACCAGGGATGTAAAGATATACGAATCTCACAACACGATATTTATAGCGATATTGTGGCGAAGCAAATAGTTGTAAAAAATACTACTTTTCCTTTTAAAAATGACGTTCATGTTTGTCTGCACTGAAATGTAGCAAAGGATCATGGTCATGTAGTTCGTCTTTTTTTTTTTTTTTGCTGTGTTGTTCGATGCCACGATACTATCATGAGACTTTTCGACAAGCCTGTAAAGCACATTACAAGGCATTCTTGTCATTATTGAAGTTGCAGGCCCTCTTGGCTGTAGTGAATGTGCAATCTCACTGTGTTTGAACAGGCTTTCAGAAGAGATGAACATGCCTTCACTTCCAGAAATGTTATTTGGGGACAATGTTCTGCGGATCCAGCATGTGGATGGATACGGCATTGAATTCAACGCCATCGACGCCCTGAAGAGAGTCAACAACATGTCGGACAGTGTCAAAGTGGCGTGTGCACAGGAATGGCAGCAGAGCAGGTAAGAAGCGTGACGTGGAGGCTCAGGATCTGTGAAGGGGGTGGGACTGAAAAACCCATCAACCCAAAACATGCACCAGAGATCCAATTCTTCAGCTACAGTAGTCCTGACCAAGACCAGACCAAGATCTGGAGATAGGGCTCTGGGTGCTGCACTGTGGCCCCAGAGGACACATTTCCCCGGGGAAATAATAAAGTTGACTTTAACCTTAACCCCTTGTTTCGTGGAGAACAAAGTGCAGAACTCAGAAAATTAGAATATCATGAAAAATGCCAATATTTCTTGTCATTCATTTCAAAAAGTCAAACCTGGATATAGTATAGATGTATTACTCATAAAGGTAAATATTTCATCCCTTTAATTTGGGAAGTATGGATTACAGATAATAAAATGCAAAATTCAGTGTCTCAGAAAATTTGAATGTTACAGAAGATCAATTCAAAAACATGATATTTTACACAGACATGTCAGTCTTCTTTAAAGTATGTTGATTTCTATGCATTCAATACTTGGTTGGGCCTACTTTTGCACCAAATACTGCTTCAATGCACCATGGCATGGAGGCAATCAACCTGCGGCACTGCTCGGGTGTAATGGAAGCCCGGGTTGTTTTAATAACGTTCTTCAGGTCATCTGCAGTGTTGGGTCTGGTGTCTCATCATCTGCTTGACAATAAACCATAGATTCTCTATGGGGCTCAGGTCAGGAGAGTTTGCAGGCCATTCAAGCACAGTAACACCATGGTAACTGAACCACCTTCTGGTACCTTTGGCCGTGTGGGCAGGTACCAAAAAAGAAAATCTGCATCTCCATAAACTTCTCCACAGAAGGAATCATGAAGTGCTCTCAAACTTCCTGGTAGATGGCTGCGTTGACTGGACTTCAGAAAACAGTGTGGACCAACACCAGCAGACTGTGGAAACTTCACACTGGACTTCAACCAACATGGATTATGTGCTTCTCCACGCTTCCTCCAGACTCTTGGACTTTTATTTCCAAATGATATGCAGAATGTCCTTTCATCGGAAGTGAGGACTTTGGACCACAGAGCACAGTCCAGGTCCTTTTTCTCCACAGCTCAGGTCAAATGCTTCGGAGGTATGTTCAGAAGTGGGTTGACACGAGGAATTGTCTAGGATTTGTCTGTGCGTAGTCTGACTCCAGCCTCAGTCCACTCCTTGTGAAAATGTTGCTTTTTTTCATGATATTCTAATTTTCTGAGTAGTACTTGTAAGTTCAACAACATAGTTTAAAGTTAAGATATGGGCTAATTTAGGTTAAAGTTAAAGGTGCACCATGTAACATTTCCGGTGTGTGTGTAGGGCTGACTCGGAGCACTCAAAGGAGGTGGTGCGGCCATATGATTGGACCTATACCACAGACTACAAAGGCACGCTACTCGGAGACGACCAAGCACATATGAAGGTAAGACATAGGTTTGCAACGGAGTGTTTCAAACGAGGGCTGGAATTTGGGCAAAATCACAATGGCAATCAGAGTGATCAACTGGCAAAGCACCAAGTCTGTATTCAAATCAAATAATACCCAGTACAGACAACAGACAAACCCAGGTGTCCAGTTTTGTATAAAACCTACCAATTTGGTGATCTAGACCAGGGGTGTCGAACTCATTTTGAGCACTCAGGCTGGGTCGCGGGCCGAACATAATGTAAAAAATATAACAAATTTGATATAGCTTAGTATAGTATAGTATAAGCTGAATATGGACTCATTCACCTTTGTGGGTGCAGGTGAATGAGTCCATATTCATGCATCAGCAGCTGGAAGAGGAACATGGACGTGTGATATGATTCTGATATTAAATGTTGGTATCACAGACATGTTGATATTGCTGCACAAACTCAATATGAGCTCACTATTTTTACAGTTTAGGCTTATTTTAGTGCCGTGCCGTGTACTTGCCCATGGAGTAACGGAGACTACTTATTGAAAGGTGTGCTCATGGGGGCTGTTTTATGGATGCCTGCCCCACGAGATGGGGGGGGATAGTCCAAGGTCGTTTGCCAGTGCGGTAGCGCAGCTCTCGCATTAATGTGCTCTCAGGTATTTTATCAGGAATCAGGAATCAGGAATCAGGATATATTTATTGCCATTGTCAATGAACAAATTCACAACATAGGAACGTGACTTGATGACAGATGCGACATGAGAGACATGCATAAAGAGCACCGGCCACCGGGGCGGCTCGCTTTCGCGCAGTGCCTACTCGGGTACTTGAACTCTTAGAAAATGAAAAACAGTTTCAGCGATAGGCATACAATGATAAACAACAATATTGAGTACATTACACGAGGTCAACGTGATGGATATTTTCAGTGGATATTGGGCAGGGACACAAACAAGATAACACAAAGATTAGATGTGGGATGTGCAGACGGTGAGTGAAGGCCAAATCTTGTTTTGTGTAAGTGTCTGTGTGTGTCTTCAGCACGGCCTTGAACGCCTGTTGCTCTCCAGCCCGGGGCTAGATAAGAAAAGGGAGAGAGATACAAGGGCACAGCAGCGAAGAGAGAAATAAGTACTTTTATACATTTTGTTGATCAATGATATACGATCAAAATAGTCCAATCGTTTCTGGTCCTCTGTGTGCGATCAGCTTGATTCATTGAGTTACTCCGTCCGACGGCGAAAAGTTCCCATTTCCTTGATTGAATCCCCCAAAGTCTTTTGCATCTCCATGGTCCGAAATAAGATGTTACGGTTCAGATCAGTGAGTTGCACCGTGCCGTGCTCAAGTCTCTGTTCGAGTCCTTTCATTCTTTCACTCAAATCCAAAAACCTTTTCATGTTGATGTCAGACAGTTGTTGGGTGAATTTTTCTGTCTTCCCATTTTTCCGATAGACCAAGGCGACTCCAAGCCCAATTAGGAGGAATCCTGCTATCATGAATCCAAATACGAATAGGTCCTCCACATCTTCAATGAGCAGGGGCTCGATGCATAGAACCTGCCAGTTCTTGTAATAGTCCCGAACGTACCCCGCTGGGGACGTCCCCTCGGGACAGGTTGCTTCTCCCGGGGAAGCTTTTCTCTGGGAAAAAACTTTATCCAATGCACTCAGAGACCAATCAATTAGATTCATTATTCCGGAGAACAACAGGTGATCCAGCGCACTGTGATTTAGAGAGAAAAAGAGAAAAAAACACGACGAGAGAGGCAAAAGTAGCAGGCAGCAGCGGGAGCAGAGGAAAACACGTCCGCACAGGAGGGAGGAGTGGACAAGAGGGAAAAGCATCTTCAAGGCCAGAAAACACCACAACTGTTTGCCACATAAACCACCAAGGAATCACGAGGTCTGCGCAGCTTCTGAAGACCTCCTTTTATGGGCTGCCCCTCACATATCTCTCTCCGGCTAGAAGTCACACCCGGAGGGTGGCACCTCGATATGGATCTTCTATGGCGAGGTGGAGGTGGATCCTCAGACTCCTGTATGCCTTCCCGTCGCTGCCTCTCCTCATGCCACCCCTTCTGAGAATCTTTCGAGAGAGTCATCATATATTGCTGGTAGCTCTATCTTGGCTGTCCCAACTGTGGTTTCCACTGCTATGCAGACTCTGTCAAGGGCGTCCCGTGCCTTCCAGACAGGATCTAGCTCCTCTCTCAGAAGGGGGGCAGAATCTGGCACCGTGTCTCGGAACCCATCAAGCAGACCATCCTGAATGCCAGAATCCTGCTTTGTCTACACATTTTCCCACTCTTCATCTGTCAAAACAAGGTTACCTTCTCTTTCAGAGTCTGGAATAGGTATAGAAATAATTTTCCCAACTTTTGTTGGAAGTTTTAGATATTCGTGGATCCAAGCCTCCATAAAGCCGACCACATCTTTCCCTTCAGTGTCCTCTGGAAGACCGACAATTCCGACGATTCTCCTGGTCGTCCACTTCATCACTCAAAACACGTACCTGGTTTGTCAGATCTGCTACTTTGGCTTCCAGGGCTTTGGCTTCCAGGGCTCCCATGCAGAGATATTGATTCTCCCCAGGTGAACTCATATTATAGAGAAATAAATCCAACGGATTTGCCGCTCTTCCATAAAGGCCAGATTTGTGTAGTGCACGACCAATAGTTGTCCTGTGGACAGATTCCTTGTCCACCTGAGCTGTGGATCTCTGCAGCCCCTCCAGAGTTCCCATGGGCCTCTTGGCTGCATCTCTGATCAGAGCTCTCCTTGTTCGAGATGTAAGTTTTGGTGGACGGCCATGTCTCCGTAGTTGTATTTGTGCCAAACTCTTTCCAATTTCAGGATGATGATTGGAACAGTGGCTCCATGAGATGTTCAAAGCTTAGGAAATCTTTCTATAACCAAAACCTGCTTTAAACGTCTCCACATCTTTCTCCCTGACCTGTCTGGTGAGTTCTTGGACTTCATGATGCCGTTTGCTCCCCAACATTCTCTTCACAAACTTCTGTGGCCTTCACAGAACAGCTGCATTTACACTGAGATTAGATTACACACAGGAGGACTCTATTGAACCATTAGGTCGACATTCAATCTTTCACCAATCATCAGGAAACTTCTGACAGAAATTGATTTTCACTGAGAGAAAAAGGCTTTGAACACTGTTTTTTTTTTTTTGATCTAGAAATCGTGTATAATTTTCCTTTCTCTTCACAATTGTGTGCCACTTTGTGTTGCTCTTACGTTTGTGGTCATGACGGAAACAAATGTGGAAAAGCTCTTTTTGTTGGCCACTGTTTACAAAAGTGAAAGTTTTTTTTCACAATAGCCCGAGAAAGTGGTGAAAATAAATATGCAAATGATTTTGCCAGCACTCTTGAGAGTCACAATTTAAGTCTATTGTGAAATATAGGGTCAGAACTTTAGAAAACATCTAGTCCGACCTCACTGCTTGACCTTTGAGTCAAATATCCTTAGTTCCCGTGAAAACAAGGGCCATTCTAGCTTCTCATGTGGTCCGTCTTAACACAGGAGACCCCTACGGAGGAGCGCATCGACCTGGACCGATTGAAGGTGCGAGAGCAGATCATGTTCTTCCAGGAAGTGCTGCTGTTTGAGGACGAGCTCCACGACCATGGAGTCTCCACCATCAGCGTCAAAATCGTATGTGTTGTGTAGGAAAGCTCGCGTCTACAATTTCCTCTGCTCTCCTCTGTGCTGGTCCTGATCTTCTCCTGCTGTCGTTTCCTCTTTTTACCTGCTCTTCTCCTCCTCTGCTCTTCTCCACCTTCTTTTGGGCTTTTCTTCCTTTTCCTCCCTGATCTCTTCCTCCTCCTCCTCTTTTCCTTTCTGCTCACCTCTTCCTTTCCCCCCTCCCTTTCTCCCTGCTTCCTTCCTCTTCTACTACTCTTGTCCTCCATTTCTCTTTTTTTACCACTCCTCCTCCTCCTCCTCCTCCTCCCTACTCTCCTTCTCTCTGGCTGATCTCTGCTTTTTGCAGAGAGTGATGCCAACGAGTTTCTTTGTGTTGATGCGCTTCTTCCTGCGAGTGGACGGCGTTATGATCAGAATAAATGACACACGCTTATACCATGAGGTCAGTGTCTTGTGTCGATCGAATACTTAAGTCCCCTTTGACTAAAAAAGAAAAACAAACGAGCTGACTGCTGACCTGTCTGTTTTGATTGCAGGCTGGAAAGGGCTTCATGCTGCGGGAGTTCAGCATGAGGGAGAGCAGGCTGGAAGAGCTGAAGGTAGGTTATGGTTTAGAGCAGGGATGCCCACACTTTTCATCTCACAAACTACTTTAATATTCCATAGATTTGCCAATATATTTAGGCCTGTATTATAATGCATTTTTATGGGCAGTTAAAATGCATTACTTTGGATTTCATTTAATGCAACTGATAGTTTGAAAATAAGATATAGTGGCCACAACTAAATAGCATTTTAAGATTATCAGCGCCTCACTAAACTGGCTCCAGCAGTAGCTGCTCCACCACAGATTAAATCAAGGCATGTTTATTTGTAGAGCATAATTCGTACACAAGGCAATTCAAAGTGCTTCACATAACAGGAAAAAATGCATTAAAATCACAAAGACATGACAGAAATCACAAAACAGTTTAAGACATCTTAAAGAAAATCCTCTGTCACATGCATTGTAAAACAAAACTGTTTTTAGCTTGGATTTGAACATTGCCAGAGTAGAACCTGTCTCACATCCTCAGGAAGACTGTTCCAGATTTTAGCTGCATAAAACTGAAACGCACATTCCCCATGTTTAGTCCTGACTCTGGGCACCAGCAGGAGGCCGGTCCCTGAGGTCCTCAGAGTCCGAGATGGTTCATATGGCACTAACATGTCCGAGATGTACTTTGGTGCTAGGCCATGGAGAGACTTGTATACAAGCAGAGCTGCTTTGAAGTCTATTCTCTGAGCCACAGGGGGCAGTGCAGAGACCTGAGCACAGGACTAATGTGATCGTACTTCCTGGTTCTAGTCAGGACCTGAGCAGCAGCGTTCTGGATGTACTGCAGCTGTTTTACAGCTCGTTTGGAGAGGCCAGTGAGCAGGCCGTTACAGTAGTCTAATCTACTAGAGACAAACGCATGGATAAGTCTCTCCAGGTCTGGTTTAGACACTAGACTTTTGATTTTGGCTGTTTTTTAGATGGTAAAAAGCTGCTGATGTTGTTGATTTGTCGTGGCTGTTAAAATTCAAGTCTGAGTCCATTATTACCCCCAGATTTCTAACTTAATTTGTAGGTTTTTAGAGCGAGACTCTGGAGGTGACTGTTAACACTTTCTCTTTGTTTCTCTGGCCAAAGACGATGATTTCAGTCTTGTCTGAGTTCAGCTGGAGAAAGTTGTTTTGCATCCACACACTGATCTGTTGGATGCAGTGACAGAGTGAATCCACTGGTCCACATTCACCTGCCGTCAGTGAAACATAGATCTGAGTGTCGTCTGCATCATTGTGATAGGACACATTCTCACTGCGTATCAACTGACCTAACGGCAGCATGTAGAGGTTGAACAGAAGGGGTCCCAGGACTGACCCTTGGGGCACCCCACAGGTCAGGGGCATCTGGTCTGAGACACAGTTAACCAATTTCGACAAAGTACTTCCTGTCTTCCAGATAGGACTTTAACCAGTTTAGGGCAGTGCCAGTGATGCCCACCCAGTCCTCTAGTCTCTGTAAGAGGGTCCCATGATCGACAGTGTCAAAAGCAGCACTCAGATCCAACAGAATTAAGACTGAGGCTTTGCCCGCGTCAGTGTTCAGGTGGATGTCATTTGTCACCTTGACAAGAGCAGTCTCAGTGCTGTGATGAGGTCTAAAACCTGACTGGAAAACATCAAATGAGTTGTTTATTAAGAGGAAATCAGTGAGCTGTTGGTAAACAACCTTTTCAAGGACTTTGCCCCAAAAAATGGCAGATTAGAGATGGGCCGGTAATGACTCAGTACTGCGGCATCAAGACTGCTCTTCTTTAGGAGAGGCTTTATGACCGCAGTTTTCAAAGACATTGGGAATGTTCCAGATTGAAGCGACATGTTAACTATGTGAGTGAGTGGTGCTAACAAACTGTTCAGCACAGACTTTAGAAATCTGGAGGTCACACATGGAGGCAGCATGTAGATGAACTCAGGCTGGTGATGATCTCCTGGACAGTTTTGTCAGTTACAGGTGCAAAGTGAGTCAGCTCTAAGTGTGTAGGTGGTTTGAGGGTTATTTTCTGCATTGTAGAATTGATAGCATTTTTAATGCCCTGAACTTTGTCATTAAAGAATAATGCAAACTCATTACACTTGGATGTGGAAATGAGTTCTAACGGCAGCTGAGCTGGAGGGTTTGTTAATCTGTTTACTGTGGCAAACAGGACACAAGTCGTTTCTGCTACTGAGTATGAGGAGTGCATGAACCATACAAAACTGTACAGAAATTTTGAAAAATTATCATGAAATTAAAATGATTAGTGGAGATGTACACATTTTAGAAAGCTACACTGCTGACACAAAATCTGTCACAACAGATGTGGAATGGGAAAATATATGTACTTCTCAGTGGAGGACCACAAGATCAGGAGCGAATTCTGTTGGAAAAATGTGTCAAGCTTTTTTCATAACACCATGTCAAAGTGCTCATTATTCCCAAGGAAATGCTAACTGTTGGAGAAACTGTCGCACCAGGAGGCAAACCACTATCATGTGTTTTGGACTGTCCTGTTGCTCAGAAATATTGGACCGAAATTAACAAAATGTTTTTGACATCACCATCCCACCCAATTGAAATTTTGGCCTCAAAACTCCTGCCATGGACTCAAAAAGTTGATATCTTTGGAACATACTCCTGGCAGCAGGGAAAAAGACCATCACAAAAAAATGGACTACACAAACTGGACTGGACCTGGACTGGACCGACATTTTCATTAACACACGTAAAATGGAAAAAAATCCCTTTTTAACCTCATTTGACAGTCTCAGGACTAAATTGGACAATTATTTTGAGTTTTTGTAGCTTAATTGTCTTTGTATTTCTTTATTCATTTGTATCTCTTGTATTCGCTCTGGTCTTGATCCGTTTTATGTTTTTTCCAATTTTTTAATTAAAAGTTTTTACGGCACATGTCACCAGTACTTCTTACTCTGAATAAGCTCAAATAAGGCACATGTCCCTTATCCCTAGTAGATACAGTCTGAGTGACATGGTCATACTGTAACCAGCCCTGCATAGTCAGATTTAGGCTCTTTGAACCAATTGTAATTCATTGATTAATAGTGCTGTAGTCAACTAAAGAAATTCTTGCTTCATGTCCTCCCCCGGTCTCATCCCCATTGGTCAATAAGACAAGCAGATCAGCTAACGTGCAATTAAACTCTTCGATTTACTCCAAAAACTGCATCTACCTCAGTCATGCCCTTTCCTTTCTACTCTTGTGAGTAAATCCTTTACCCTTCCAATAAAAGTCAACTATTAAAAATCCAAGTCAACCAACCGATTCATTGACTAAAGCAGTGGTTCTCAATCTTGAGGTTGGGACCCCCATGTGGGCTGCGAAATGATTTCAGGGTTTCAGTTGATACAAGGGAAAAACTGCAAATCTCTACAATAGTCTTAATTAAAGCTTAAAAATGCAGTGGTAAATGTACAGTGGTGTGAAAAAGTGTTTCCCTTCCTGATTTCTTTTCTTCTCTTTTTCCTCCCTTTTTATTTTTGCATTTGTTACATTTAAACGTTTCAGATCATCCCAAAAAAATATTAGTCAAAGACAACCCAAAGAAACACAAAATGCCATTTTTAAATGAAGGTTTTTATTATTAAGGGAAAACAAAATCCCAACCCACATGGTCCTGTGTGAAGGTAACTGTGGTTTATCACACCTAAGTTCAATTTCTCTAGCCACACCCAAGCCTGATTACTGCCACACCTGTTCTCAATCAAGAAGTCACTTAAACAGGACCTGCCGGACACAGTGAAGTCAACCAAAAAGACCCTCACAAGCGAGACATCGTGCTGAGAGCAAGTAATTAAGAGCGCGTCGGTCTGGAAAAGGTTCTAAGGCCATTTCTAAAGCGTTGGGACTCCAGCGAACCACAGGGAGAGCCATTATCCACAAATGGCAAAAACACGGAACACGTGAACCTTCCCAGGAGTGGCCAAAACCGGGTGGTCGCAAAAGACCCACAACAACATCCAGAGAACTGCAGGCCTCACGTGCCTCAGTTAAGGTCAGAGTTCATGACGCCGCACCATAAGAAAGACAATGAGCAAAAATGGCCTGCATGGCAGAGTCCCAAGACCAAAACCCACTGCTGAGCAAAAGAGCATTAAGACTCGTCTCAGAAAACCTCTTGATGATCCCCAAGACTTTTGAGAAAGCTCTTTGTGGACTGACGAGACAAAAGTGGAACTTTTGGAAGGTGTGTCCCCCATTACATCTGATGTAAAAGTAACACCACATTTCAGAAAAGAAACATCATACCAACAGTAAAATGTGGTGATGGTGGTGGTAGTGTGTTTTGCTGCTGCAGGACCTGGAAAAATGCCCCAAATCTGTTTGTGACCTCAAGCTGAAGCTTGGACTCTGCAGCACGATGATGATCCAAAACACCAGCAAGTCCATCTCGGAATGACTGAAGAAAAACAAAATTAGGACTTTAGAGTGGTCTTGTCAAAGTCCTGACCTGATCCTATTGAAATGCTGTGGCATGACCTGAAAGGCTGTAGCATTTCTGCAAGATGAGTGGGCCAAAATTCCTCCACATCTCTAATAGACTGCATACGCTTGATTGCAGTTGTTGCTAAGGGTGGTCCAATAAATGATTAGGTTTAGGGGACATTACTTTTTCACACAGGCCCATGTAGGTTTGGATTTTGTAATTTATCTAGTTCTACATCTTCAAAATAAAATCAAACATTACACGTGAGGCTCCATTATCGCTTTGGGGGATAACCGCCTTCTTCTGTTTGGGGGTCGCGGCTGAAAAAGGACCATTGGTCTAAATGACGAATATTATATTTTGTGCTGCTTTCTCGCCCCTCGTTACAGGCTTCTCCAAAATGATGTGCGCATGTTTCTTGCAGAACGTCCCGGCAGCTCTCTACACGGACCCCAATGAAGTGGCCCCTCACCTGGCCCTTAAGCTCACACATTGCGAGAAGCTGGAGTTCCCTGAGCAAACGGAGCAGACGGCGCAGATGGAGCCTCAGTGATACCAGCCTGTCGTACACTTCTCAGCCTACACTTCTTTTTATGGAGTCTGTTTCTGTGTTTAGAGTTTTGTTTTAAGATGTTTTTCACTAATGTAAAGTCCTTGATAAACAATAAATTGAGTTATAATTATTGTGGATAAAATTTACTTTCTCTGTACAATTATCTTGAGGGTTTGACGACATTGTGCACCACAAGGCTCAATTCTTAGCCCCCTCTTGTTTATCATAAACACGCTTTCCGTCGAACAGCGCATACAGAAACATGGAATCAACTTCCACTAATAAGCCCACCATTCCCCACTCCAGGTTGCGGACTTTGGGAGGGGGAGCCTTGACTGTCCAAGCCCCAACACTTACTATTACGGCTCATTGTGTGATTTATTGTATAGAAACATAACCAAAAACTCAGACTGCATTTATTTTAAACTTATTTCTAGGCCTAATTATTCATATTTATAGAGATTACTTCCAATGAAGGGGCCTAGTAACATCTGAAAGAGACTAGTGAGTAGAAAAGGGTGTTATTATATTATCTATATTTATATATCTATCTAAAGTGATGTGAAAAACGTGCTGCTGTGCTGCCTGGTGTGCGGGCGGTTAAGGCACAGCACACGTATGCCAGGCTCCACGTGCAGCCGGCCGCAGTGTCGTGAGTTTGAATCCCTTCTCTCATCCCGTTTCACACTTTCCCCTCCTGTCTAATAAAGCCTACGAGCCACAAAATCTAAACAAGTGATTTATTTTCTTTACATATTTTTTAGATCATCAAATAAACTTAAATATTAGTCAAAGACAACACAAGGAAACCTAAAAAGCAGTTTTTAAATGAAAAAAACAAATTAATTCCAAACCTGCACGACCCTGTATGAAAAAGTAGTTGCCCCCCTAACGTAACTGGTTTATCCCACCTGACACAGTGAAGTCGACCAAAAGACCCTCAAAAGCGAGACATGCTTAGAACCAAAGAAATTCAGGAACAAATGAGGCAGAAATAATTGAGAGCTATCAGTCTGGAAAAGATTCTAAAGCCATTTCTAAAGCTTTGGGACTCCAACTTTGTAATACACGGCCTTATATGGGGTCTAGAGGGCACACCTGGGCATTTGCGGCCCCAGGGGCCATGTGTCTGCACTCATGTCCTTAATAAAGATGACATGAAATAAATGAATAATAGTATTCAGTACTAGTTACAGAAAAGTGCTTATAATGATAAGGATTCCAATATGGCCCTCGGAGGAAAAATAACTGCCCACCCCTGGTCTAGGGGGACCCCTCACATGATTGGAGCAGAGCCTAGGAGTGGACTAGCCAATAGAGAAGCCCATAGAGGGCATACCACAGGGCATCGCCATCCCATTGAACATCAAAACTATGTATCTGAGCCTCAAAACTCCTGCCATGGACACTGTGAATGGATCCCTCAGGAACATACTTCTGGCCATTACAAAGATGACAAACTCAACCAACAATCAAAGACTGGACCGATGTAATGATTGACATTTGAAAAATTTGAAAATAACTTTCAGATTTAGAAAATGGACAAATTTGACACACTTTGGACCAACCGGGACCATCCGCTGGACTACATGATTAGGACCATGTTCTGCTTGTAGGATATCTCTCTGTCTTGTGACGTCACCTGAAAGCAGCAGAGGCCCTTACCCATAGGTGGCAGCATTACGCACGAGTGCACTGGAGAGACGAGAGAGGAAGTAAGGCCCGCTCATTTGGACACAAACATCCAAAATGGAGCCCGCCGTGGACAAGCTGGAGGCGCTGGTGAGGAGACTTGAACCTTTACCCGTCAGACCCAGACCTGCACAAGGGAATGCGCCGTGCCGAGCGGTGCCAGGCTGTGCCGAGCGGTGCCAGGCTGTGCCGAGCTGTGCCGAGCGGTGCCAGGCTGTGCCGAGCGGTGCCAGGCTGTGCGAGAGAATAGCGATTACCAGGTCTAAACCAGGACTGAACCAGGTCTAAATCAAGTCTAAATCAAGTCTAAATCAAGTCTAAACCAGGACTGAACCAGGACTGAACCAGGTCTAAATCAAGTCTAAACCAGGTCTAAACCAGGTCTAAACCAGGTCTAAACCAGGTCTAAACCAGGTCTGAACCAGGACTGAACCAGGTCTAAATCAAGTCTAAACCAGGTCTAAACCAGGTCTAAACCAGGTCTAAACCAGGTCTGAACCAGGTCTGAACCAGGACTGAACCAGGTCTGAACCAGGTCTGAACCAGGTCTGAACCAGGACTGAACCAGGACTGAACCAGGACTGAACCAGGTCTAAATAGGTCTAACCAGACTGACCAGACTGAACCAAGGACTGAACCAGGACGGAACCAGGACTGAACCAGGACTGAACCAGGACTGAACCAGGACTGAACAGGTGCCAAGGACTAAACCAGGTCCAACCAGGTCGCAAACAGGTCAACCCAGGTCCAACCCAGGTCCAACCCGGGTCCAACCCAGGTCCACCCAGGTCACCCAGGTCCAACCAGGTCCAACCCAAGGTCCGAACCAGGACTGAACCAGGTCTAAATCAAGTCTGAACAGGTCTGAACCAGGTCTGAACCAGGTCTGAATCAGGTCTGAACCAGGTCTGAACCAGGACTGAACAGGTCACTAATCAAGTCTAAACCAGTCTGAACCAGGACTGAACCAGGACTGAACCAGGTCAATCAAGGACTAAACCAGGTCCAAACCAGGTCAAACCAGGTCAATACCATCCACCCAGGGTCCAACCCAGGTCCAACCCAGGTCCAACCCAGGTCCAACCCAGGTCCAAACCAGGTCCAAACCAGGTCCAACCCAGGTCCAAACCAGGTCCAAACCAGGTCTAAACCAGGACTGAAACAGGTCAATCAAGGACTAAACCAGGTCTATCAAGACTGGGCCAGTTGTAGACTCAGAGGACCTCTTTTGGTCGGTCCCCAGTCTCCCACAGAGCCATAACCTTCTGGCACGTTCTGGCGCGTTCTCCCACGTGAGAAAGTGAGTCGTTGACAGGCCTGATGGAGCTGATGACTGCAGCAGCAGGAGGTGTACATTGTAACTATGATACGGCTGTGTGAGATGGTGTTTTGGAGGAAATGTACTCTACACTGATTGTATCTTATTGGCACTGACGCCATTTTGACATCAACCTGGCACAAGCGTCTTTCCTGGAGCTCAATATTTTGTGTGCACGTTCCCTGATGAATGAATTCATAAACTAGTAAACTAACAAGAGTGCGTTCACTCTTGCACAAACGCCAGTTTAAAATTAGGACTAAACCTGGACCAAACAACAAGTGTGAACGCAGTCCCAGACTGAATTCAGATTAAACCAGCGCTAAACCAAGAACCAGGAGCAAAGATCCCAAACCCCGGAATAAAGCATATCCCAACCAGCTCTAAACGAGGGCAAAGGCTCCTTCAGGTAAAGCCAATTGTGAGTAGTCTATTCAGTTAATTGGACTTGTTCAGACTCTAAAACACATACAAAGACATTTTATAACAAAGACAGTGCCAACGAGAAACTTTAGACGCCTTCAGCCCCCACATTTCCACCTTTATTTAATTCAAAATGCATTGAAGTGATAGAAAAAAAACAATTCAAATCAGGTTAAAATGTCAGAGTTTGAAAGCTGATGAAACCGTCTTCCTCTTTGTTTACTATAAAGCTCTTGTTTTCCTCGGTCATGTGACCTGCAGCACCAGTAATCCTGTGCGTGTTGTGTGATCAGTTTCAGAAATCTGAGGCTGAGCTGGAGTACATCGAGAAGAGGCTTAAACTGGACTTCATCAACACGGCCTCTGAGAGCGGCTGTCCAGCACAGGTCAGCCCAAACTATGGCCTGGGGACCAAAAGTAGTACTTTTTACTGCAAATTTGGAAAAATCCTACTAACCACGCGTTCCAAATTGTATTTAAGTGTCATAAAGTATATTTTTGTTGTTATCCCAGTGAAACTCATGGATGGTATTGTGTCTCAGGGCTCTTTGGGTCATTCATTTTTCATTTCCTTTTATTGTATTTCTACAGGGAAAACCCAATGGGTCATGGGTCCCTGTTAAAACACAGCACAACATAAACAACATTGACATTGGGTCAGTGCCAATTAGTTTGCCAGGTCCAATTAAAGCAGTGCTTCTCAATTATTTCTGTTAAGCCCCCCCCTTAGGAAGAAGAAAACACTTTGCACCCCCTACTCTCCACCGCGACTACAAATACGGTGGGCGTAGGACAAAATGGGGTGAAAAAAAAAGTTTTTTACACGCCCTCTGTAGCATAATTTGTCTCAAAATGTGTTATAAGTATACCTCATTATAAGACTGTATCCTTATTAACATTAAAGAAAAAAAGAAAAAAATATAGATGAACTTACGACAAAGAATCATTTTGTTCTTTAGTTTGTCTCATTATCTTCGTCTCTCTCCGCCTTTCTTTTCATCCCTGTTAAATGTTTCCATGGCGTGCGTCTCTTGAGGGTTTGTTCAGTGCTCTTCATATCACCTGCTCTGCGCTGCATAATACTCCCCGCGCTCAGTCCGACCATGACAGCGCCACCGTAGGGATGTCACGATATTCATTTTAGAGTCGCGGTTATCATGAGGATGGCTCTTTTAAGCATTATATCATTTATTAGTGAGATGAGCTCCATGGTAACGCTCGGGGGAGGGGCTTGAGACTCCCTCCCTCCCTCACTCCCTATATCTCTCTATCTCCCTCCTCCTCCTTTGAGCTTGTGCGTCCCAGGGCGTCACTTTCGGCTCGCACTGAGCAGCAGTGAATGCCTTGGACAAAGTATGAAAACCTAAGATATTTCATGAAAACTTAAGCGTGATCACTGTTCTATAAGAGATTTGTAGCTGATTCCGAGCACACACGGAGTGGTGCAGATAAAGGGGCACAATGAAGGAAGGTTTTCTGGGCCAGACCAAATAACATGGGATTAAGACAGCAGCTGCTAAAATGCCATATACAAAGCAGCAAAAGCTGTATTTGAAGGTAACTCTGGAGTCCCATCAAGACGGCAGGATCCCCCCAAGAGACCTGCAGTTAATGCATGCAACGCTTCCTTAACAATGGTCACGCGAGCAGAAACGGCTCCCGAGGGCGCCCAGAAATACATGAAGACATCAATTTTTCAAACAGTCTTAGTTCACTGATGAGTGCGCATGCAAGCCTGGGATGGTCCCAGGATGGATGGAGTGGATGGTTGGTGGACGGCCACCATGTCCAACAAGGCTGGCAGACGTCAGCAAGGAGGGAGGCGGAGTCATGTTTTGGACCGGAATCTTGGGAAAGAAAGCGCTGGTTGCGGTGCCTTTAGGGTCCCGTGAAGGTGGGCAAATAGGACCTTTGTGAAAGTATGTGGAGCTTTCTTCTATGGTACAAAAAGAAGACCCGTGCTTTTCCATAACAAAATCATCTTCATGCATGACAATTGCACCATCTCATGCTGCTGAACACCCTCTGGCTGGGCTCTCATTGGCTTATGCGGCTGATGGGCATAAAAGAAGAGAAACTCATGGTGTTGCCCCCCATCCTCCCTGACCTCAACCCTATTGAGAACCTTTGGAGGATCCTGAAGTGAAAGATCTCTGAGGGCAGGAGGGCAGTTCACATCCAAACAGCAGCTCTGAGAGGCTGTTCTGGGAGGCTGCAAAGAGAATTCAGGGCAGAAACTCTCCACAAACTCACAAGTTCAATGGATCCAAAGAATTGTGAAGCTTCCTGTCAAAATAAAGGCTCCTATGTTCAAAATGGAACTGGACCTGTTCAGATGTTTAGATTGAAATAGCTTTTGATTTCAGTAAATATGGGCCTGCTAATGCTTTTCTAATTGAAACAAATGACCATTTTCAGTTTGTATAAAATCATTTGGGAACAGTGGCATTTTGTGTAAGTTTTTTATTTTTTGACCAACCAAAATAACTGTTAGTTTCTGTAACATGCAAATTGTGACTCGAATTGGTACTTGAAAAATGTTGATTGTCATTTATCTTGACTATTGTGGCCAAATCAGGTAAAATTATCATTTCCATTTTCCAAGATTTTGATGTGATACAGACCAACAATAGCAACATTTTGACACTTAATTGTAATATTTAAATCTTAATATAATCATTTACTGTGTTGCACTTCAACAAAAGCAGCCTGCCTCCCTTCAGTGCTGTGTTTGTGTTCCAGGTGAGAGCCCGGTGGCCATGCTGGAGTCTCTGACCGCCATCAAAGCCCAGCACGCCGCTCTGAGGCTTCGCAGGTGTAAAAAAAAACATGGAGCTGGCCTCAGCACAAGAGAACAGGCCATGGACTCCATCCGGGTCAACGTGGGAGGCCAGGGCCCTGGAGGGTGCTGGCAGAGCTACGGAACACAGCAGAACTCAAGGTGACCACTTCTTCCCCCTGACCCTGCCCATGCCCCTAGTTTGGAAAACATTACAAAATGTGGAAAAAGACGAAGCGCTTGTGAATACATTCCGGGTACTTTTAGTACTTACCAATTTACCACTGTTTGTTTATATGATTGTGCAAAATGTTATTCTGCGCTCGGGTGCGCTCATCTGCACATGTTTTTCCAACAAGATTTTAAATTAACACATGGCAAATACACTAAACTAAAATGGATCAAATCATTATTTGCCTCAAAAGTCCACCAAACTACCTGCATAATGACAACGTGAAAAGAAAGATTTGGAAAAGCTCACACCTGTCTATAGAAGGTCCCACAGTGACGTCAGAGCACAAACCAAGACATGAAGTCCAAGGAACTGTCTGTAGACCTCCGAGACAGGATTGTATCAAGACAACAGATCTGGGAGAATGGACAGAAACATCTCTGCAGCATTGAAGGTTCCTCTGAGCACAGTGGCCTCCATCATCTGGAAATGGAAAAGGGCTGGAACCACCAAGACTATTCCTAGAACTGGGCCCGGCCAAACTGAAAAAAGTCCAAGATGGCGCCGCAGAAGCATTAAACTCAGAAAGACTTGAGGCTGTGATGAGGGCCAAAGGAGCTTCAACAAAGTATTGAGCAAAGGTTGTGAATTTTTTTTATGAATAAAGAATTCAAACAATCGTCCACATTGTCACGTTGTTTGTAGAATTTTGAGACAAATAATTAATTTAATAAATTTTGGATTAAGGCTGTAGCATAACAAAATGTGGAAAAAGCGATGCGAATACTTTCCGGATGCACTGTATGGTTAAAGTGCTGGATCAGAGTTGAAAATACATTGTTCAAGCTGGTGACAGTTTGTGGTAAGTCTTACATTTAATGGAGCGATATCTTCTCCTTGACCAGAGCGCTCTGCAGTCATACAGAGCCTCAAGAACAGACAGGTCACAGTTCACTTTTTTTTTTTTTTGCTGAGCTAAGCACATTATATAAAGTTTTTCTCTTTGGCTGTAATGTTACAAACCACTCTGATGCGGCAAACAAGAAGACTTTCAATGGCGCAAACGTTCAGCTAGATTTGAGGGAATTCTCAGTTTCTGTAGAAAGAGAAGACATTTCTGTTGCTCCACTTAAAAACATTCTAACTCCCTGTCCCTTCTGCTTTTTTGTGTGGTTCACTGTCTACTGTTGCCAGCAGAGGGCAGCAAACACGGCGAGAACATGAATACTTGAAAAACAATACCTCTCAAAGGCAGAGTATGTAACTTTTTGGATAATTTTATTGCACTAAAAATGTGTGCCCTTACAGTGAGTGAGCTGCAGCACAAACCTGGCTCGTACTTGGCCTGGAGGAGTGTCACCTTCTGTTTGTTTGCATGGAAATGTTTCTTTACTTCACAGTATGGCAAAAAATGTATCTCTCTCCATGAGAGATCAACTTGCCTTGCCTAATTCTCCATGAATTAGGCAAGGCAAGTTTATCGCACAATTTGTACACAAGGCATTTCAAAGTGCTTCACAAAACAGGAAAAAATTCATTAAAATCACAAAGAAATAACAGATATCAAAAAAATAGTTTAAGACATAAAAGAGAAGAGTGCAAAGAAAATCCTCTTAGTCATATGCACAGTAAAACAAAACTGTTTTTAGCTTGGACTTGAACATTGTCAGAATAGAACCTGTCTCACATCCTCAGGAAGACTGTTCCAGATTTTAGCTGCATAAAACTGAAACTGCCGTTACAGTAGTCTAATCTACTAGAGACAATCGCATGGATAAGTCTCTCCAGGTCTGGTTTAGACACTAGACTTTTGATTTTGGCAATGTTTTTTAG
Source organism: Chaenogobius annularis (assembly GCA_015082035.1). Lineage (NCBI taxonomy): Eukaryota > Metazoa > Chordata > Actinopteri > Gobiiformes > Gobiidae > Chaenogobius > Chaenogobius annularis. The sequence continues at coordinate 37,892 of BJKM01000533.1, forward strand.
ATGGTAAAAAGCTGCTGATGTTATTTTGATCTGACGTGGCTGTTAAAGTTCAAGTCTGAGTCCATTATTACCCCCAGATTTCTAACTTGATGTGTAGGTTTTAGAGCGAGACTCTGGAGGTGACACTAAACACTTTCTCTTTGTTTCTGTGGGCCAAAGACGATGATTTCAGTCTTGTCTGAGTTCAGCTGGAGAAAGTTGTTTTGCATCCACACACTGATCTGTTGGATGCAGTGACAGAGTGAATCCACTGGTCCATATTCACCTGCCGTCATGGAAACATAGATCTGAGTGTCGTCTGCATCATTGTGATAGGACACATTCTCGCTGCGTATCAACTGACCTAACGGCAGCATGTAGAGGTTGAACAGAAGGGGTCCCAGGATTGACCCTTGGGGCACCCCACAGGTCAGGGGCATCTGGTCTGAGACACAGTTACCAATTTCAACAAAGTACTTCCTGTCTTCCAGATAGGACTTTAACCAGTTTAGAGCAGTGCCAGTGATGCCCACCCAGTCCTCTAGTCTCTGTAAGAGGGTCCCATGATCGACAGTGTCAAAAGCAGCACTCAGATCTAACAGAATTAAGACTGAGGCTTTGCCCGCGTTAGTGTTCAGGTGGATGTCATTTGTCACCTTGACAAGAGCAGTCTCAGTGCTCTGATGAGGTCTAAAACCTGACTGGAAAACATCAAATGAGTTGCTTATTAAGAGGAAATCAGTGAGCTGTTGGTAAACAACCTTTTCAAGGACTTTGCCCAAAATGGCAGATTAGAGATGGGCCGGTAATTACTCAGTACTGCGGCATCAAGACTGCTCTTCTTTAGGAGAGGCTTTATGACCGCAGTTTTCAAAGACATTGGGAATGTTCCAGATTGAAGCGACATGTTAACTATGTGAGTGAGTGGTGCTAACAAACTGTTCAGCACAGACTTTAGAAATCTGGAGGTCACACATCGAGGCAGCATGTAGATGAACTCAGGCTGGTGATGATCTCCTGGACAGTTTTGTCAGTTACAGGTGCAAAGTGAGTCAGCTCTAAGTGTGTAGGTGGTTTGAGGGTTATTTTTAGCATTTTTAATGCCCTGAACTTTGTCATTAAAGAATAATGCAAAGTCATTCTGATTGGATGTGGAAATGATCATGTCACAAGTCCATATTTCTCATCCTGCTGATGCATGAAAATGGACTCAGTCTTTCACCTGCAGATTTGTGCAACAGTGTCCACAAAGAACTATTACTAGGCTATATACATTTTAAAATAGTTTGTTTTATTTTTGACATTATGTTCAGTCCGCGACCCAGCCTGAGCGTCGAAATTTGGCCCGTGGCCCAAAATGAGTTTGACACCCCTGAGCTCGAGTGTGCCCTCTGCTGTGGGTGGGGCCACTCACATGCTGAGTAAGACTGAAGGTTTCAAGGACAGCATCAAGCTCTTTAGTGTTTCTGTCACAAATATTATCAACATGAACATTGAAATCACCTGTTATGACCAACAAACCATCAAAGTCTGTGCATACGACTGAAAGCATCTCAGTAAAATCATCAATAAAACTTTGGCAGTGCTGGGGAGGCTTGTATAAAACAATGAAGAGAATGGATGGAGACTGTTTTAGCAAAGTATTCACAAGTTGTTCTGTTCCCCCACAGGAGCCGGCTGATGGTGCATGTCCTGACCAGTCCTCGTGAATTTTTTAAGGAGCCTCAAATGTTTGGAATCTGTAGATTGAGTTTTGTATATGTTGTAAAATTGTTGAATGCTGATGTTATTACAATATCTTATTATAAAAAAGATTTGTTTCCAAATGCTTTTAATGTTCTATATTATGCTAAATGGATCAAGTGTGGTATAATTTCTCAAGTTTTTCATGATGTAATGTTTTTATATCGCATTATGTGTGTAAAAATGCTGCTGAGGTGGTTCTGTTGTGGCGTCTGGTATGACCTTTCCAGAGGTAAGTCTGAATTCTTTGGACAGATTGGAGTAACTCTGACTTTTAGCTGAGTAAAGGTTATGTGCGTTATTATGTAAATCACTGATGCAGTCTTTTATAATATTTCTTTAATTTTCAATTACAATGTTGAGGCAAAAATATTTCACCAACTTAAAGTGTATTGAAATTCCTACAGCCCGATATGCAAACAAACAGTGACAATAAAGTCAAAATACAACCTTCAAACTCTCTGAACAGACAAAACAGAAATGGTCAGTTTCAACAAATGCATATGTAAAATGGAACACTTTGTTGATTCCAGAGAACAAGTTTCTGTCTTTGTTTGGAATAAAATAAGAACATTGTACGATTTGAAAGGATTCTTGGGTCAGTCTTGTATGTGAGCTTGCAGGATGTCATCCAGAGTGGAGTGAGCTCTAAGGACAAGGAAGAGCCCATGACAACCAGTACAAACACACCACGTCACAATGACAACGCACCTGTGACTGTGGGACAGCAGAGACGGCCACTCACCTGAAATCACACAAATGGTCCTTTATCTAGCCAGCGCCACCTGCTGTCCCATTTCTTCAGGACAGTATTGTATTGCAATTGGGAAACATAACCATGGGACTAAACCAGGATGATGGGGCCTTTCTACTCTCACACATCTGGGATACGGTCTTGAAGAAGTTCTATAGCAGATGGTGTCCTGCTGACTTGATCTTTTATGGGAATCTCTCTATACAGAAAGACTTAAATAATAATCTACTGCCACTGACCCGATCCAAGGGCTAATGACATTAGAACTCTCCTTCAGTTTGAACTGCATTTTTCATATTTCATTGCATTTATTCATGGCTTTAAAAGGGTTAAAATACTGAAAACATCTTGAGTTATTGGTATGTACAGTATGTGTCATGCAGCTGTTCCATTCTGAGTTTTTGTAAAATAAATATGAACATATAATGAGTCTGTTAAGTAGAGGACACAAAACCTGTGGGACGACGGTGGCTAACCTGTTCAAAGGTGCGATATGGAACTTCCTCCATGGAGATGCTATTGCTTTGCTTGGAATGTTCCACAGTATGGCATTTAAGTTATCTATCCCATCCATATGGCCAAGTTACAGGGCAGATCTGTGGAGAGGTGACCCCACTCGGTAAGATATTTTTTTTCTAGCTATTTCTTTACAATAGTGTCATGATACTAAAATGTCAAACTCTTATTTTGAATCGAAGGAAAAGGCTTGATGCTCAAAACCGATTTCACTAATGTTGTATTCAACTTTTCAGTATCTATACTATTGTTCAAATCTACTTAGACAAGTTTGAAGTTCTAAGTAAAGCAAAAACATCTTCATGGAGACGGTCAGGTGACGGCTCCCCCACCAGGAAGATAAGCCACATTTCCACTGGTTCACAGTCTGAAAGTGTCTCCACTGTCTTAAGTGAACCGTACTGGGCCATTTAAGTGATCCAAAGTGGGCCGTGAAAGGTCTTGTTTCCAAAGTGGTCTGGCTCATGTTGGCTCACGTTTGCTCCCGGAACACTTCTGAGTGAGATGATTGGACAAGAGAGAAGTCAGACTCCGGTGAAAGCAAGACGGCAAAAAGCGGAGAGAAACAAAAAGAATCATTTGTCTCCAAACTCTGACTTGATCTTGTGCTAAAGCGCTGTATTTCCATTGATTCTAACTTATATGTTGAGCCTTAGCAAAACAAAGCTAGCAAAGCACGTTAGCAACAGCTGTTTCCTGTTTATCGCCGCATGGCACTCGCTTTGTCAAGGGCCAAAATCTGATATTTCCAGGTCATAATGCGTTTAACATGATCCAAAGCCAAAGCATTCCATAAAGAGAGGTCCAAACACAACATTTCTCTAGCTTTAGCCATGTCTCACAAACTTGGAATTACTAAATGTCTTTTTTGTGATTCAGTGAGACTGGCTTCATGATGAAGTATAATTCAGGAACGATTTAGATTTTATTTATGAAGAAAACATCTCTCATGTTTGGGTGACGTCAGCTGCTTCTGGACCGCGTGGAGACACATTAGAGCACTTTGAAACAATAATATTCATGGCATAAAGTGAACCAGTCTGGGGGACTATGGCCAGTCCAAACGTGGCCATAGCGGACCTTTAAAATACTGCATTTTGTATTCATTATCTTCTCAACTTAAGTCTAATTTACTGATTTAGACCGTGGTTGCGTCAGGGTCAAGTTTGGATTGACACTAATGCATTTCTCCATATATATCATGCAGTCCTTACCTTTTGTACTGTAGTTATTCATCATTTCATAGATCATGTTGGTGTCATGTTTACCGTGTGCATGTGGTGAGCAGCAGTCTTTAGGCCGGTCAGAAGGAAGAGTATTGTGTGAAGTCTCTTCTGAGCCCAGTTTCTTTCGACCCACTTTACAGACCAGCACAGAGTCCTGGAAGTCAGCACAAGAAAAGTAGGCCGTGTACAATGAATGAATACATTTTTTAATTTGAACATGTTATTGTAGCAAAGTAGAGAAAACAATGAATACTTCCTTGTTCTTCCCATAAGCAATGGGAAGAAGTGTAAACTTCTTGCATCACAGCCCTTTTATGGGAAAATCTCATTTTGACCTTGTGTTTCGTGACTTTGAAGACTTTCCATCTCCAATCCGAGCCTGATAATGCTGTTTCCGTATTCCTGAATTCTACATGTCTATTAGGTCTCCTTTTGATCCAAGCCCCACCTCAGTCTGCTTGGGGGGCTTCCTGCCCAGGCCAAGCCTAGTTTTGGGCTTTCACACCTCTGTATTGTTTTCCTTCAGGGGTCCGGGTGGGCCTCTTTGCCGAGCCTTTGCCAGGGCATTGTCCCTCTCCAGACGATCAGAATGTAACTTCAATCAACAACTTTCTACCTTTTTGTTCCTCATCGAGCCAATCATGTTCAAGTATGATATGTCATGTGATTTGTTCAACCTGTGGTCTATAAAACACATGGGATTCCTTTATGTGGGGCCCTTGAGACTGGAAGGGGCCCTGTGCCAGCCGGTACGGAGATAACAGCCCACAACAGCCCTTTTCCTGGGATCAAACTACAACTAATGACATCCAGCTTCCTTTGGAGCAATAGTTTCTTTATGGATTCACCATTATTTGCTACATTAAAATGATTGTAATTTATCAATAGCTTAAAAAAAATTCCATTATCTCCATAAGCCACATTTGACTCTGTACCATTTCATACGTTTTTTTAACAGTTTAATATTTTGAAACCCCTAAAGCTCCTCCTTCAACCCGTTCCATAGCCTCACCCCACAAACACTACATTTCCTTATCATCACTAAATGCACCGTTCCGCTAAGGTGGTATGGTATACAGTAGTATATTTTTATTTGTACAATAAACATTGAACAAAGGAGGAACGATGCCTTATACCGCGATATAGCAACAAAAGAAAGGCTTCTCTTTCTGTGAAGACATTATGAATGTTTGCAAGCAACTGATGATTTCTTCCTTTGTCCACTAGATCTGGAAATGTTAATCATTTAGAGTGTAAAAAGTCATGTATTTGTTTGTTCCCTGAACCCTACATTATGTATAATCCTAATGGCAGCATAATGATTCATATAATAATAATGGCAGGGATGTCTCATGGTTTTATGATTGTTTCTCCAGCAGTGGAGAGGTTTTCCATCTACCACTAGCATGTAATATGTGCCTTCCAGTTTGTTTTTCATCCGTTATCACCCGCACAAATGAACTTTCTCTGTATTAATCCCTTCCACCATTACATTTATTTTTCTCCCCCCAGCATTAAAATAAGGATTGTGTTTACCCTAGTCTTGGATAGTATGTATACTTTTTTGTATTACATATGTACCATTTTCCCCCCTCCATGTCAGCCTATATTTGCGTGGTGCATTAAAAATGGACCTCCATCACCTGTGGGGGGAAGGGGGGCAGGCCGAGCAGCCATAGGCTAACATAGTCACAACGCTACAGCAATGATGGGGTAGTAGTGATAATAATTCTAACAACACACACACATATATATATATACACACACACACATACACACATATATATATACACACATACATACACACACACACATATATATATATATGCATATATATACACATTATATATATGCATATATATACACATTATATATATGCATATATATACACATTATATATATATATATACACACACATATATACACACACACACATATATATATATATACACATACATATACACACACACATATAAATATACATATATATACACACACACACACATATACATACACACATTTATATATATAAATGATAATAATAATAAAAATAATAATAATAATGGTGGCCAAAAATAAAGAAAATATGTACAGACGGGTATGCATCAAGTTTAATGTGGTTGTTAAAGGAAATCAATGAATGATCTCCATATTTCTATAAAGGATTTTGTTTCTTTGCTGTATATTTTTGTTGAGATTCATTTACTTAATTCTTTAAGTAAATTAATCCAATGGGTGGTGCTGCTGCATATGCTTTTATTTGTCCAATTTTGAAATATACTGCCCTCTTCATCTCTGTAGCTGAAGGTAATATTTGTGTGGCATCTCCTAGAAGACACAGTGATGGGCTTAGTGGGATCCTGCAGCTCAAATGGTGGAGAGTTTGTAAGTGATAGAGTCCCAGGACATGTTTACTAATGACAGTCCCAGGCCGCATGCAGGTAAGTGCAATGTGAGTCCCATGGATGGAAGGGTTCTATGGATGCTCGTGTTTTGTATGAGTTGGATATTGATGTTTGTAGTTGAAACAATTTCTTTGCAGATATTATTCCAGAAGTCTGGACAGGGAGAGACACCCAGGTCTTTTTTCCAGTTGTCAGATGGTATGGTTAACTGCCTGGTTATTGAAGTTTTTATTTTGTAGAGTTTTGACGTTAACCTTTTTCCATTTGTTACTTTTAGAATGTGTTTGATTAAGCTTGATGGATGTAGATTGTTTTTTAGTTAGTTTAGTCTAACATTTAATTACACTTTTGAGTTGTTGAAATTGGAGAAATTGTCCTCTCCCCATCCCACACAGCTGTGAGTGTGTTTGAATGATATGAATGTATCGTGTTCAAACAGATGGTGAAGCAGGGTAATACCCTTTTTGTGATTTACCAACAAAAAAAATGTAAAATGCATATTTATTTCATATAAATATTATTATTATAATCATTATCATTTTTGTGCTTTTAGAATAAAGCATTTTTAATTAAATTTGAATTTCATCTATAACACATATTTGTCTTGTAGAAAAAGATTCAGTTGTTTCATCTGGACTCTGTTTTAGAAAAAAACGATACGTTTCGACTCTCATCCAAGAGCCATTCTCAATCTGTGAAACAAGTCTGAGAACTCTTGTTTATATCCTACTCTGTGAAAGCCCTGCCCACAGGGCGGGACCTCCTGCTAATGGCCCATTGAAACTGGGATGGGCCTATTGTTCTATTGTTCCCTGCCTCACCTTGAGTGCCTGTTTAGCATCCGAATGCCCCGGGCGTCTCCATGGTTTCAGCAGACCATTATAAACAACTGGAAGGTTGAATCTTAAACCTCCATTACGATTTAATGAAGGATTCTCTTTTTTAACAAAGATTGCCTCCTTAACTCCTCTTTCAAACCATCTTTTCTCCTGCTCAGAATCTCCACCTCACTGTCTTCAATAGAGTGGTTTGTGGCTTTAAGATGAAGATGCACGGCGCTCTGGGGTCCTGAACTCGAGTGTCTTCTGTGCTGATAAAGCCTCTTGTGCAGTGGCTGTTTAGTCTCACTATGTGGCGCTCTTTACAACTTTCTTCACTGCATTGGATAGAATACACTACACTGCTCTGTTTCTGTGTCGGCATCTTGTCCTTAGGGTGAACCAGTTTTTGTCTTAACGTGTTCCTGGTTTGAAATAAAAAGGGACTTTGTGTTGTCTAAAAAGTCTTTGCAGTTTTTCCGACAGTCCGAGACATAAGGGACAGAGACACCCTTTCTTCTTGGTTCTGTTTCCCTTTGTTAAGAACCCAGGTCGGGTATCCACAGGCTGAGAGAGCATTCCGGACGTGTTTTTCCTCTTTCCTTTTGCCCTCTGAGCTGGTGAGCACCTCTTGTGCTCTGTGTTGTAGTGTTCTTCACAAAGACTGGAAAATGTCCTCTCCTCACGTGTGTTCTTCCATGGGCAGTACTGTCAACAGCTCTTCTTTCGCATTCATGTCAGTAAAAAACATCCAAATAAAAATGCACAACTGGGCAGTGTCACTTAAAAAAAAAAAAATCCTCCTCCCATTCCGCATGGAAGTGGTAAATTTTAGGTTTTTTACTTGGACCGGCAACAGCACTCATTTTCAATTCCCCTTCTTAAATTTTGCTTAAATAAATAGAAGGCAATACCTAGCTTGCTAGGCGAAGTTATCATATCACCCGAAGGTGATAAGCGTCAGATTGGCTGATCACCAATAGGTGAAATGAGAGTCCCATGAGATCTACCAGCACTTCTTTGGCAATCGACCAGTAGATCGCGATCGACATATTAGGCATATTAGGTCCAAGGCAGGGGGCCTTGGACCCATCTGCCCGGAGGCACCCCTGTCATCTCCCCTTCCCTCAGAGCAGCCCTGGATCCCCCCTGCAACATCTACTCCCACTACAGATTCCTCACTTTCCTTTCCATCTCCACTCTCACCCAGGGGCCTTCTCAGCCATTTTGAATATCTGATCAAATCAGGCATTAAGATGGCTCCACTCACGCCTAATATAGCAAGATCAAGAGTTCTGATATCAACGATATCAGAACTCGCCCCCAAAGTCTCACCAGCTCCCGCTACACCAACAAGGATGCACTGGGTCTCAGCGTTGCCGGGACTTATAGTCATAATAAAAAACCTACCCGGGGCCCTTTGTAAAAACAAACAAAATACTGCCCAAATACTGCCCTGAGAAATTTGATTCATATTCCCTGTAAAAAGATAACGCCCAGTCTCACTGAAACTAGTCTGAAACTTGCTGTGCTAGATGTCAGATCCTTATGTAACAAATCATTCTTAATTAATAATTGTATTTATTCTTATAATCTTGATTTTATGTTTTTAACTGAAACATGGCTTGACAAAAACACAGGAAATTTAGTTCTAATAGAGTCTGCTCCACCCAACTTTATGTTTGAATCTGAAACACGAGAAAACAAAAAGGGAGGAGGTGTGTGTGCTTTTGTTAGAGATGAAATAGTTACCCACAGGTTGTCCTTTGGGGCGTTTTCAACATTTGAGTACGTAGCCTTTAAAATTGAGCTAAAACAGTCTCCATCCATTCTCTTCATTGTTTTATACAAGCCAAAGTTTTATTGATGATTTTACTGAGATGATGGTTTGGTCATTGCAGGTGCTTTCAATGTTCATGTTGATAATATTTGTGACCGAAACTTTTAAGACATTCATGCTGTCCTTGAAACCGTCAGTCTTACTCAGCACATAACCACTTCCTGGTTATGCCCACGACACTTCTTTTGAGGACAATTGCAACGATAAGAGTGGAAATGTTTTGAAAAACATTTGGGGCATGAATCTAGAAGTATTTCCCTTCTTTTCATCGCTAGTAGGTTCTTCGTTTGGATTCGGCTTCTCTTGTTGAAGTTGAGAGTATCATCATGTAACAAAACTCGATCAAAATTAAATTCCTATGGTGGGCATGCATATATATCTTTTTTATTTATTTATTTATTTTATATATATATATATATATATATATATATATATATATATATATATATATATATATATATTGCAATTTGAATGCATTTTTTTGCCTGTTGAGTGAAGCGCTTTGAATTGCCTTGTGTACAAGCTCTACATATAAACATGCCTATTATTATTTATCCAAATATACAGTATGTATATTGTAATTGTGTTAAAAAATAGAGGCGTCAATTAGGGGCTTCGACTCCGCCATGTATTTTGCTACTTAGGATATCCTGTTTTTTAATTTTTCCAATAGAAGTGAGTTATTATGGAGTTAAGAAATGTAAACTGGCTGTTAGTAGGAGTGATGGAATCATTGTGAAAAGGATGATTTGGGGTGGAACATTCATTTTCAATGCATCACTTCGGACTAGCAAGATTAGGAAGATTTTCCCACCATTTTAGATTGTCTTCAGTTTGTGTAACTGTATAATTGAACTGGCTGTCAATTCCTAAGTATTATTATTTGAATTTAAAGAGGAGAAGGAGTATTGAGCTGCAAAATCCCATGAGTATTTAGTTAGTGGCAATATTGTGGATTTTGTTCAGTTTATTGTGTAGTTGGATAAGGTTGAGACATTATTAATTACCGTGAATGTTTATTTTAGTGATGCTATATATATGTTATAGATATATAATAATAAAAGCAGCATGATAGTAGACTTATGAATGCGTGTGTAAGACCTTCTGCGCGCTGTCCTGCACATTGTCTGGTGTGAGGTGAGCTCTGGAGGGGAAAATAAACCACATACTAGTTAAATGTAGAAACACAGATGTGTCAAGTATGTGGCTGCACACCATATAGTGAAACAACAGTCTCTGAAGGAGTCCCACCTGACGCCAATATGACCGGGATACAGGTGCTGATCCAGCGCAAATCCTGAGTCTCTGGGGTAAACCTCTGCCTCAACTGTTCCTTCAGACTCTTCTGATGTTCCCTCCGCTTCAGATGCTCCTTCAGGTGAGCCCTTGGCCTGCTCCGACTCGCCTTCAGCTTCTTGAGAATGAAGGTGGACACTTCCAGTAAGTCTGCACTGGAGTGAGGACTGAAACACTGAGCAGTTACTGGGGCTAAATACCGAACAGAAGTGTTGTCTTAATGTCTGCATACACGTCCCCCTCAGGCTCGTTCTGCTCCCTCGCTGCTCTTCTCTCTGCTGGGTTACAATTTGAGTGCTGAAACTAGAACAGATTCACTGTAGATGATTGTGTCCATTCTCTCTACTGGAGCATGTTCAAATTGCAGGTTCTTACAGAGTGGTTAGCTGGCTCGTCCACAGCGGTGCAGAAGCTCTGTGAGGTGGAGGGGCTGTTGACCAGAGGTCGACTTTCAAAAGTAGGCTGGACACCTGTAGGGAACACAGTGCAAATTGTAACACACTGCACACATCAACAAAAGCAGAGAGCAGAGAGAGCAGCTGCTGCTTCTGTGTCGGTGTGTCTCTGTGGTGAAGTCAAATCACCTTCACTGTCTGAAAAAGTCTGGCGTTTGACCTAACTTACCCACGCAAAGTCAAAAATAAAATCTAGAATCACTGCCTGCCATCTTCTGTGCATCTTCATCTTAAAGCTACAAACCACTCTATTGAAGACAGTGAGGTGTAGATTCTGAGCAGGATAGATGGAGAAGATGGTTTGAAAGAGGAGTTAAGGAGGCCATCTTTGTTAAAAAAAGAGAATCCTTCCTTAAATCGTAATGGAGGTTTAAGATTCAACCTTCCAGTTGTTTATAATGGTCTGCTGAAACCATGGAGACGCCCGAGGATGCAAATCAGGTACTCAAGGAGGAGGGAGCCAGAGTCAGTGAACAATAGGCCCATTCATTTCTAGGGTCCATTATCAGGGGGTTCCGCCCTGTGGGCAGGGCTTTCACAGAGTAGGATATAAACTCGAGTTCTCAGACTTGTTTCACTGATTGAGAATGACTCTTGGATGAGAGTCAAAATGTTTTGTTTTTTCTAAAACAGAGTCCAGATGATACAACTGAATCTTTTTCTACTATAATTGATGTTTTTACATATTAAAACGTGAGCAGTTATTGAGTTACTGTTCTTGCCTAGGATTGTCCATAACGAGCACCATGTTCTCAACCTCCATTGTCAATGCGGCTGCTCAGAGCTGTGTTTGCAAAAACCCGGGGCTGGGCGGAGTTCGGTCGGCCTCAAAGAAATTCTGGCAAACCATCCGGCGCCTCAGGAGGGGGAAGCAGTTCTTCACCAAAACCGTTTATGGTGCTGGTGGATACTTGCTGACTTCGACTGTGAATGTCGTCAGACGGTATACTTTGAGGACCTCCTCAATCCCATTGCCACGTCTTCCTGCACATTGCATGGCGGTCGGGGACAGTGCCTCTGGACTGGCAGACCGGGGTGGTGGTCCCTCTTTTCAAGAAGGGGGATCGGAAGGTGTGTTCCAACTACAGAGGGATCACACTCCTCAGCCTCCCTGGTAATGTCTATTCCAGGGTACTGGAGAGGAGAATCCGACCGATAGTCGAACCTCAGATTCAAGAGGAGCAGAGTGGTTTTCATCCTGGTCGGGGTCCTCCATCGGTCGTGGTCCTCCATCGGGTGCTCGAGGGTTTATGGGAGTTCGCCCAACCAGTCTGTGACAAAGTGAGGCGTTCACTCCACTTGTCCCTTTTTAGTTGGTTGACTTACCTGATCTATATCATGCCTGGAGGTAAAAGGGGAGGGCCGACTAGTCATTTCCTTGTTTTAAACCCTGTCCTTGTTTTAAACCCCTGTCCTGGACCAGGGGTGTTAATGACATAATCTAGGTTTGGGTTTCCCTTGTGTAAAGTTGGAGTGCAAGTTACATTGATAACGTTACTGTCTGTCCAGTCTTCAAAATGTTCAGATGTTGGATTGTTACTATTTTTACACGTGTTAGTTCCAGCTATGTGGAATGGGCCGGCCCAATTGGCCTCATTCTAGAAGGCAGGTGTGTGCATCAGAGGGAAGATTTGGTTTTGGTGTTTTGGGATAGCGTGGAGCTCTGCAGAAGTTGATTATTTGGTGGCACTGTAAATAAAATTCCACATTCTGGACATGACTTTTGGCCTGTGAGTCTTCCTAAGCCACTTTTAGCCACTCAATGCTACACTACCTCACACAGTCCACATGTGTTTAGTGGATCTGGAGAAGGCGTGTCCCTTGTGGGGTGCTCCAGGAGTATAGGGTCCATGGCCCTTTGCTCAGGGCTGTACGGTCCCAGTATGAACGGAGCTGTGTTCATTGCCTGCAGTAAGTCGGGCCTGTTCCAAGTGCATGTTAGACTCCTCAGGGCTGCTTTTTGTCCCCGGTTCTTGTCTCTTCTCTACTATTTGCAGATGATTTTGTCCTAATGGCTCCATTGAACCTGGAACTATAACATGCATTGGGACGGTGTGCAATTGAGTGTGAAGCAGCTGGGATGAATATCAGCACCTCCAAATCCGAGGCCATGGTTCTCAACCGGAACAAGGTGGCTTGCTCTCTCCAGGTGGGTGGGGAGTCCTTGCCCCAAGTGGAGGAGTTCAAGTATCTCAGGGTCTTGTTCACAAGTGATGCGGTCGCTGCAGTGTCCTGTTGTGGTGAAGAAGGAGCTGTCAAAAGACAAAGCTCTTGATTTACCGGTCAATCTACGTTCCTACCTTCACCTATGGTCATTGGGTAATGACTGAAAGGACAAGATCGCGGATACAAGGCTGGGCGCTCCATTAGAGATAGGGTGAGGAGCTCAGTCACATGGGAGGAGTTCGGAGTAGAGCCGCTGCTCCTCCACGTTGAGCGGACCCAGCTGAGGTGGCTCGAACATCTGTTCCGGATGCCTCCTGGGCGTCTCCATGGAGAGGTGTTCCGGGCATGTCCCACCAGCAAGAGGCCCTGGGGAAGATGGCTGTGGATCCTTCCTTTTCCCTCTACTTTTTGTTACTTCATTGTTTGTCCTTGTTGCTTCTTCCAATAATGTAAAGCGTCTTTCTGTCCTTTGAAAAGTGCTATATAAAACTGATGTATTATCAATATAATTATTAACTCTTCAGGCCTGTTTGAGGAGACAAACACACACAGTAGGCGGAAGTCTGCACCCTCAGACGGTGGGGCAGCGGAGCTGCATGATGTGGAATCAGCCTGTTAGGGCTCGCAGCTGCACCTGCACGGGACCAGTGACAGGCAGACTGCCAGCACTGGGTGCCACGCTGGGTGTTCCTCATAACACCCTTGTGGGATCAGGTTTGACACAGACAATGGTGTGAGCTGGTACCTGTGTTTCGAGGAGTGCTGTTACAAGGGGTCAAATGTCTTTGGAAGAGAACACTGAGCATCTTGTGTTGATGAGGAGGAGAGTGGCTTATACTGGAGAGCTCCCTCAGCTCCATGTGCAGCAGGCCTCTGACAACAGGGAACACACTGTTTAGCTCATTACTGTCCAGACTAAAGCACAGACACAAACAGGCAGTAAGCACGTATCAATACCAACGAGCATCATTTATGGTATCGATATTCTAAAATAATTTTCATCATAAAATTTACAAACACACAGCCAATATATGACTGTTGACACAGTTATTATTACATATTAACGTTACCTACGCCGGCCCTGCCCTACGCCGGCCCTCTGATTTGATTGGACCCTTATCGATGATTACATTTGTCAAGGAATATTAGAGCTATAGAACCTGATTTTCAAATTGCCTTATTTTAAATCTGTCTAACTTGTTCCTACCTCTCACAAACCCCTTGGCAAATTGTTAATATTCACAATCATTAATTTCTCAGCTTTGGAAAAGCTTTTTTTCCAGGCGCCTAAATGAGACTGTGGCTATCTGCCAAAGCGCATTCCATCAGCGCATTACAACTCTTATGGATTCATGAATAATAAAAGGCTTAATTATTGGAGAACAGCCCGCAGCGGCCTGATATTGTCACAAATATTGCTACTTTACAATATTTTCTTTGGGAGAAAACACAAATGACTTAAGTACAAAAATAAAGTGGGTACCCCAGCTTTAAATGCAAAATTGATTCCTTCTCAAACAATTAGGTACATGAAGTAAAATGAAATGTAAAAGAAATTAAACGATGTGTAATGAATGTGTGACTTGAGTTGTCAGTGGCCTTACAGAGACGGCGTTGGGGGGCTCAGGGAACCTTCCTCACTGTTCCCACTGCTCTCCCTGCTGTCACTGAGATCCTCCTCCATGTGAGTTCCTCCTCTGGGCTGCAGCCCCTGCAGGATGCTCTGAGAAATATTTACAGAACAAAAATCTTGTTGACAAAAAAAAAACACACAAAAAAAACACACACAAAAAACCACATGAAAAGGTTTTGCATAGACTTCCCCTTTTAGTCTCTCTTCAACCATAACCACACGTTGCCTCCACGGTAACCCAGATGAGACTGAAGGCGGAGTTCTCCTTTATATCCCAGTTTGCCCCTCCCACATTACATAAGACAAATGAAATATTATTTACACAATTTCTACGACTAAAAGGCAAAATTTTCACAGTCAAACAGATATAAAACAAATATAATGGTTACAACACAATATTATCAAACTAAATAAACAACCTTGAATATGGCCAAAACAGAGATCATTGTATATGTAAATGATTTGTTGCTCACATGAGCACTGAAACTCGCAAAACTGAGGCATTTAAACCCCAACGCGGATATGTCCGGGTTTGCCAAAACGCACCACGGGAGGAGAGAGAGGAGACTCGGCGCGCAGGTAAGTATAATAGCAGATTTAGCGCGTTTTAGATGGGCAGAACTAACTGTCCAACCTTAGTCACGGCAAAACGCACTGTAATGAATATAGTAAACTGTTTAAATGTGCATTTGAGATGAAAGGATTTGGCGCGGCGCGCAGCGGACAGGGAAACGGTCGCGCGCGTCTTCACATGCTCTCCCCAGGACAGTGCATTTAGGGACGGACCCGCTCCGACACATCATCCCTCCCCTCTGGAAGTTTGACACTGGGGCAACATTGAAAGATAGTCCGCAACGAAATTGGTCTTTCCTGCTCTGTGTCAGATGATGAATTTAAAGGGTTGAAGCGTGACGTACCACCGTGTAAGGCAACTGTTGTGGTCCCTCATAGACTCAATCCAAGCGAGAGCCTCGAGATAAGTCTCTAACTCAAACTCACGACCAAGGAGGTAATAGCAAAGGCTGTCTAAGGCCCATTTGATGGCGAGCCCTTCCTTCTCGACTGCTGAATACCTAGCTTCCCTTGGAGCGCAGCAGACAGGGAAACAGGCTCTCCCCGGGCCAGGGCAATATGGGACAGACCCGCTCCGTCACAGGCACAAACGCCTCGTGACACAGGTCAGGAATCCTTTTCAGAAATGACAACCTTCTAAACTGCCCAGAGTTGAACACAAACAACTAGAAACTTTGCAATAGCATAAGTTATTGCGAGTGATTGCGGAATGTTTGGAAAAAGATTTAGTGAAAGGTCTACAAAGTGCTGCCCGGTGGGCGAGTGGTTAAGGCATCAGCACCAGGCTCCAAGTGCAGCTGGCCGCAGTGTCATGAGTTTGAATCCCAACTCCGATAATGTACTGCATGTCCAAATGTGCAAAGTATTTGAAAGTGGTTTTATTTTGGATTTCCAGGATTATGGCTGCCTAGTTCGGACGTGTCTGTCTGGCTGCAGTCCTACCTGTGGAAATAATCTGTTTTCAGGAAGAAAAACCACACGGGGACAAGGTTGGCAATGCTACATTAAAGATAGCTAGCTCTGCCCCAATACCAGCCCCCGCACGCCCAGGGAAAGGCTCCGGCTCTGCTGCTGCTCCGGCCGCCTCTCGCGCACACTCCATTTCCAGCTCCGGGTCGGACACGGCAGTGGACTCCACTGCCGGGCAAGATAGACGTGACCCTGGCGGAAATGCTTGATTTGAAATCCAAGACTGGCAAACTAGACACAGGAGGAGGTCTCTGACCTGAGGGATACTGTCTCTACTTTACAAACCAGAGTGGCAGAATTGACAAACCAGAAGTGTGTTTTGACAGACAAACAAGACCACCTGAAAAACCGAGAACGCAGATGTGAATTGCGGATTGACGCCATTCCAGAGGACGCTGAGGGCAAAGAAGTGGTCAAGCATGGAGACCTGGATCCCCGAATATTTTAAACTTCCTACAAAAGTTAGGAAAATAAAGATTGACTGTGCACATCGTTCCCTCACAAGCTGGCCCCAAACCAGCATCCAAGACCTATTATATTGTAGTTCTACAACTTCAGTGACAAACAGCGTGTCATGCTGTCATCCAGACGTCTCGCTGCGGGCCAACTCGGATCAACCAAGCCCCAAGTCTCTTTCTTCAACGACTTCTCAGCGCAAGTTGTCAAGAAACGCAAAGCTTTTGATCTGGTAAAATCCCGTCTGAGATAAAAGAACGTGGAATATGCTCTGCTTTATCCTGCAACACTGAGGATCAACATGAATGGAAAAATAAAAAGATTCACTTCAATTCAATTCAATTCATTTTTGTAACGCCCAAAATCACAACAGTAGTGGTCTCGAGGGGCTACAGTGGAAAAGAACAAAATAAACAGTGTTCATAGGGACTTGGAAATGTCCCTATGAGCATCCTGTGTCCTTAGACAGATGTCCCAAGCTCCCCTGTCCTTAGACCCTCCTTCTCGGCCAGGAAAAACTACCAAACCTCTTTGGGAAAAAGTAGAAACCTGTAGGAGTTCCACAGTTTTTCACAGTGAAGGAGAGATCCCACTCCCTCGGACGGACAGGCGGACACGCCTCAATTTGCAGATACACGGTGGAGCTACACCCACTCAGGAGGAGAACCAATTCTTCGAGGCTGAAGAAGAACCGTTCATATGGAGTAGAGACCGTTTCTCCAGGCAGATGAGGAGCATCTGGATCCACAGGTCCTGGATGTGCCTGCTCCACCTCCCGTCGGGGAAGTGGGAGAAAAAGGAGGAAAAGCGATGATCAAATTGCCAGTGAAATTAAATATTAAATGCTGTTTGATAGAAAAGTAGTAGGAAACAGAGGGTAGTGCTCAAGCTGCCATACTTCCCCCAGTATAGTTGCTCCTAGGGCAGCATAGCTGGGAACTATCGTTTTTTTATTCTGTTCCTAACTGGCCTGACCATAAGCCATTTCAAAGAGGAACGTTTTAAGCCTGGTCTTAAATGAAGAGACTGTGTCGGCCTCTTTAACATGGACAGGAGCTGATTCCACAACACAGGAGCTTGGTAGCTAAACGCTCTACCTCCTACTGTGCTTTTAGAGACTCTTGGGACCACTAGAAGTCCAGCATTTTGAGAGCGAAGTGCTCTGTTTGGATGGTAAGGTACTATAGCCTCTTTGAGGTAGGATGGGGCCAGGTCATTTATGGCTTTGTAAGTCAGGAGGAGGAGTTTGAATTTGATTCTAAACTCAACAGGGAGCCAGTGAAGAGACTCGAGCACCGGCGTAATGTGCTCTCTTCTTTTAGTTCCTGTTAGTAATCTTGCTGCTGCATTTTGAACCAGTTGAAAGCTTTTTATGGAGCTTTTAGGACACGCTGCGAACAGGGAGTTACAGTAGTCTAATCTAGATGTTACAAACGCATGGACAAGTTCTTGTATCAAGTTCAGCATCACTTTTAGGCAAGATTTTTCTGATTTTGGCTATATTACGCAGATGGAAATAGGCTGTTTTACAGGCTTGATTTATGTGTGCTTTGAATGAGAGCTCTTGGTCAAATAAGACTTCGAGGTTTCTTCCAGTGGAGCTAGAGGCCACACTGACGTGATCCAGTGTGACTATCTGCTCAGATAAAGCGTCTCGTAGATGATTAGGGCCTCCTCTTAATAAGCAACTCATTTGATGTTTTCCAGTCAGGTTTTAGACCTCATCACAGAACTGAGACTGCTGTTGTCAAGGTGACAAATGACATCCACCTGAACACTGGATCAGTGTTCACTGTCGATCATGGACCCTCTTACAGAGACTAGAGGACTGCGTGGGCATCACTGGCACTGCCCTAAACTGGTAAGTCCTATCTGGAAGACAGGAAGTTCTTTGTCGAAATTGGTAACTGTGTCTCAGACCAGATGCCCCTGACCTGTGGGGTGCCCCAAGGGTCAATCCTGGACCCCTTCTGTTCAACCTCTACATGCTGCCCTTAGGACACATTCTCGCTGCGTATCAACTGACCTATCACAATTATGCAGACGACACTCAAATGTATGTTTCACTGACGGCAGGTGAATATGGACCAGTGGATTCACTCTGTCACTGCATCCAACAGATCAGTGTGTGGATGCAAAAAGAAAGTGTTAACAGTCACCTCCAGAGTCTCGCTCTAAAACCTCCAAATCAAGTTAGAAATCTGGGGGTAATAATGTACTCAGATTTGAATTTTAACAGCCACATCAGATCAATCACATCAGCAGCTTTTTACCATCTAAAAAATCAAAAAAGTATAGTGTCTAAACCAGACCTGGAGAGACTTATCCATGCGTTTGTCTCTAGTAGATTAGACTACTGTAACGGCCTGCTCACTGGCCTCTCCAAACGAGCTGTAAAACAGCTGCAGTACATCCAGAACGCTGCTGCTCGGGTCCTGACTAGAACCAGGAAGTACGATCACATTAGTCCTGTGCTCAGGTCTCTGCACTGGCTCCCTGTGGCTCAGAGAATAGACTTCAAAGCAGCTCTGCTTGCATACAAGTCTCTCCATGGCCTAGCACCAAAGTACATCTTGGACATGTTAGTGCCATATGAACCATCTCGGACTCTGAGGACCTCAGGGACCGGCCTCCTGCTGGTGCCCAGAGTCAGGACTAAACATGGGGAATGTGCGTTTCAGTTTTATGCAGCTAAAATCTGGAACAGTCTTCCTGAGGATGTGAGACAGGTTCTACTCTGGCAATGTTCAAATCTAAGATAAAAACTGTTTTGTTTGGCTGTGCATATGACTGAAATGCTTTTCTTTGCACTCTTCTCTTTTAAGTCTTAAACTATTATTTTGTGATTTCTGCCATGTCTTTGTGATTTTAATGCATTTTTTCCTGTTGTGTGAAGCACTTTGAATTGCCTTGTGTACAAATTGTGCTCTACAAATAAACTTGCCTTGCCTAGTACGATGACCTCGGTTTTTTCAGGGTTAAGAAGCAGATAATTAAGTGTCATCCAGGTTTTTATATCCTTCACACAAGCACCAAGTCTGTCTGCTTGATCGCTCTGATCAGGTTCCATTGATAAATACAGCTGTGTGTCATCTGCATAGCAGTGGAAGTTAATGCTATGCTTTCTGATCATGTGACCTAACGGTAGCATATAAAGAGTAAACAGAATTGGACTGAGTACTGAACCCTGTGGCACACCGTAGGTCACTTTAGAACAGGGTGAGGAGCTCTGGTTTACATTAACAAGCTGGTACCTATCCGATAGGTAGGATTTAAACCAGCCGAGGGCGGGGCCTCTGACACCTACATCAGATTCTAAACTGTGCAGTAGGAAGAGGCTTTGGCATTTGCCAATTCCATACCGGATCCAGTTTGACATTCTTTCATTTTTCCCTGGAAAGAGACCTGGAAAAAGAGAGCGAGTTTGATGGCATCATCTACAGACCTGTTGGCTCTGTAGGCGAACTGCAGGAGGTCCAGCAGGGAGGAGGTGAAGGACTTGAGGTGGGGCAAGACCAAGCGTTCAAATGACTTCATGGGGACAGGGACAATGATGGAAGACTTGAAGCAGGCTGGGACGTGGCATGACCCCAGGGAGGTGTTAAAAATGTCTGTGAAGACGGGGTCAGTACTCCAGCGCAGTGTCTTAAGGTGGACCGCCTGGTCCACCAGCCTTTCGGGGGTTGGATTTCCAAAATAGTCTGTTTACATCCTGTTCTTGAACTGAGAGAGTGGTTGGGGGGCCGGGGTTGGGTTGGCAGAGGTGGCCACCGTGGGGGAGGGGTTGGTCACAGTAGAAGTTGGAGTAGAAGGCGTTAAGTCCAGTTTCCGGTCATCTGCAGCATGGGGGGCTCTGGGCTTGTAGTTGGTGAAGCCGGAGCCCACTCCACACAGAGGCGGAGTTGGTGTTTGAGAACTGCTGCTTCAGACGCGTATTGTACTGTGATCTAGCTCTCAACACCTCCCTGCCAAATCCATATTTCGACTCCTTGTAGCGCTCTCTGTCACCAGCCCTGTGCGCTGCCTCTTAACTGCCTCAGCTTTGGGGTAAACAAGGGTTTGACGGAGACTTCTGGTTATGGTGACGCAATGAGTGGACGCACCTCACACCGCTGCTGCAAAACGTGGTTTTAAAATCATCGTTTGACCCACTTAATCCCAAAGAACAAGGACGAGAGATGAGTAAATAAGGAAGACACAAGTCCGGTATCGCCAAGGGACCAAAACAGACAAAGCTGACGGCCCACGGCCCCGTTGGAAAACAGCCCGCATCACAATCTAACGAGGCTAGCGCGGCTAACGAAGCTATCGCGGCTAACAACAAACATGAGAGCCATGCTCCCTCCCCGCCAGAGACACGGGGCCCCGCTGGCCCAGATGGAGGCTCTCGTAACTTCTTTGCGTTGGAAGGGGGAGAGAAAGTAATAGGTCATTGGCTGTGGCTCAAGATGTCCGAAGTGCAGCGTGCCATGGAGTCTCTGAGAACCGAGTTGGTAGCTACCATAGCTCCGGCAGTGTCAGAGGCAGTGACCGCTAAATTGAAAGCAGATAGAATAACGGTTACGCGCATTGAGGAAGTTGAGCAGCGTGTTTCAGACAATACAAATCTGCAGACAGTAAGGGCCGAGATGATTTTCTTTTTTCTTTTCTTTTTTAACACCAGACTTAATGCCCCCTGGTGGCTGTCTGCTTTTGTACATAAACTCTGTGACTAAATACATCTAGTCATCGATGTGTCAAATGTGGGAGATTGGACTTGTGGGAAATTGAAAGTATAAGCAGAGTGCAGCAGGGGGACGTGGCGAGCCAGGGGTCTTATATATCCAGTTCCTTCTGAGGATTGGTGTCAGGCGTGCTTGGAGAGTTTTTTGGGGTGGGCCTTTCATTAGGATTGGACTTCCCTCCTTTTTACGATCTTTTTTGTTCAGGTTTTGGGTTCGATGCCCGTTTCATGAACCCTTTTGTTTTCTTTTGAACCTTTTCAGTTGGTCTGTGTTCCTATGGTTCTTGTGTGTGTTTGTTGTTTTTGACCAGAGAGAAAAAAATATTCGAAAGTTTTCAACGGTGAGATCAATGCAACTAACCCAATGGCATCAGAAGTGTTACAAGTCGCATCTTTCAATGTGAATGGCACACTGAGCCCAATAAAACGACCAAAATGTTGACAAAAATGAAAAGAAAGAATAGACATTATATTTTTACAAGAGACACATTTGAATGACACTGAACATAAAAAACTAACAAAAATCCTATTATTCATCATACAGAGGCAAACATAGAAGGGGAGTTGCAATATTGATCTCAAACCGAATTGTTTTTGAACAGAGTTTTGAATGTAAGGATAAAGAAGGCAGACATGTACTGGTTAAAGGGAATATTAATTGAAAGGTTTTCACTCTGTTAAATGTGTATGCTCCACCAGGGAGTGAGATCACTTTCTATGCTATGCAAAGTGCCCATTACTCACAGGAAAATGCAGACTGTTGGAGAGGCTGTGGCAGCCAGGAGCAAATCACCATCATGCATTTTGGGACTGCCCTGTTGTTTACAAATAATGGACTAAGATTAATGAAGCCTTCGGGACAATGACGTCACCATCCCAATGGATTTCAGAACTATGTATTTGGGCCTCAGGACTCCTGCCATGGATACAACCAGAGGCTTTCTCTGGAGCATCCTCCTGGCTGCAGCAAAAAAGGCCCTCACAAAAAATGGATGACGATCAATGACTGCACTGACATTATAGTGGACATTCGTAAAATGGAAATAATTACATTTGGACTTGACTTGAAATTGGACAGGTTTGACACGAGTTTGGACAAAGTGGGCCGTCTTTGTTCTTTTAGGGTTCTCTATGCCATGATTTTGTTATTTTCAATTATTTATTCATTTATTTGTTGGATGTCTGCTGCTTTTATTTTGTAACTGCTCTCTGGTCGTGTTTTTCTTTCCCTGTTTTTATTTTTGAAAGTGACTTTGCTTTGTGTTGGTATGATGCTGTCCTCACAGCATCGAATGTATGACGTCAATGTCCGTGAACTCATCCAAACTATCTGTGGCAGCTCTGTCTGTACGTGGGGATCAGGTGAACCATGGCGTGATCTGAAAAGCCGAGAGCAGCTCAGGCCACGGCGCAGAAGGCGTTACTGACTGTTGTGTAACAGTGATCCAGCGTGCTCTGCTCTCTGGTCGGGACTTTAATAAACTGTCTGTACTTTGGTAGTTCGTGGCTGAGATTCCCCTTGTTAAAATCCCCCAGGAATAATACACAAAGGAGTCCGGGAAGGTCCGCTCCAGATATTCCAGATCAGGAGAGCAGTGTTTGGAGATTACAGTCACATCTGAAGACCAGGCGTTGTTGATGTAGAAACAGACTCCTCTGTCGCATGTTTTTCACCCGGAGAGATCTCTCCGACAGTCCGCCCGAAGCAGCTGAAATCCCTCCATCTGAATGGCGCAGTCCGGGATGACTCGCTGAGCCACGTTGCCATGAAGCACAAAACAGGAGATGAAGAAAAGTCTCTGTTTCGTCTCATCAGCAGCGCCAGTTCGTCCAGTTTATTTTAGAGTGAGCGAACATTGGAGAGGAAAATTCCAGGTAAGGAGGTCCGAGTGCCGCGTCTCCTGAGGCGCATGAGGACCTCCGCTAGTTTTCCTCGTCTGCGGCATCTCACTCTTTTAGCCTAAGAAGAGCTAATTCTGCAGCAGAAGCTAAAAAAAAACTGGAACCAGACCCGTAGGAGTTGTGGTTCGGATGGATAAGAGCTCGCTGACACACAATTTACGAACAAAAACAGACAAAACAAAGAGCACCTAAAGGCCAGGGCATCCATCTGCGGCGCCATCTTGGAAAGTAATAAATTAAGTTTTTCCAGGGGACAAAAAAAACCGGCAAGTGCGCCCCTTATTTTGAGGTTTCCTAATAATGTTTTCCTTTCTTATGTTAAAAAAGTCGTACTTGTGCTTCGTTGGAGAGAAGTTAAGACCAATTAAAGACTCAAACCACATTTTATCTCTGTGTGAATGACCACAGAAGTTACACAAACAAATGAAGTTTTCTTGTAATGAAAAGTCCTGCTGTCTGAAAAACATCTATTATTATTCATTGTTTTATGTTGCACCTTAACGCAGAGACAAATTTGTATGTTTGCGAACTGTGTTCAATGACAATAGCAATAAACGTTTTCTGATTCTCTCAAACTAAAGTTGGAACACACTGGCCCATATTGGCCAGATATTCACATGTCTCCAGTAGGGATGTCACGATACTAATTTTAGAGTCGCGATTATCATGAGAAATATCACGATTTTACATTTGTAAACGATCATCAGCAAAGAGAAAGGAAGGAAGCTTGTGCGTTCCATGGCTTCACTTTCGGCTCGCGCTGAGCAGCCGCTTTGCGCACCAGCACCGTCAGCGGTGCGGCCCCTCGCTCTTCCCCGTGTAAATTCATGAAGCAGCGGCATAAAAAAAAAATTACTTGCGCTGACTGTAGCTCGCGCTGTTCACTCGCACTAGTGTGGACCCCCGTGTGTAACGGACCGGGTCGTTTAGCGCGCCACAGTCACATGTACTACAGACAATCATTATAAACAGAGCAGACACACACACACGTGTGCGCACGCCGCAGTGACTTGCACACACCGTGTGTAAAAGGACCGGTCGTTCAGCACGTTTATTCAGTCTTGTTGACACGCTGGGCTGCGCATGTGCGCATGCGGCTGTGACTTGAGCAACCCCTTGAGACATTTCTGTGTTTAACTGCAGATTCCAAAAGCCCCACGAATAAGCCATCGTGGCCATAAATAATCGCAATGATTTAAAAACCGGTTAAACGTGCCCTCCCTAGTCTCCAGTAAAGTCCAGATCCCTTTCATTGAAACAAAGGAAAAAAGGAGAGAATGTCAAACCGTTCATGGGTCCGGTAGCACATCCGCAAATGCCAATGCTTCCTCTGGCGTAATTACTCTTTTTATTTTTCCGTCCACATCATTGCGGGATAAAGCAGAGCATAATCCACTTTCTTCTTTCAGACGAGATTTCACTTGATCAAAAGTTTTGCGTTTCTTGACCACTCTTGCAGAGTAGTTGTTGAAGAAAGACGAAGGCTTGTGGCCCGCAGCAAGATGTCTGGATGCAGCCATGACATGCTGTTCATCACTTAAGTTAAGGAACTTCAGTATAATAGCGAGCGATGGGCACGGTCAAGCTTTATTTTTACAGCTTTTTTTTTGTTGAAGTTTTAGATCTTTGGGGATCCAAGTCTGAATATCGTTCACGTCAGTGCCCTCTGGATAACAAAGCAGATTTGCTCTGCAGTTACGTTCCCCCAGGTCGTCACTCAAACACGTACTTGGTATGTCAATCCTGCCACTTTGGCTTGCAGGGCAGATAGGGTGTCATTCAAATCAGAGACCTAGCAACGCTATCATAATCACTGGGTGTATCTTGCCCCTGGTCTCATCTGAGGCCAAGTCGGAAACTGAGCTGGAGCGGGAGGAGGGGGGGCTGCGCTGAGCTGTAGCATGGCTAGCCCGGTTTTTAGAGCCAGTTTTCTTCTACCGTTTCTGAGCCATGTTCCTAAATAACTGTCCAGGCTTATTATATCTGTCTGCGCTAACATAGAAATATTGAATCTACCCAGGTGAACTCGTAATATAGATGGATAAATTCGATGGGTTCAACCGCAGCCCGACAGACACGACCAAGGCAGCCATCACCGCTCAAGTCTCTCTATTGCAACTATTTGAAAAGAAAGGACCAACTAAAGCCTAGCGCCGATTGAGCAAGCCTTTATCACTTAATTAGAGACGCGGGTTTCGTCTTGGAGAAGCCTCAATACAGTTTAATCTATAAAAGTTGCTAGTTGTTCTGAGTACCGCAGAACATTACTGTGGCTGCAGCCCACCCTCACAAATGTTTTCGGGAAGAGTCCAGCGAACAATCTACAGCCATCTTTTTCACGTTACAAGACGTTACAAGAGCATGTGCTTTGTGCGTGTACGGTGATTGTGAGCATCCATGGCAACACTGAGCGCGTGTGAGAGGTAGACACACGCAAACAGATAAATAAAAACACTTTTAGATATGTAGAGTTTATGAATTCAGCATGAAGTGGATTGAGAGAACAGTGGCCTCACTAATGAGGATTATCAGAAAGACCAAAACTGTTGAATTAAGATGCAAAGAATATAAACAAATGTTAAATTGAATAGATGACGAAGTAAAACGCTAATAGCCCTCAAAGCCACTACAATAACTAAAAAAAGCCCATAGGAATAGACTTTATAGCCTAAATGTATTTATTTATTTTATTTATTGACCTTTATTTAACCCACTGAGATGTGGCATATTTTTCAGGAGAGTCCAAAGTGTGCAAAAAATGATTTTGTTTTATTCTTAAATCATCATTTTGCGGCCATATTGCCCAGCCCTACTGGAAAGAATCCGGTTGGTCAGTGCCAGATCAACACTAACAACACAGGGCCTTCTGCTTGTCTGAAAGCCAAGGGCCAGTTCTGACTTCTAGGGCCCTGATGTTTCCCCTCTGGTCATCTGCCAGCAAGGCGCAACCCTACACTCAATATTTTACCATTGAGCTTCATATTCTGGGCCGCAACAGCGCTGTGATAAAATCATTTTCTCACACATATTTAAAAAAGAGGGGCCCTGGGGACAGTATATGAGGGATGTCAAAGAGCAGATCATTTATCGTCCTCAGAAGCATTGTACCTGTGTGGAGTCAGAGCGGGAGGGGTCCAGCGCAGACTGGTACAAGGTGGGCCCCTCTGACTGGTACTGGGAGCCCTCAGCCAACTGGTAGTTGTTGGACTCCTCTGTCGGCCCCTGAGTGAGAAAGCTGAGGGCTGCTGCCAGCTGCTCTGGGGGCAGCAGTTCAAAGGTGCGTGTGCGGAGCTGCCACTCCAAAAGCTGAGCCCACTCACTGTCCTCTGGGAGACCACGGAAGAGACTGTAGCGAGCAGAAGAGGGCCCCAGTGCCCCAGCAGCAGTGTGTGAGGCCTGCGTCGGGACAGAGCAGTCCCCATGACCCGGCCCCCGCCGAGCCTCCACACAGTCCAGACTGGCTCGGGTCTGCTGCAGCAGCTCCCTACACACCTTCACATTCAGAGCCATAGTGTTGAGCAGCACGCTGGGGTCTGACTCAGGGGCCACTGTGTTGGCCGGGCCCTCCATATTATCAGCCTGGAGCGCGGCACAGGGTCACACCGAAACACACTTAGAAGCCTTCAAAAGAGAGAACATTTTATAAGATTTTGTCTAGTGTTCTCTTTATTATGTGCGTGTCGCCAAATTACAAATACTATTTAGTAGTAGATTCTTTGGGTAATTACTCAAATGTTAGCCTGTAATTGTAATTAGTTACATTTAAAAATGCTGTAACTGCTTCTTTTACAGAACACAGAAAATCATGTAATAATAATCAACAATTATACTTAATTGATTCAACAATTAAGTTTGTTCAAATATTGTACAATTATGAATCCAAAATATTACTAAAATGTGTTAAAATAACTAGTACTTTACTTAAGAGTATTATTTTTTTATTTGTACCTTCTACTTTTACTACAATTTTGGTAGTAGTTTTAGAGCTGAAACTATTTCATTGATTAATCACAACTGTAGAAAAAGATTCAGTTGAATGCCCAGGGCGTCTCCAGGGTTTCAGCAGACCATTATAAACAACTGGAAGGTCGAATCTTAAACCTCCATTACGATTTAAGGAAGGATTCTCTTTTTTAACAAAGATGGCCTCCTTAACTCCTCTTTCAAACCATCTTTTCTCCTGCTCAGAATCTCCACCTCACTGTCTTCAATAGAGTGGTTTGTGGCTTTGAGATGAAGATGCACAGCGCTCTGGGGTCCTGAACTCGAGTGTCTTCTGTGCTGATAAAGCCTCTTTGTGCAGTGGCTGTTTAGTCTCACTATGTGGCGCTCTTTACAACTTTCTTCACTGCATTGGATAGAATACACTACATTGCTCTGTTTTTGTGTAGGCATCTTGTCCTTAGGGTGAACCAGTTTTTGTCTTAACGTGTTCCTGGTTTTGAAATAAACAGGGACTTCATGTTGTCTAAAAATTCGTTGCAGTTTTTCTGACAGTCCTGAGACATAAGGAATAGAGACACCCCTTCTTCTTGGTTCTGTTTCCCTTTTGTCCCTTTTGTCCCTTTTTGTCCTGCTTTTTGGTTCTCTTCACTTTAAGAGCCCAAGTCGGGTATCCACAGGCTGAGAGAGCATTCCGGACGTGTTTTTCCCTCTTCCTCTTGCCCTCTGAGCTGGTGGGCACCTCTTGTGCTCTGTGTTGTAGTGTTCTGATCACCTCCAGGTGGCGCTGTAGTGGGTGTTTAGAGCCAAAGAGCAGATGGTTTGAAAGAGAGAGTTAAGGAGGCCATCTTTGTTAAAAAAGAGAATCCTTCCTTAAATCGTAATGGAGGTTTAAGATTCAACCCTCCAGTTGTTTATATATGGTCTGCTGAAACCATGGAGACGCCCGGGACATTCTGATGCTAATAAAGGGACTCAGGGAGGAGGGAGCCAAAGTGTACAACAGGCACAATATTCACAACTAATCAATTATTAAAATAATAGTCAACTAGTAATCACATTTTCATTCTCTGGACTACACCAGAGAAGATTCTTTAACCTTGCATTTGGCCCAAAAAGCAGCACGTACCTGTCGGAGCAGAGGCTTTGGAGGCAACCGCCGGGATGGTCTATCCACCTGCTGTGAGGGGGCGCTCGACCCGCCAAGCCCCCTGATCGGAACCAAGCAAGCACACCAGTGAGGAACCGGAGGAACCGGAGGAACCGCGGGCCACTTGGCTGCGTCAAGTGCGCACAAGCACCACTAGAGGGCACCACTAGGGGGCACCCAAGACCACCACGTTGAATCAGGCCTGTTTCAGTGATTTTGTGACGTCACTGCTCAAAATGGAGTCGGAGACAGAAACATGGCAAAGGCGCATTAATGACCTGAAACACTAAACTGCCAAACACCAGTGTGACGCTGATTATCTGCACTCGGGCTGTGCCAAACATATTGACACATCGAGATATTGTGATACTGAATTTTGTCATACAGTAGCTGTGCCATGAGTCATTTTTGGTAGAATTTTGCGAATTATTTTGTGACCACACTAACAATTGTGTTTGCGTGTTTAAAGTGTATTTCATTTCGAGTTTGTGCAGGTCGTGGTTTAACTAAGAAAAATGTTGTTTACTGTATTGGGTTCTTAAAAAATAGCAATATAGCGTTGAATATAATGAGTAATATATCAATTATCGCATGTACAGTGGGGCCAATAAGTATTGGGCAACTTGAAAATGTGCAAGTTCACCCATTTGAAAAGATGAGAGGTTATAATTTTCCTCATAGGTGCACATCAAGCGTGAAGAGACAGAATGTTTAAAATAATAATAAAATCCAGGAAATCACATTGCATGATTTTTAAAGCATTTGTGAGAATGGGTGGCCAGTAAGTATTGAGCAGACGGCAAAAGTTACTTTTTAATACTTTGTAATATGGCCTTAGTTGGCAATGACAGAGGTCAAACGGTTCCTGCAGTTCTTGACCAGGTCTACACAGACTTTAGGTGGTATTTTGGCCCACTCCTCTGCACAGATCTTCCCTAGAGCTGTGATGTTTGAGGCTGTCGCTTGGCAACACGGAGTTTAAACCCCTCCTCAGGTTTTCCATTGGTTTGAGGTCTGGAGACTGGCTCAGCCACTCCAGAACCTTGATATGCTTTTTACGGAGCCATCTTTGGTTTTCCTGGCTGTGTGATTTGGATCGTTATCATGCTGGAAGACCCAGCCACGTTTCAGCTTCAATTCTCTGAACGAGGGAAGGAGGGTTTACCCAAAGTGTCACAATACATGGCCCCATTCACACGGACCAGTCTTCCTGTCCTTTTGCAGAAAAGCACCCCAAAGCATGATGTTTCCACCCACCAAAGCATGATGTTTCCACCCCCAAAAGCATGATGTTTCCACCCCCAAAGCATGATGTTCCACCCCCAAAGCATGATGTTTCACCCCCAAAGCATGATGTTTCCACCCCCAAAGCATGATGTTTCCACCCCATGCTTCACAGTAGGTTATGGTGTTCTTGGGATGCAACTCAGCATTCTTCTTCCTCCAAACACGGCGAGTGGTGTTTAAACCAAACAGTTCCATTTTGGTCTCATCTGACCACATCACATTCTCCCAATCCTCCTCTGGATCGTCCAGATGGTCTTCAGCACATTTCAGACGGGCCTTTGCATGATTTGTGTGTCGTAGGGGAACCTTTCGGGCAGTGCAGGATTTCACCTCATGACACGTAGTGTGTTACTTATGGTCATCTTTGTGAAGGTGGTCCCAGGGTGGTCCCAGCTGTCTTCAAATCATTGACCAGTTCTCGCCGTGTAGTTCTGGGCTGATTCTACACTGTTCTCAGGATCATTTGAACCCCACGAGGTGAGGTCTTGCATGGAGCCCCACTCTGAGGGAGATAGTCAGTGACGTCATACTTCTTCCATTTTCTAATAATGTTTCAAACTGTTGATCTTTTCTCACAAAGTTGTTTACCAATTGCAGTTTGACTCCTCCCAGCTTTGTGCAGTTGTACAGTTTCATCTCTGGCGTCTTTGGGAAGCTCTCTGGTCTTGGTCATGGTGAAGACTGGACTCTGACAGTTTGGAGGTGTGTGCAGGTATATACACAATAAATGCTTTAAAAATCATGCAATGTGATTTCCTGGATTTGTTTTTTTTATATTCTGTCTCTTACGCTTGATGTGTACCTATGATGAAAATTACAAACCTCTCTCTCTTTTTAAATGGGTGAACTTTAAACATTTTAAGTTGCCCAATACTTATTGGCCCCACTGTGTGTGTGTGTGTGTGTGTGTGTGTGTGTGTGTGTGTGTCTATACACACACGAACACAAACCACATAGTTTTGGTCAAGTAAAACAATAAAAACAAAAAAAAATGGGTTCAAGTAGGTTCAGTAAAGGCTACCAAGAAGACAATACTATCACTATCAGGAGAGAGGTGCCACTGAACTGTACAAGCAGCTTCTCTCTGAGGTGAAAAGTAGTAAGGAGACTCCACAAAACTTCCCTCTTAGACATGTGCCTTCGGCAGAAATCCTCTCCCAAACAGCAGAAATATAATCCCTGAAATATAACCCGCCTTGGTCCAAAATGTATTCATGAGGACCACTACTCTGCAGCAACCGTGTCCACCGTACCAGGAGACATTTGCCGGGACCTTCTATCCTCAGCAACTCCCAAGCAGCGAGCGGGACTGCCCAGTTCCTGCAGTGTGTTGCTCCTCAGTGGTACCACATGCCTGTCCACAGCCCAGGTGTTACTTTTGCATTCAGACAGGGGAAGACTTTTCTCAGCACTCTTTTAGATGTGGGAGCAATGAGCATTTCAGGGCGGGCTGCAGAGTACAGAGGCCGGCGAGACAAGCTAGAGGTAATGCTTTAAACTAGCTGGGGTCACTCCAACGGGACATGCTGTGACCACAGAGACAGACAGGTCCCACTGCAGTTACGATTGTGCTATAAAAGTGAGGCTCAAAGTTTAAAATGTTGCTCAGTGTATAAAAGTGCCTTTCTACTGTTCCAAAGAGTGCCAAGAGGAGCACTGTCACCCGGCCCAGCCCATGTCGGCCCAGCCCATGTCAGCTGATGGGCTGACATGGCAAGAGCGCCCTGCCTCATGTTCGGGTAATAGTCGTGAAAAATGCATACATCTTTGTGCAGATCAATCAAAGCAACCGCACACATGGTGCTGACATGATCTCATTAAAGGAGCAAGAACCTATCCTCAAAAGTTACACAAAACATGAGTTCAGGCACCACAGTTTGACACGAAGTAAAAAAAAAAAAAAAGCTATATATTTACTATGTATTTTACCACAAATTATCGATTTTGTAAAGCTCAAATACAATGTTGAGGCTAGAAAATCCTTCTGTTACATTTCTAACTAGGGAAAAAGTAAATTTTTGTTATAAATTCTTAAAACCATTAGAATTTAGCTCTGATGTTGATTTTCTTTGAAAATGTATTATGGTCTATTTTGACTCCATTCAAACATTTTAAACATTCCCATGGCAGAGAATTTTAAAGGGAAAAAGCAATCTAATTCTAAACTTTTGCTGAATTTATGTTATAAAGACATAAAATCATTAATATTAGTATTAGTATATACCTAATGCCAGTGATTTATTTGATGGTCTGTTTCATTTTGCCTCCAGGAATCT